>CM076574.1:1395881011-1396206623 GCA_034641835.2 Pinus albicaulis | reverse complement strand
AAATGTCCTCATAAGAAAATGGAGAATCAGAAAATAGGGAAAGAGAAAAAAAAATTTAGCAGTAAACTGAAAGGGAACAAATTTAATCGAAGATCATTCTATGGTCAACAAGGCAGTAGTGCATCTGAAAGCTCAGATGAATATCCCAATTAAGAAGGAACTTCATAATTTATCGTGATGGCCAAGCAAGAGATTAAGAAAGATCTCTTGTAATTTGATGTCAAAGGTGAGGTAGATATTGAGGAGGAGCTAATTAGTGCCCTGGAGGAAATAAGAAGACTTAAAATTAAGAGTAAGAAACATAAAGATATTATTTTAAAATATGATAAGACAGAACTAGATTCAGAAGACCTTATTAATTTGAAGATTGAACTAGAAGAATAAAAGAAAATAGAGGATATTTTGAGAAAATAAATAAAGGAGAAAAATCAAGAGTGAGAAAAGCTGGAAGAAGAAGTGGTAAGCTTGAGGAAGAAATTAGAAAAGGTCCAAATTGAATTAACTATGAATATTTCTCAAATGAAAAGCTCTGGTCATTTGGAAAAAATTCTTACTGCTCAAAGATCTCCTCATATAAAGGTTGGGATAGGATATGAAGGAGAAATCAACAAATCCAAGGTAGAAGATAACAAAAAGATCATTTTTGTAAAAGTTGTAAGTTAATGAAGAAAAAAAAAGGGGGCGAGAGGATTAGAAACTAGTAAGACCATGATATATAACGAAACAATCGAAAAAAAGAAAAAACCTCTAGTGACAAAGAACGAAACGAAGAGACAATCAACTGCAACAAACTCATGTGCTCCTAAGGATGAATTGAACAAATTCGGAAGATGTCAAATGAGGTTCCTTCCTCCTGTAAGAAGTATCAGTCACTTCACTTGCCACAAAACTAGACATATTGTGGCATACTGTAAGATAAAGCAACTCTAGACCAACAAGAAAAAGATGAAACAAAAAAAATGATTACCTCAATCAAATCTCTCTATCAGAGACATATACTACTTCTATGGGTACTGGTTTTACTGTAAAGTGTTTGGTCATAAATCCATGGAGTGCAAAACCTATATACAGAGATTGGTGGATGGAAACTCAAGGGGAATTATGAACAATCGTGGAGTGTCTCGTATACATAATCCTTTCATAAATGAAATCAAGAGTTTTAGTTGCCATAAATTGGGGCACAAATATCATGAATGTCCTCTTAAATATTGTGGTCCATCTCCTCAGGAAAGTTACCAAACTAACAATTGCATGCAATGGAGAAAAAAGCTAAATAATTGTGATCTGGTTCTAATAGTTCAAGATCAGAAAATCCAATGGTATGTGGACAGTGGATGCTCAAAACATATGACTAGAGATTGAAGCAAGTTCATAACCTTTGATGAAAAGAAACATGGAAATGTAACATTTGGCTATGATAAAGCAGGGAAAATCAAGGGAAAAGGTTGAGTCGGCCTAAAAAACGGAAGAGGAGAGCCTCAAGATGTACTATTTGTGGATGGTCCGAAAGCCAATATGCTAAGTGTTAGTCAAATGTGTGATAAAGGCTGTGAGGTCATTTTTAGAGCCCAAGATTGTGAAGTAAGTTCTATCATGATAGGAAAGACCTTGATCAAAGGTGTTTGAACAGAGAGAAATGTCTATATAGTAGAATAAGAGAATGAAGCATGCCACATTAGCAAACTTGACGAATCATGGTTATGGCATTGAACATTGGGACATCTAAACTTTGACCACATCATCAAATTGAGTAAGAAGAAAACAGTTAGATATTTGCCTACAATTAAGAAGCCTCCAAATACCATTTGTAAGTCCTCCCAACTGGGCAACAAAACTCATACATCATTCAAGGCTAAAGACTAACTATATACAAGTAAGCCACTTTAGCTTGTACACATGGACCTATGCGGACCTTCAAGAACTAATGCACCACATGGAGAATCATATTTCATGCTGATAATAGATGATTTTTCCAAATAGACGTGGGTGGAATTTCTCAATATAGATCCAAAGCACTTGAGAAATTCAAGATCTTAAAAGCACTAGTAGAAAATAAAACTGGATGTAAGCTAAAATTCATCAGATCAAACAGAGGAGGTGAGTTCATAGACGATGACTTTGTAGACCTATGAAATGAATGTGGGATAAAGCAAAAGTTTACAATTTCAGGTACACCTCAGTGGAATGGAGTGGCACAAAATAAAAATAGGTAAGTACAATAGACTTCCAGAGTAATGATGCAAGAAAGAAACATTCCCCAAACCTACTGGGCAGAAGCAGTACACACAACTGTTCATATTATTAACAAAGCTCATCGTAGACGAGACTCTAACAAGACTCCATATGAATTATGGCATGGGAAACCATCATTAATCAAGCACTTTAGAGTATTTGGAAGCAAATTTTTCATAAATAATAATGATGAAAACTTGGGGAAGTATGATGCAAGAGCTGATGAAGGAATATTCCTGGGATATGCATCCAAGAGTAAGGGATACAGGTGCTACAACAAAAGAGTGCATAAAATAGTGGAAAGCATTGATGTGAAATTCGACAAAGATCTACCAAACGGAACTAGAAGCGCGAGATGATCCAATGCTCCAGATGATCAGGAAGATGAGAATCAAGAAAATGAAAAACAGAGTAAGATAACAAAAGATACTAAATTAAACTCAAAAGGTCCCTCGAGACACACTCAGAAGAACCATCCAGACGATTAAATCATTGGAGACAAGAGTGTAGGAGTGCAGACTAGAATGAAACTAGTTGAACAGACCGAGTAAGTGTACCTAGCCATGTTGTCACAAATAGAACCAAATAATTTCGATGAAGCCGGAAAGGAAAAAAATTGGATAAATTCTATGAATGAAAAACTAGACCAAATCGAAAATAACAAGACCTGGGAGTTAATGCCAATAACCACTGAGAAAAATGTCATTGGCACCAAATGGATTTTCAATAATAAGATGAATGAACAAGATCATGCAACCAAAAATAAATCCAGGCTTGTATGCAAGGGATACTCTCAAATCGAAGGACTTGATTATGATGAAACATTTTCCCCTGTAGCAAGAATGGAAGCAATCAAGATGTTTTTTTTATTTTGCATGCTATGATGATTTCAAGGTATATCAAATGGATGTGAAGTCTTCCTTCTTGAATGGAAATCTAGATGAAGAAGTATATATGGAACAACCTGAAGGATTCTCCTTAATATATAAACACGACTATGTGTGCAAATTAAAGAAAGCCTTATATGGTCTCAAACAAGCTCCACGTGCATGGTATTCTAGGCTAGAAAAATACATACAAAACCAAGGTTTCAAGAAAGGAGGAGCAGAAAACAATATGTACATTAAGGTTGATGAACATGAACTCTTAATTGTAGTAGTATATGTAGATGCCATCATGTTTGGTAGCAACAAAGATGAGGTAGAAAAAGGATTTGCAGAAGAGATGAAGTCAGATTTTGAGATGTCTATGATTGGAGACCTCACCTTCTACTTAAGACTTTAAATTCTACAAAAGAACACAAGAATATTCATTTCACAAGAAAAATACTTATGAGACATGTTTAAAAGGGTCCAAATGGAAGACTGCAAACTTGTGTCAACTCCCATTATCACTGGATGCGAGCTATGTGCTGATGATGGATTCGTAGATGTAGATCAAATACATTACAGATCTATGATAGGAAGTTTGCTATACCTAACTTCCTCTAGATTGGAAATTATGTTGGCAGTAGGACTTGTGGCAAGATATCAAGAAAAACCAAAACAAAACCACTTGCTAGCAATCAAGAGGATATCTAGTATCGGTGAGGAATTGTACATTATGGCCTATGGGATCCAAAAGGAAAATAATTCACATTGAAGATATATATAGATGGAGATTGGGCCAACTATGTGGATGACAGGAAAAGCACAAGTGGAGGAACATTTTATTTGGGAGAAATTCTGGTGGCATGGTTAAGTAAGAAGCAAACTTCTTTCTCTATATCTACAACAGAAGTGGACTACATAGTAGCACTAGCTTGTTCCACACAAGTCATGTGGATGAAAAAAACTCTTCAATAGATGAAGGTAAGCATCAATGAATCTATTTCTATCAAATGTTACAATACAAGTGCAATAAGTATATCAAAAAATATTTTACTTCATTCAAAGGAAAAGCACATCCCAATAAAGTACCACTTCCCGAGAGAACAAGTAGCACAAAAAATAGTAAAGATGGAGTATGTACCAAAAAAGGAACAAACAACAAACATATTCACAAAACCTCTTGCTAAACAACCATTCGAATATATAAGATAAAAACTAGGGGAAGTATCTGTAGATGATACTCCCTGATATGATCATTAATAAAAAGAAAAGGTTGCAATACAGGGTAAAGGTCCTCAAGATAAGAATACTATATTAGAAGTACATCAAAATTCATAAGAAGAAGACATAAACACAACTTTGAGAGAGGAAATTCAAAGATAGAATCTACATTGAGAAATTTTCAACCCTTTGCCATTGATGTCAAAGGGGGGAGGAAAAGCAAGTAGAAGAAGGAAGGCTCTTTTGAAAAGCAAGCAGAGAAAGACAAGACACTTCACAGAATGAAGGGGGGAGGAAGTCTAGCTGGAAGTACTAGAATATTGGTGGATGTGTTGTGATCAATGCCAAATGTGGAGACTATTGGAAATATTGTCATTTAAGGCAAAGGAATAGAAAGGAGTCACACCAGAATTATCATTGATGGCAAAGGAGTAGAGAAGCAGCAGTTATAAGGAAAATGAGCAGATCAGGAAATGTTCAGCAATGGGCAGTAGAGAGGAAAAAGAGCAGCCATAGAAGTGTAACCTAAAGTAGAGAGAAGCAACGAAGAGGGAAAGGAGCAGCATGGAGAAGCTTTAATGTGATTACTTAAGGCAAAGAAGAAGCAATAGATCAAAGGCAGTTAAGGAAGTGAATGTAGCAAAGGCAGTGAATGGAGTAGAGACAACAAAGAGGCAGGCACAACTAAAGGAAATCAGATTTTCTAGAAACATCGAGGACCAAAGATCCTGCAAATAGAAAAAGAAGGAAGAGGCGAGAGCTGACAGGAAGAGACGAGAGCAGTGAGAGCCGGAGCTACAGAACGAGAGAGTGTAAACAACAAAAAATCGACTAAGGCAGATAATTATTTGAAGAAGTCCAAGGGAGGGGAATGGATGGTCAGGATTAGATCATAAATGTAAAGACGAGAGATGGATGGTAGAGATCGAATCACATTAGGAGCGATGTCACAAATAGAAACATTTAAGAGTTAAGTGTTAAGGCATCTATCAAGTAAAAATTTAAAAGTTTAAAATCATGGCAAGCAAAATGCGATGTGTTGTGATTGGTCACCACATTATGGGACCCTTCAACCAAAGTTAAGTGTGTATGCCAAGCGTTTCTAGTGTTAAATTGCATCGAAGGTGGAAAAGATAATTATAACGTAAAACCTTTGATGCACCAAAATGTGATATGAGACCGGATGCGATAAAGTTCGAAGTTAAGATCTGATGTATTTCAATTCTGAGCTATGTGGTTTTATGAAGAAAATGTTGGAAGCATAGGATGACTTAGTATATGAAGAAAATAATAAATGTAGGAAAAATACTTGGGTGTATAAAGAAAATTACAAACAGGAGTAGACTCGGGTAATACTCGACTCTAAGTGCAGAACAGTGTCATGTAGTTCTGGTTGTGAGTTAAAAAGGAAAGGTTGAACGTAAGAGAAAAGAATCTAGGCAAGTGACCCGACACTCTTGTAAAGGTATTATGCAGCTATAGTAGTTTGATAACAAATATTGAACGTGGGCAGAAAGAGACTCGGGTAAGTAACCAAACATAGAGCAAAAGAGCATAGAATAGCATACAACGTTGCATGCAAGATATGCAATAGGAAGAGGTTGTGTAAAACATAAAGGCATGGGTCAAGTCGAGCTAAGACAATAATGTTGCAACACAGTTAGAAATATAACAATAGGCAGAGAAGACAAGATGAATAGAAAATAAAGAAGCCGAAAGGGTTGAAATGAAATATTATTATAACTGTAAATGTAAATTCATTGATTATTTTATATTGTTTTTGATGCAAAGGAAAGTCTCTATAGGCATAGGAAAAACTCCATGAGTGTTGTAATGGTTATTTCTAATGTTATAACTAGAACTAGAGTGTAAGGAATCAAATGGGTGAAAGGAAAAGAGTCATGCTTATTCACCTCATATTCCCATACAGAATGAAAAAAATCATGAATTTATCTGTATAAAACAGGTAATATCCATTTGCAGAAGGTTATGAAAACAAAGAGAAAGAGAGATAGTGCAGCAAAATTGAAGAGAGTTGAAGATTGTTAGACCTCTAGAATGGAAGAGAGCAGAAGAATATAAGAAAGTTGTAGGAGGTTAGAGAGTGGAAGAAGAAGGAGAAGATAAAGAAGCTATGAAGATCCGGAGGTGATTTAAAGAAGATATGAAGGCTAGAAAGACAACATTGAAGAAGGAGGAAAACAGAGTTGATATCCAGGTAAATCAACATATGATTTTATTGTAGAGTGAGGAAGTTGGCGCCTCCATATCAAGTTGTAGCTTGATATATGTCTAGTTGTAGCTGGTTGAGGTAGGAGCCTCTTGTGGATTGTAGCCTACAAAAAAAACATGGGAGTTAATGCTTCCATTTCAAGTTGTATCATGATAGATGTCTAGTTGGAGCTGGTTGAGGTAGGAGCCTCCTGTGGGTTGTAGCCTATAGAAAATAGATGGGAGTTGGTGCTTCTGCTTCAAGTTGTAGCTTGATAGGTGTCCAATTGGAGCTGGTTGAGGTAGGAGCCTCCTTGTCGGTTGTAGCTTGCAGAAACCAAATGTAATTTGGAGCTTCATTGCAAGTTTTAGCTTGCCGAATTTGAGGTAGTAGCCTCGTGTAGGTTGGAGCCTACACAAAATCAGTGGTGAGAGGGTGTTTGAGCTTACCTTTGCATCACAACAATAATAAGAATTGGTTTTCTCCCTTATGGTTTTCCACTTATATATGTTGTCTATGTGCATGATTATTATATGTTTATATTATGTATTTAATCTGCTTAATACATGTTTCTCACTTACTAATATTGCTATTCCATTATACATTGAGTTGACCATGAAATGAAACTGTAAATAAGTGTAAAAGAAAGTTTTATAAGACCATGAATGCATTAAATGATTCACCCCCCCTCTAATTTTAACTAAGGGTTCAATATATGGTAGCCATAGAAGGCATTCTGAATATTTTTATGTTTTGTCTTTTATGGATTTCTGCATGCTTCATTTGTTTAGAAAATTCTGTTGTGCTGTTTAGCACAAGGGTGTTTCCAGGCGGAAATCCCACCATCATCCTCGGGGGACTTCGAGTGCCTGCCCAGGATAGGTTCCTTTTAGCTTCATTCCATCATCCGGCATCAGGCCAATCTTCAACCACCTCTAGCAGCACATTCTCCTTTAGAAATTGCACAATTCAAGAGGGCAGTTTCAGTGGAGGGTTTGTAACCCAAGTTCTTGAGCTTATTTTCCTGTGAGGGGAGAAACCCTTCATCCAGAAAGTTAGTGGGGAGGGTTATTAGCCATTTTCATATCATATCAGCCACCTCCTATCAATTGAATAGTTGCAGAGCATAATTCAGCCCTAGGATGACATTTTTATTCTAGTGTATTTTCGGAAACCATTTCTGGGTTATCTTGGAATTGTGATAGAAAGCCTAGATATTTGATCCCAACATTTTCTGAGCACTATATCAGCATATCCATGCATTCCTAGTTTCTGGCAACAATTATTCCAGCAGGGATAGCATAGTCATGGCTTCCCAACATTTTATATAGCAAAAAATTTTCATGCATTGATGTATAAGCTCATTTGAGGCTTTTTTTTCCTAGCTTGAATGTATTTTCCTCAAGATCTTGTACTTCAGTTTTTGCTATCATATCTAATAAAATGGCTCAATGATCTTCTCATGTTTTGATGTGTTGATATTTACTGCATTTTCCAGTTTTATTTTCGATATTCTTTTTTTTCCTAATTTGGAATATTACAGTGGTATTGGAGTATAATCTTGGTTGAGCTTGTGAGACATCACATCTATGTCATTAGAAGAAGAAGTACCTCTCACAGAAAGGGAGAAGTGGTACATTAATTGAAGTCGAAGGTTTGATTATACAAGCAACAAATAAGACAAAGGCAAGAGTCCAATATCAGTAGAAATGGATGAAAAGTAGTTTCCAAAGCTTCTTATTGAAACCATGCAAGACATTGCCAAAGAAATCAAGGAGATAAGAATGGAAAGACAAAGGGAAAATCCAAGAGTGTTTCTAACACTTCACGTCACTAGTGTGAAAAACCAATGAGGAAATAAGTTTCCCAACACTCCACTATGCCCACATTCCTACCAGTAGGAAATGGGGGTGGAGGACCCCAAGAACAAGATACTCTTGAAGATTACTTTCTATAGTATGAGTCCCAATCTCAAATATTTAAAGAGAATCTAAACTTTCAGGAACTTTGTCATATTAAGGATAATAGGAGACCCCGGAATAACAATTGAAGTGGAGGGTACATGCATAACAATCATCTACAATGTACTATGGGTAGATTATTTCTTCCTGATTTTGATGGGTCATCAAAGTCCACAGCCAAGGCTTGGGTGGAAAAAATAGACATATATTTTTAGTTGAACCAAGTACCAGAAATTGAAGCTATTAAAATAGCAGCGCTACACCTTGAAGGTGAAGCACATGAATGGTGGTTTCACAGGCTATCCACATTGGCGCATGCCAACATTACTGCATATGCAGAATTCGCTTGGAGGTTGGTAGAAATATTTGACCGAAGAGATCCAGAGGCACCCTTTGTTGAGCTAGCAAAGCTCAAGCAATATGGAAATCCAAAGACCTATATCTCTGAATTCCTAAAACTTTACGTCATGATGCCTAATTTATATACAACTAGGAGAGTTTATATGTGCATTGATGGGCTAGCAAATCCTTTTCATGGGTTGGTAAAGTCCACTAGACCAACTACACTCCAAGATGCCATTGAGAGGGCTAGGGACTTGCAGGATGCTTTTCCAAGGGAAAGAGCTCCATTTGAGAAAAATCCCACTTTTCAGTCAAAGTGGAAATATGTGAAGGTTCTTCCCCAAAAGGAGAACTAGAACAATGGACCTCTTAGTGATGATGTCCAAAGATATTTGAGGAGGAGGAAGCTTTGCTTCACTTGCCAAGAACCATGGGCACTAGGGCATCAATGTGCTATAGGAAAGGCACACTATATTGAGGTATTATATGATAGTGAAGAGGAGGAATAAGAGGATCCAGAAGGATACATCAATAATGTGACACCAATAGAGGATCCACCACCACTAGGAGGTGGAAATGGGGCATTTTATCTGATTGGAGGGGCCCTTGCATCGTTGCGGGGAGTACCCAAGTATCTGACATTGAGAGTCCAAGGCACAATTTAAGGGAAGCATGTATCAGTATAGATAGACAGTGGGGCTACCCATAATTTTATTGATGCTCATATAGTGTAGAGGAGGACCATTCCAACAGAATATTTTAAAGGATTCTCAATTTTCGTCTGAGGAGCTAGAACCATGGAATGTGTGAAGTATGTTCTGACATTATTTGTAACCCTGGGGACATACACTTTGACTGATCACTTCTTTATGGTTGATATTCCTAACACCAATGTGATTTGGATGTGTAGTGGTTGATTACATTGGGGAAGGTTACCACAGATTGGGAGACCTTGCAGATGGAATGTACTGGAACAAGGTCCCATAGTTGTGTTTTGATATGTTCAGACGCTGCATTTTGATATGTTTCGACGTTGCATTTTTTATATATTTTTGTAGTAATTTTTCTCGTGTAGGGGATTTGGGGCAGGTAAAATCCCCCAATCTATTGTAACGGGTCAAAGGGGTATGTTATTCTCAAATCTACCTCGGTGTCAAGGAAGGCAGAAGTCTGGGTGGTAATATCAAACCACGCTAATCCGGTAGCTAGCTCCTAATAGATCGTAGAGAGGGATCTCTCTCTTTCTCAATCTCAGCAAAAATAATCAATGAGGCTTGAGATGAATTGAAATAAAGGATAATTTTAGGCTAGGTATATATGCATAAGAGTTTGATTTGATTTTGGGGGTTTTTTTTGGAATCAAAGGGAAAGGCAGATTTTGGGTCCGGGAAATTACCAGTTTTGCAGAGGGCTGAATGGGGCAAGAAAGGAAATTGTTTTGATGCTTCAAAATTGAATGAAATGGATAGATCAGACTGGTGAGGAGTTGAAGAGGGCAAGAGGCATTCAAGAATCCTCTTCAGACAGTTGAAAACATGGAAAATTAAACAAAACTCAAGGCAGAGCACTACAAATCTAATGAATTCCACCTTTATCACTTATTTGTTTAACTTAAGAAGAAAGGAGAAGGGAAAATGATACACATGAAACTTCAATAAACTTACAATCACATAGAGAAACACACCGTCAAAACATAGAGCCACATGGATCCCAAAGAGTGCTGCAAACCCTGGTCTATTTCCTTTGCCAAAATGCAGATATGAAATGTACAATGAAGTGCCAAGCAATCCCAAGTGTCCAACCTATGTTAATGACTGAAAAATTACAAGATATACACCACACTAACTCATCCCCAGCCTATATGGGTCGAGCTCACAATTTTAGGAGCTGTTTCAAAAAGATCTAAACTAAGAACTGGAAAATAGGCAGTGGAACATCTTGCTTCTATAAGATAGGAAACTGATTCATTCAATTACAATTCACTTTTTGGTGAATGAATCTACTTACATGAGTAAAAATTTGTCAAAATTACATCAAAAACCATGAAATTACATCAATTTACATCAATAGATTTACATTTGGAGATAAAAAAGTCAAACTGGCCAAAACTAGGCGAAAAACTGAGTTACTGAGTGAAAACTAGGCCAAAATTCCCAATGCGCCGCCCCTGAAATCTCTATGCGTCGAGCCACTTTGGAGCTGATTTTGAGGGCCTTCCTAGAGTCCAAATTGAGTTCAGGATAGCTTGTTGGAAATATCTACCTGTCTAATTTCTAACCCAAGTGGAATTTCTAAATTTGGTTGCCATTTGCCCCTCCAAAATGAGTTTTCCCAACATTGCTTCCTGTGTGTCCAAAAGAGGGAAAAAAGGTCATTTTTAGGGTGTTTTTGACCCTTCAGGCAACCCAAAACTTGTCAAAATATTTAGGTAATGGGTAGGCATGCACAAATTTTGATGAAAAATCTAGAAATACAATTTTTTCTTCAAGAGGAGTTGCCAATTATAAGTGTGCGCCAAGTGGCGCTACACGTCGGGCAGGAAAATCTGTGTTAAGGCCAAAAAAAATCAAAATTGACAAAAAGTTACCAAAATTTCTTGAAATTTGGGCTGAATTTCCACCATCAAGTGCTATGTTGAGCCAAATAATCTTTGGCCAAAATTTGGAGTCTATCATGCCCTTTGCGACGCTTTAATGCCCTCTTTAACTTTGCCTTCAGGATCTTGATTCGCGCCTTGCAAACATGATTCCTCGCCCAATAATGATTCTTCATATGCCTGAGCATGTTCTTTTCCTTGTTTTCCTTCTCCAACAGCTTCTCCAAATGAATATTGACCCTTTCAAGCCAATTTTCGCGATCAGCCTCAATCCCTTGCTCAATGGATGTCATCTCGGTTTGGCTCCTTTTGGCAGCTGGCTGGTTTTGCCTTCATGTTTTTGAGCGCCATGGATGAGTGGGACTAATGAGGGGAGGGTTTGATGCTATCTGTATGATTTTAGGGAATGAAAGGTTTTAGGGGATGACATCTAGGGTTTGGGATGGCAATTAGTGTTTTGGGGATATTTGACTAGGGTTTGGGATAGTGGGATTAGGGATTTAGGGTTAGTTGATTAGGGATATGGGAATTAAGGAATGAGTAGACGAAATGTAACGAAAGGGGAAAATGAAGGAATAAAGGAGTGAGGGAGTGAGAGATAGCTAGGAGTTGAATTACCAGCAAGAAATACAACTCATAAACCCTATGCAACTGCTTTTGGAAAGAAATGTAAAGAGGTAGGGTTTTGATTTTTTCTCATTAAATCACCATAAGCACCAAGAGAAATTCATTCATTGGTCATGGAGGGATGTTAACTTACATTGGAAATGAAGAATTTAGAAATTTTAGAGCTTTTTTGGAATATTTGAATGGATTTCAGGCTTTTTAGCCCAATGCGTAGCGCCATCTCAATGCGTAGCGCCAATTACAAAATTACACTGCAAACCACTACCCAATTCGTAGCGCCATCTCAATGTGTAGCTCGTTTTTGCAGGAGGCTTTTGAAGACCTTCCAACTGTCAAAATTGGGTGTGGGATAGCTCTTTGGAAATCTTATTGAGTCTAATTTCCAACCTAAGTGGAATTTTTCAATTTGGAGTTCATTTTCCCTGTCAAAAATCAAATCTCCCAAGACTGGTCAAAATGTGCAAAAATGAGGCTGCCTCAAGGGAGAGTGCTGTTGCAGTCAAATTTTGAAGGTCTTCCTCACCTCTAAATTGAGCTCATGATAGCTCATTGGAAATATATTTGTGTCTAGTTATCATTTGACTCATCAATAAAGTCATTTGGCCAACCAAGCTAGGAGAAAACTTGATTTTCCCAAGGTCACTTTAGAGGTGCATCAATTCTCCTGAGGCAACTATAGTTTTGACATTTCTCTAAAACCATGACACCTGTGTAAAAATTGAAGGAGGTTTTTATTCCTTGGAATATTTTGGACAAAAAAATCTCTCATTTTTCCAAAATTCATCTCTTCTTGCTCAGAAACATCATTGGAGTAAAACCTATCTCGATGTGTGGAACAAGGGATTTGTCGAAATGAAGCGAAACGAAGGGGATAAGGGGCTTCTAAATTCTTGAGAAAATTTTGGGAAGTAGGGAGGGATGTTAGGAAGTAGGGGAAAGTATAATTTCTAAGATTGAGTGAGGGGAAGGGGTCCAAAAGGGAAAAACACAGGCCTAACCTAGAAAATTGCCAAGTTGTAGCAAGAAACTAGGGTTTGTGCGAAAATGAGGAATTTGGGGGATCTTAGTGATGGGAAGTGTTTAATAAGGTAAATTAAGGATAGGGGAAGGTGTATGAACATCAGGATACAAGTTTTGCTGATGATTTGACCATCCAAGAGAAATTACCTTCAAAACCCTAGGAGAGGGAAATGAACCTTACCTAGGCACAACTGAAGCATGAACAAGGTGTAAAATGACCCATTGGAACCTGACATGATGATGAAAACCCTCTGAATGATGGTACACTCAGCTGAATGGTGACATGGACTGACATTTGGACAAATTTGAAAAGAGTGAAAACAAACCCTAGACCTAATGCCTAGTGACCAAATTTTGCTTGAAGACTCACTGAAATGATAAAATTTGACCTTGACATCTTAAAATAACTTTGTAAGAGCATGTTTAATCACTAGAGGAGGGTTGCAAAGGCTGACACTAACATTGGCTCCAATGGGGATGGTAGCTCCTTGGAGGTGCCAAGAACTACAGATCTTTGGAAAGCAGACAGTGCCTTCATCCATTGGGCAATGGAGTCAAAAACTCAAGCTGAAATGCATGACTGAAAATTGATGACTTGATGACACAAATTGACTCTCACTCAACTAAAACTGACTCGATACTTAAACACAATCGAAAAACTGGAAAATATGCTCAATATGAAGCTTATTCAATACAACCTACTCTAGTTGTTCCATTCATCACCTGATCAAGTGAAATGAAACAACCAATGCAACCATGTAAGCATCCTGGCTGCTGTTTGGATTCTCCGCAAGTGCTCGCTTATGAACAACAAGAGAGAACTACTGAAAGGCAACTCCCATGAAAACTTGTGAACAGATCCATTGAATACTATGGATTCTCTATCCGCCTCCAAAAACACTGCATAAGGATCTCAAAATTCATGCACACTAGGACTTAGCTCATCCAATGGATTACTTTTCTTCTCCTCATACCATGAATGCAAACTTTGTTTTGAGCTTTGTGACGAGACTCCTGCTAAAAATGACAAAGAGACCGGCTGCCAGATCAAGTTTATATCAGCACACGTTTCAAGCTTACATATAGTCAATGGAGAAAGACTTTGACTGCAAACATCATCCAACACATCAGCTATTGGATCGTGAAAAACTTGAAAAGACTGCTGCAACCCATTTTCTATTGTTTCTGATGAGATTACATGATTTTCTACAAGCTGCTCATTTGAAGATTTACTATGCAATTTACCCTTCAAAAACTGAAATGATTCAAAAAAAAATGGTACGGAGTCATCTTGTATCATTTGATCATATGTGCCAGCTTCCAAGTCTTCATCTGCAACTTGACAATCAATGGCATTCGGGGGCTGCAAATCTGGATATGAGAAGTCTTGAACAAGGTTTTTATTGCCCTCAAGATGGTCCAAATCAAGACTTGTTGACAGTTGATTTCTGATTGCATGGAAGTTGTCTCTGATGAACTGAAACGAATCAAAACAAAAAGGCAAATATCCTTCACTTACTTCAAAATGTGCTGCACTTTCCTCATAATTTCCATAGCTGATATGTGATGGTTGAACATTTTATTCGAGCTGTTGAAAGTGAACTTCCTCCTTCCACAAACTAGCTGCTGATTTGTCTGCAAGATTAGCTTCTGTTTGGAGAAAATAATCATCATCATACTGATCAAACTGAGGCAAATCATCAGTATAAAACACATCATCAAGCATACATGTCAAATCAACAGATCTCTCTTCTCCAAGATGATCTACAAAACAATCATTATCAGATCTATTACAACTGGGATAAGAAACAAAATGTTTTGGATCAGCAACTTGTTCTTCTTCAATCATCGAGCCATGGGCTTGAACATTATACTCATTCCTTGTGATGATCTTTTGCATCATCTCTTCCACTACACTTACCAACATGTCAAGATTTACCTCTAGAGATGTCGATTCCTCTGGATCTATGTTTTTCATCTCTTCTTCCTTCAAATTTTCCCTTCGGATCCGTAAATGAGCCTCTACATCTACTGCATTTTTCCGCATCTCTTCAAGTGTTGCAAGATTCCTTTATCTTAGCTGAAACTCCATTTCCGGATCAAAGGCACCTGGGTAGTGCAAGAGAGCAGATCCAGGAGGAGGCCTTATATCAATTGGCATCGAATAATAAACTTGGTTAAATCTGGCAGAAAAATGTTGTACTGTCTCCCATGGCAGTCTTTTCAGCTGGTTATACTCTTCTATAATCAAGAAAGGGTTCTGTCTGATCACCCACCTGTCGAGGAAAAATTTGACGAACTGCTGGAAATCTGAGATGCTCGCATCAGGTAGGGTTTTGAACCAACTCTTGACTTTGCCTTGCAAAGAAAGAGAAAAAAGCCTAATACTGACATCCTCTTCATCAACTTCAAAAAGGTCAAGAAAAGACTCAAAATTTAGAACATGTCTCTCAGCAGTGATATTGTCACATTCACCATCAAACCTCGGCAAGTAAAGATAATAATTTGCAGGGAAAGCATGGAGTATAGGAGGTAAAATCAGAGGCTTGTATCGATCTGGAATTTTACAAGGTATAGGGGTATGTACAAATGCTGCAGAATCAGTCTTGGTATCTTAAGGCTCATTAGTTTGAAGATGATCATCACAAGATTTAGAAGAAAGGACTTGATCAAGCTCAAAAGCATGCAAATCTTTGGTATTCATAATCTTCAAAGGGAAGGAATCAAATGCAGGCCGAGGATATTTTCTCAAATACAATATACTTTGCAAAGCCTTCTTGACATTCTCGGGAAAAGAGAAGAAATAATTTATGACAAAGAACAAAATGTCTTGGATGAAATTCCAACTTGAATACCTGATATTTCCATATTGTCCTTTCATGTTTCTGCTGGTCAGGTTCATCCTCTAGTGGAGTCCTTGGATCTGATCTCGAAACTGATTTAGAGTCGCCAGGTGAATGATTTCAGCCTTACAGTGTCTGATCGTTGTCCACCATCAACAATCAGATCTGAACTTGATTAGATCTTACTGAGGAACTAGATGTTCATTTCATAAACTAGACCGGAGATTGACTGAAGTAGCATTTATCTACTTTCACTAATGCAAAGCAAGAGTGTTTCAAAGGCTGCCTAGCTAACTTCAGGCTCCGTCTGTAGTTTATCAAGAAAAAAACAAACTTTTCTTCCCCAGTATGGTCGCCACTATGTTATTGCCTAAATATACCTCAGGCTGAAGGAAGGCAAAGTCTAGGGTAACATCAAACCACTCTTAATCTGGTAGCTAGCCCTACCAGATTGGGAGAGGGCTCTCTCCGGGTCAATCTCAACAAAAAATAATCAGTGAGGCTTGAGAAGACTTGAAATAAATGCTGATTTTAGGCTAGGTATATATGTCAAAGATTTTGATTTGATTTGGGGGTTTTTGTTGGAATCAAAGGGAAAGGCAATTTTGGGTCCGGGAAATGATCAGTTTTGCAGAGGGCTGAATGGGGCAAGGAAGGAAAATGTTTTGATGCTTCAAAATTGAATGAAATGGATAGATCAGACCAGTGAGGAGTTGAAGAGGGCAAGAGGCATTCAAGAATCCTCTTCAGACAGTTGAAAACATGGAAAATTAAACAAAACTTCAAGTAGAGCACTGCAAATCTAATGGATTCCACCTTTATCACTTGTTTGTTTAATTTGAGAGGAAATAAGAAGGGAAATGATACACATGAAACTTCAGTAAACTTACAATAACAGAGAGAAACACACCATCAAAACATAAATCCACATGGATCCCAAAGAGTGCTGCAAACCCTGGTCTATTCCTTTGCCAAAATGCAGAGATGAAATGTACAACGAAGCTCAAAGCAATCCCAAGTGTCCAACCCTGAAAATGACTGAAAAAATACAAGATATAGACAAGCATAACTCATCCCCATGCCTCTAGGGGTTGAGCTCACTAGTTTAGGAGTTGTTTCAACAAGATCTAAACTAAGAACTGGAAAATAGGCAGTGGAACAGCTTGCCTCTATAAGATAGGAAACTGATTCATTCAGTTACAATTCACTTTTTGGTGAATAAATCTACTTACATGAGTTAAAATTAATCAAAATTACATCAAAAACCATGAAATTACATCAATTTACATCAAGATATTTAAATTTTGAGATAAAAAAGTCAAATTGGCCAAAACTAGGCGAAAAACTGAGTTACTGAGTGAAAACTAGGCCAAAATTCCCAATGCGCCGCGCCTGAAATCTCTATGCGTTGCGCCACTTTGGATCTAAATTTGAGGGCCTTCGTGGAGTCCAAATTGAGTGCAGGATATTTTGTTGGAAATATATGCCTGTCTAATTTCCAACCCAAGTGGAATTTCTAAATTTGGTTGCCATTTTCCCCTCCAAAAATGATTTTTCCCAACACTGCTTCCTGTGTGTCCAAAAGAGGGCAGAAAGGTCATTTTTAGGGTGTTTTTGACCCTTCAGGCCACCCAAAACTTGTCAAAATATTTAGGTATTGGGTAGGCATGCATAAATTTTGATGAAAAATCCATAAATACAATTTTTTCTTCAAGAGGAGCTACCAATTATAAGCGCGCGCCAAGTGGCGCTACGCGTCGGGCAAGAAAATCTGTGTTAAGGCCAAAAAATTCAAAATTGACAAACTGTGTCCCAAATTTCTTGAAATTTGGGCTGAGTGTCCTCCATCATGCACTATGCTGGGCAAAGGAAGCTTCAGCCAAAATTTGAATTCTATCTTTCCTTTTCCGACGCTTTAATGCCCTCTTTAACTTTGCCTTCAGGATCTTGATTCGTGCCCTGCAAACATGATTTCTCGCCCAATAATGATTCTTCATGTGCCTCAACATGTTATTTTCCTTGTTGGCCTTCTCCAACAGCTTCTCCAAATTAATATTGACCCTTTCAATCCAATTTTCGTGATCAGCCTCAATCTCTTGCTCAATGGATGTCATCTCAGTTTGGCTCCCTTTGGCAACTGGCCGGTTTTGCCTTCATGTTTTTGAGCGCCATGGATGAGTGGGACTAATGAGGGGAGGGTTTGATGATAGTTGTAGGATTTTAGGGAATGAAAGGGTTTAGGGGATGACATCTAGGGTTTGGAATGGAAATTAGTGTTTTGGGGATATTTGACTAGGGTTTGGGATAGTGGGATTAGGGATTTAGGGTTAGTTGATTAGGGATATGGGAATTAAGGAATGAGTGGAAGAAATGTAACGAAAGGGAAAAATGAAGGAATAAAGGAGTGAGGGAGTGAGAGATATCTAGGAGTGGAATTGGTAGTAAGAAATACAACTCATAAACCCTATGCAACTGCTTTTGGAAAGAAATGTAAAGAGGTAGGGTTTTGATTTTTTCTCATTAAATCACCATAAGCACCAAGAGAAATTCATTCATTGGTCATGGAGGGATGTTAACTTACATTGGAAATGAAGAATTTAGAAATTTTAGAGCTTTTTTGGAATATTTGAATGGATTTCAGGCTTTTTAGCCCAATGCGTAGCGCCATCTCAATGCGTAGCGCCAATTACAAAATTACACTGCAAACCACTACCCAATTCGTAGCGCCATCTCAATGTGTAGCTCGTTTTTGCAGGAGGCTTTTGAAGACCTTCCAACTGTCAAAATTGGGTGTGGGATAGCTCTTTGGAAATCTTATTGAGTCTAATTTCCAACCTAAGTGGAATTTTTCAATTTGGAGTTCATTTTCCCTGTCAAAAATCAAATCTCCCAAGACTGGTCAAAATGTGCAAAAATGAGGCTGCCTCAAGGGAGAGTGCTGTTGCAGTCAAATTTTGAAGGTCTTCCTCACCTCTAAATTGAGCTCATGATAGCTCATTGGAAATATATTTGTGTCTAGTTATCATTTGACTCATCAATAAAGTCATTTGGCCAACCAAGCTAGGAGAAAACTTGATTTTCCCAAGGTCACTTTAGAGGTGCATCAATTCTCCTGAGGCAACTATAGTTTTGACATTTCTCTAAAACCATGACACCTGTGTAAAAATTGAAGGAGGTTTTTATTCCTTGGAATATTTTGGACAAAAAAATCTCTCATTTTTCCAAAATTCATCTCTTCTTGCTCAGAAACATCATTGGAGTAAAACCTATCTCGATGTGTGGAACAAGGGATTTGTCGAAATGAAGCGAAACGAAGGGGATAAGGGGCTTCTAAATTCTTGAGAAAATTTTGGGAAGTAGGGAGGGATGTTAGGAAGTAGGGGAAAGTATAATTTCTAAGATTGAGTGAGGGGAAGGGGTCCAAAAGGGAAAAACACAGGCCTAACCTAGAAAATTGCCAAGTTGTAGCAAGAAACTAGGGTTTGTGCGAAAATGAGGAATTTGGGGGATCTTAGTGATGGGAAGTGTTTAATAAGGTAAATTAAGGATAGGGGAAGGTGTATGAACATCAGGATACAAGTTTTGCTGATGATTTGACCATCCAAGAGAAATTACCTTCAAAACCCTAGGAGAGGGAAATGAACCTTACCTAGGCACAACTGAAGCATGAACAAGGTGTAAAATGACCCATTGGAACCTGACATGATGATGAAAACCCTCTGAATGATGGTACACTCAGCTGAATGGTGACATGGACTGACATTTGGACAAATTTGAAAAGAGTGAAAACAAACCCTAGACCTAATGCCTAGTGACCAAATTTTGCTTGAAGACTCACTGAAATGATAAAATTTGACCTTGACATCTTAAAATAACTTTGTAAGAGCATGTTTAATCACTAGAGGAGGGTTGCAAAGGCTGACACTAACATTGGCTCCAATGGGGATGGTAGCTCCTTGGAGGTGCCAAGAACTACAGATCTTTGGAAAGCAGACAGTGCCTTCATCCATTGGGCAATGGAGTCAAAAACTCAAGCTGAAATGCATGACTGAAAACTGATGACTTGACGACACAAATTGACTCTCACTCAACTAAAAATTGACTCGATACTTAAATACAACCGAAAAACTGGAAAATATGCTCAATATGAAGCTTATTCAATACAACCTACTCTAGTTGTTCCATTCATCACCTGATCAAGTGAAATGAAACAACCAATGAAACCATGTAAGTATTCTGGTTGTTGTTTGAATTCTCCGCAAGTGCTCACTTATGAACAACAACAGAGAACTACTGAAAGGCAACTCCCATGAAAACTTGTGAACAGATCCATTGAATACTATGGATTCTCTATCCGCCTCCAAAAACACTGCATAAGGATCTTCAAGTTCATGCACACTGGGACTTAGCTCATCCAATGGATTACTTTTCTTCTCCTCATACCATGAATACAAACTTTGTTTTGAGCTTTGTGACGAGAGTCCTGCTGAAAATGACAAACAGACTGGTTGCCGGATCGAGTTTGTATCAGTACAAGTTTATTTGATTGTATGTGATAGCATCTGATGTTCCTGCAAATTGACGATCAATGGGATTCGGGGGCTGGAAATGCTGGATTATGGTAAGTCTTGAACAAGGTTTTTATTTCCCTCGAGATGGTCCAAAAAGATGGTCCAAAACAAGACTTGTATCAAGACTTGTTGACAGTTGATTTCTGATTGCATGGAAGTTGTCTCTGATGAACTGAAACGAATCAAAACAAAAAGGCAAATATCCTTCACTTACTTCAAAATGTGCTGCACTTTCCTCATAATTTCCATAGCTGATATGTGATGGTTGAACATTTTATTCGAGCTGTTGAAAGTGAACTTCCTCCTTCCACAAACTAGCTGCTGATTTGTCTGCAAGATTAGCTTCTGTTTGGAGAAAATAATCATCATCATACTGATCAAACTGAGGCAAATCATCAGTATAAAACACATCATCAAGCATACATGTCAAATCAACAGATCTCTCTTCTCCAAGATGATCTACAAAACAATCATTATCAGATCTATTACAACTGGGATAAGAAACAAAATGTTTTGGATCAGCAACTTGTTCTTCTTCAATCATCGAGCCATGGGCTTGAACATTATACTCATTCCTTGTGATGATCTTTTGCATCATCTCTTCCACTACACTTACCAACATGTCAAGATTTACCTCTAGAGATGTCGATTCCTCTGGATCTATGTTTTTCATCTCTTCTTCCTTCAAATTTTCCCTTCGGATCCGTAAATGAGCCTCTACATCTACTGCATTTTTCCGCATCTCTTCAAGTGTTGCAAGATTCCTTTATCTTAGCTGAAACTCCATTTCCGGATCAAAGGCACCTGGGTAGTGCAAGAGAGCAGATCCAGGAGGAGGCCTTATATCAATTGGCATCGAATAATAAACTTGGTTAAATCTGGCAGAAAAATGTTGTACTGTCTCCCATGGCAGTCTTTTCAGCTGGTTATACTCTTCTATAATCAAGAAAGGGTTCTGTCTGATCACCCACCTGTCGAGGAAAAATTTGACGAACTGCTGGAAATCTGAGATGCTCGCATCAGGTAGGGTTTTGAACCAACTCTTGACTTTGCCTTGCAAAGAAAGAGAAAAAAGCCTAATACTGACATCCTCTTCATCAACTTCAAAAAGGTCAAGAAAAGACTCAAAATTTAGAACATGTCTCTCAGCAGTGATATTGTCACATTCACCATCAAACCTCGGCAAGTAAAGATAATAATTTGCAGGGAAAGCATGGAGTATAGGAGGTAAAATCAGAGGCTTGTATCGATCTGGAATTTTACAAGGTATAGGGGTATGTACAAATGCTGCAGAATCAGTCTTGGTATCTTAAGGCTCATTAGTTTGAAGATGATCATCACAAGATTTAGAAGAAAGGACTTGATCAAGCTCAAAAGCATGCAAATCTTTGGTATTCATAATCTTCAAAGGGAAGGAATCAAATGCAGGCCGAGGATATTTTCTCAAATACAATATACTTTGCAAAGCCTTCTTGACATTCTCGGGAAAAGAGAAGAAATAATTTATGACAAAGAACAAAATGTCTTGGATGAAATTCCAACTTGAATACCTGATATTTCCATATTGTCCTTTCATGTTTCTGCTGGTCAGGTTCATCCTCCAGTGGAGTCCTTGGATATGATCTCGAAACTGATTTAGAGTCGCCAGGTGAATGATTTCAGCCTTACGGTGTCTGATCGTTGTCCACCATCAACAATCAGATCTGAACTTGATTAGATCTTAATCGAGGAAATCGTATGATCACCATAAACTAGACCTAGAGATTGACCTCCAAGCAACATTCATCTACTTTTTCTTATCGGTGTTACAAGAGCGTTTCATGTTACTCTTAGCTAACTTCGAGTTCGCTTCATAGTTTATAAAGCAAACAAAAAAAATTTCTTCCCGTATGGTTGCCACTATGTTATTGCCTAAATATACCTCGTGCCAAAGGAAGGCGTAGAAATCTAGGGTAACATCAAACCACGCTTTAACTGCAGCTAGCCTCACCCATCGTGAGAGGGCTCTCTCCTCGTCAATCTCGAAAGAAACAATCTCTAAGTGAGGCTTAAGATGAATTGAACAAATGCTGATTTTAGGCTAGGCAGGACATGTAAAAGGGTTTGATTTGATTTTAAGTGGCTTTGTTGGAATCAAAGGAAGCGGCGATTTTGGGTCCGGGAAATGACTGGGGCTTTGTAGAGAGCTCTAAAGGGGGCAAGAAAGGAAATTGTTTTGATGCTTAGAATTTGAATGCAATGGATAGATCAAAATCTCGTTGAGGAGTTGAATAGGGCAATATGCTTACATCCTTCAAACGCTGAAAACATAGAAAATTAAACAAAACTCAAGGTAGAGCACCGTAAATCTAATGAATTTCACCTTATTACTTTGCTTGTTTAACTTAAGAATAAAATGAGAAGGAATATGATACACATGAAACATAAGTAAACTTACAATCATAGAGAGAAATACATCATCAAAACAAAGAGCCACATGGATCCCAAAGAGAGTCGCAAACCCCGAACATGGCCTTGCCAAAATGCAAGAGATGAAATGTACAATGAATCTCCAAGAAATCCTAAGTGTCCAACCCCTAAAATGACCGAAGAACTACAAGATATAGATACAATAACTCATCCCCATGCCTCTAGGGGTCAATATCACTATTTTAGGAGCTTTTTCAACAAGATCTAAACTAAGAACCGTAAAATAGGCAAAGGAACAACTTGCCTCTATAAGATAGGAAACCGATTCATTCGGGGCCACATTTCACTTTTTTGGTGAATGAATCTACTTGCATGAGTAAAAATGTGCCAAAATTACATCAAATCCATTAAATTACATCAAGTTACATCAATATTTTTACTTTTGGAGATAAAAAAAGTCAAACCCCGGCCAAAACTATAAAACAGTAGTTACCGAGTGGAATAACGAGCTGGGGATCTCGAAATGCTCGCACCCGAAATCTCTATGCGTCGCACCACTTTGGAGCCGATTGTGAGGGCCTTCCCGTTGTAAAACTTGAGCGCAGGATAGCTTGTTGGAAATCTCTACCTTTCTAATTTCCAAATTGCGGAATTTTGGAATTTGGTTGCCATTTGCCTCTCCAAAAAAGATTTTTCCCAACACCGCTTTCCCCGTGTGTCCAAAAAGGGGCAGAAGGTCATCATAGTGTTTTTGACCCTTCCAAGAACCCAAAACTTGTCAAAATATTTGGGTAATGGGTAGGCATGCATAAAGTTTCATGAAAAATAAAAAAATACAAATTTTTCACCAAGAGGAGCTCCCAATCATAAGCGCGCGCCAAGTGAAGGCCGATTACCTGGGGCAAAGAAAAATTCCGTAAGTTAAGGCCAAAAAAATCAAAATTGACAAAAATGTGTCCCAAATTTTTAGTCTGGGCTGAATGTCCTCCATAATGCACCATGATGGGCCAAGGAAGCTCTTTAAATTTGCACTAAGTCTATCTTGCCTTTTCCGATGCCTTAATGCCCTCCAACTTAGCCTTCGTAAGATCTTGATTCGTGTCTTGCAAACATGATTTCCAAAGTATATGTTGTATTGGATACATATGAGAAGTTTGATGTCTTTGGTTTTGTTGCAAAATATGTGATAACAAGTGAGGTACTATGGAGGGATAGGGTAGGGGAGATGATGGACTATTATCAAGTGAAATTTGCCAATTAAAATCATGGAACTCGAAAAGTTTAGGGACAACCACTAGGTTCTTTCTGGGATATCATTAGGGTTTGGGAAATTCATAATTGGGATGTGGGGTAATGGGAATGGGATAGAAATAAATGATTTAGGGATATGAGGGAATATTAAATGGACTAAGGGAAATGGAATGATAGGCAATAAACCACTTCTAAAACCCTAAGTATTGCACAAGATAATAGGGTTTGATTTTTTGTATTTAAATCATAAATATCACCAAACACATGTCATGGGCAATGGAGAAGTTGCATGGAATTACTTGGACCAAGAGAGACTCGAGAAAATTTGGAGCTTTGGAAGAAATGGCAGAATTAGCTTCTCTGCCCTTATGCGTCGCACACCAAACCTGCCATGTCATACCGATGCGTAGCACTAGTGTAGTTTTTACACCGGGGGAGCCGACCCAATGCGCCGTACCGCCCAATGCGTCGAAATTTACCCAATGCGCCGTGCACCCAACTTTGCCCAAGTTTTTATTCAAACTTGCTCTTTTTCTTTAACATGACTTTCTTTTGTTTCAATCTTTTCTTTGAGGCAATGTTTTTTTTTTAACATGACCAATGACTTATATGCTTAAAAAACTTTAATTTTCACTTCATAAAACTCACTTTTGTAATGTTTACCTTGGTTCTTTCTTTTTCAAGCTCTCGCTGCTTCATTTTGGCTTTTTGACCGAACAATGAGCTTTCTGCTTGTTCTTAGGAATGAATCGTTGGAGTCAGAGAAGGTGACCAGGGTTTCCGTGAAAGTATTATTACAACCGAGAAAACCTGAAATCAGCACACATTTATACATAAAGATGAGAAACTCTATTTCTTAGCACTAAAACCTTATTTCAAACTTCCTCATGTACCGTCGACCATTATGTGCATTCTAAAGACCTTATTAATGAAACCCTGCACCTAATGAGACTAAAACTCTAAAATGACTCTTCACGAAAACTATGAGACCAAAAATGACCGTAAATGATTTCAATGAATAGAAATAAAGCCAAAGCAGAAGGACATGAGGGACATGAGTGACAAGCCACTACCGTCGATGATCCATGCTCCTAATGGAATGTAGATGACCGGACCGAGTGAGACACCTAAATGGAAATGCAACAAGAGAATTTTGATCACTCGACGGAGGATGAAGATACTCGACACTAACATGTTTTACAAACATTCGTAAATGTCGTAATTCGTGCGCATTCAAAATGTTTGTCCTCTATAGTTAATCTTCAAAAATATGCATCAATCCAAAATTTTAAGATCAAATGATCCTACGTATGAGTTCACTCGTTACGTCGAACATATCCCCTTTGTCGGCCGTAGAGATGCCAAGCATTGAAAATGGAACGAGAGACAACGACAAATATTGGGATGACGGTTTTTCCTTGATTTCGTCAAAGAAGTCCGTTAGAAAGTTGTGATCGACCAATATGCCGTGATGTGCATATGGTTAGATCGTGCGTTTATTTTGTGATGAATTAATGTGTCAGGCATATATATTTTACATATAAGAAGGAATTTTTGGAGCGATAAGGAACATGGTAATTTCTATTGTTATTTGAAGGAATAAGTAGATTTTTTTTTATGTAATGTTATTGAATTTTTTGGAGTAATAAGGATTTTGGTAATTTGTTGAGCAATATGTGATTTTTTTGTAATTTGTTTCGGGAGAGATATGTGACTCAGCAATCTTACTTTGAGGCATAACTTTTTTTTACCAGATTGTGCAAGATGACTATTGTAAAAGTCAAATTTTGAAAGTCGCCTTGTAAATATTTGAGAAATCGACTAGAGCCAAGTGCAAAGCTCACCAATTTTCCCCGTTTGAACGACTATCTCGAGGGCCGGCTTCAAGCCTCGATACTGTTTTTTGCATCGTGTGTGTTGCCGTTGTGTTGCACATCTTGATATTTTTTGGAGCTTGATTCGTAGTAAAGTTTTAAACACTACAATGTCTAAGTTGATTAATTTCTTTTCCGATTCCGACAAACTCGAAAGCTCAAAATATTAAAACATGGCAACGCCTCATCAAAAGCACACTCTTTTATAATGAAACTATGGCATGATATTTTTGATGGAGATGTAAAGCCAAATAAACCTATGTATGCAATGCACTAGCAAAATGAAGTTAAAAATGCCAAAGCATTAGCTCTCATTAAATCTTCTCGTCAATGATGAAATGTATGTCCATATCGAAAATGCTAAAGATGCATGGTCTCGCTTTGAGAACTTTTAAAGATTTTTTTTGATACTCAAATTTCAATCAAAAGAGTTGATCCACAATTAAAATTGTTGCATCAAAAATTGACCGAATAAGGAGATATTCTTGAATACATCTCCAGATTGGCATTAAGCAGAAATTGTTAATGTTGGTTTTCAAGCAAGAGATGATAGTTTTATGGTCACAATTTTAATCATTGGGCTTCCTCTTCCTACACACATTTTTTGGAAACTCTACCTAACTCGGAAATTTAGAAAAGCTAAATTTTGATGAGCTCTAAAATGTTGGCTCAACATGATAAAAATTTTGGGAAGAAAAAGAAAGTTGGTGAAGATTTTTTTATCACAGAGCGCACTAGCAACTTCTACCGACAATTCCAAAACAAAGGAGAAGGCATCAGAACGTCAAAAATCAAGCAACAAGGTCACAATCGTAGTCAACACAAAGAGGAAACAACTCAACAGAGGCTCCAATTCAAAACAAAAATTTCGCGCAGGCAACAATCAAAATGCAGGGGCACAGTGACAAAATCCAGGAGGAGGACAATCTCAAAACACAGGACAAAGCAGTAGGCCGGCTACGCTCCCCAAGGTGAGGACAAGCCTCAAGGAAGAGGCACCGATTTGAGTCAAATTGTTTGTAGGCGATGTAACAGAAGTTGGTCACTATGCTTCGCATTATCGCACATCTATCAATAAAATTTCTAAGTTTCAACAACCTTCAAACAGTTTTCAAATGATCAAGATCAAGATGATAATGACTGTGAATATGAATTCACTTCTTCACCAAAAGAATCCAACTTTCCTCCTATATTAAGAGCATTATGAAGATGCTTGGATTTTGATCTGTGGAGCAACTCAACACATGACCAGAGACAAGATTTTCTATAATTTTCAAGAGTGCTATCTTAATTCCATGTTTCTAGTGCGTATGATACAAAAACATACACCTTTATGGAAAGGTGCGCTAAATTTTTCTCCCGACATTGGAGAAATTTGATTTCCAATGTGTGGTATGTACCCACCTTAAGAAACATTTGTTGTCTTTGGTCATGATTCACGCAGACATCAAATAATTATGGAAGATGTCTTAGTTAAGATTAATTTAGTCAAACAGAACTTCCAAAACAAAGATGACAAGATATGAAGACTGAAAATGTTAAGGATGAAAGGACAATTATTCCAAGGCATTCTCGATTATGGGTAGTTACTACAGGAATTTCACCTATAATATTATGGCATGTAAGATATGGAAATTTCTGAATTTTGATAAGCCTTTCCACCAGAAACAAGGGATGGTTAAAGGACTCCCAACTTTCAAAAAGGAAATGAAAATGTAAAGGCCGCATTTATGGAAAAACAGTAGTCGAGAAAGTTTTCTAACAAGTACATGGCGCGCAAACAGCCGCCGCAAAATCTGTTCTATACAGTGAGGTGTGGGTCCACTACAAACTTCATTAGTGTTCAAAATATTTCTTGCTATTTATTGATGATTTCAGCAGAATGACTTGGGTTTACTTCTGAAAAACAAATCAAGCATTCTAGTTTAAAATTTTTCGAAAACTTGTTGAAAATGAGGTCAAAGAAAAGCTAGGTACTCTCAAGATAGATAATGGGGGTAGAATTCAACTCAAATGAATTCAAAATTATTGTAGTGAAAATGGCATCGAAGACATCTTACAAATGTTTACACTCCACAGCAAAATGGAGTCATAGAAAGGATGAATCGCACATTGTTAGGCATGGCAAGATCCATGTCAACTTTCAAAGCGTTAAGTCCAACATATTGAAGAAAATCCATAATAACTCTGCCTATATATCTAAGAAATGCATCTCCAACTCGCTTTCTTTAGAAGGAATAACCTCATAGAAGCTTGTTTGGTTTCAAAACCTAAAGTTAAACATCTTTGAGTTTTTGGATCCATTCGTTGTGCCTTAGTTCCCAAAGAAAAGTGAACTAAGCTTAATTCAAGAAGTTTGAATGCACAATGATTGCCATATTCAGATGAAAAGAAAGGGTATCATCTTTTGACCAATGGAAAACTTATTGTGAACAAAGGATGTCATTTTTGATGAAACAAGGAGTAAGAGTGATGAAGAAATTGAAATTCTTCTTCACAAGTTAGAAAACTAAGGGCAAGAAAGGAAAGGAAGACATATGCAAAGTCAACCAACTTCACCAAATTGGTATGAACTTGATTTTCCTTCCTCCGAAGATGAGTCATCCACCATCTACTTCAACAAAATCGTCTTGGTCTTCTAGAAGTTCATCAAGATTCCAAGCAAAGCAGAGTTCTTATGACAAAGGATTCTCCGCATTCACCACTCGAACGATGAACACGCTACATTAACTCCCTTTACACGAAGGGGAGTTCTCAAGACCTCAAACAAGTGAGCAACAACTTCCAAATGGGCGCTCAACTATTGAAAGATGTATGGCCTAATGAAAAAAAATAGAACAAGGGCATCAAAACAAAATGAAGGCAATTTTTCTTTGATAGCAAATGATTTTACCGAACCTTCTTCTTTTCAAGAGTGCGTAAAACATAAAGCATGGAAACAAGCAATGGTTTATGAATATCGTGCGCCTTGCCGAACACTTGGAAACTTGTCATTGTCCTCGCATGTTAAACTATTTGGATTGAAATGGTTTATCGAATAAGTACAAGAAAAATGGTGATATTGACAAGTATAAAGCACGACTTGTTGCTATAGGTTTTGTGCGTTATGAAGGATCGATTATGAGGAACCTTTTCGCTCCCATGGCTAAATGGAACACCATCCGCCTCACACTTGCCTTAGCAATGTAGTGGTGGAAAGTTCTATCAAATGGATGTCAAAAGTGCTTTTCTCAATGTGGATTTCACAGAAGATTTATATGACACAACCAAGGCTCGTGTTTGAAGTTGAAGGGAAAGAACATAAACCGCAAATTAATCAAGGCTTTATATGGATACTAAAACAAGCTCCCGCACTCGGTATGCAAAAATGGATGAACACTTTCTTGCAAGTTGGTTTTCATCGTAGTGAACTGAAGGACACTTTGCATGTGCGCCAACAAAAGTATCCGGTCATTCTCATTATGTATTTCTATCATTTGATCATCATGGTGCAATAATGATGATCACATTGAACATGTGAAAAAGGAGTTACATGCAAGTTTTAAGATGACAACATTTGGGACTACTTCACTACCATTCTATTGAAGTATTCCAACGCTCCACATCGCATCTTCATTTCGTAGTAAATAGTGTAGCGTAAATTCTTCACGATTTGAATGCAGGATTGTAAGCCTATCCTTACCCCTATGGAACAAAACTTAAAAATTTCAAAATTCAAGGCAAAGGGATGCGCATTTACCTACGGACAATGATTACAAATTTCTGATTTATTCGACAACCACTGTCTCGATCTATCTTATGCAAATTCGTATTCTTTCAAGTTTTATGCAGGAACCACTAGACAACCACTGAATGGCCAAAGAGTTCTTCGATATATCCAAGGAACAAAATATTTTGGTCTTTGCTAGGATCCGTACTCACAGATTATAAGACTAAACTCAAAAGCAACATCGTCTTCAACCAACTTCTGGGATCAGAATCTGGCTCCCTTCCTAAATCGGGAGAGGGATCTCTCCAATAAGTAAAAAGATGGATTTGCCTTGAAGTTTTGGGTTATGATATTAGGCTAGTTATGAAGGTCAAGTGGTTTGTTTGTTTTTTGGATGGTTGAGCATCAATATTACTTAAGGGGATATAAATGAAAAAATTACCAAAAGTGAGAAGTTGCAAGGAATAGAATTTTAGGCCAAAAAGATAGATATAAATACCCATTTTTAGTCCAGTCATTATGGAGTCATATATGGGATTTAATTGTGCGCAACATCAAGAGTGATCCAAGGGGCAAGTCATCTATATCATAAGATTATTTGAGATTAGAGTGATGGAATGGAAACAATAAAATGTTGGAGATGGTGGAAACTCGATAATAATTTCACAAAGGATTTATAGTCACCCAAACAAGAAAAGCCTCCTAAGTAACCGTTTAAAACCAACCAAGAATGTAGTTCAACCATAAACTCTTTGGGAAAGTTTGTAATAAAGTAGCTTAATTGAAAAAAATCCAAGAATCCACATAATTACTTTCGTAAAGTATGAAAACACATAAGAGAAACAAAGTGTAACTTAAGATTAGATAAAGTACTTTTAAACCTATTCTCGCTTTCACCAATCACCAAGGGAAACATTCCGTAACTGCTTTTGGAGAAAAACTAGACCCGGTGGCACACCATAGCTTCCATAGTCATATTTAATAAGCAAATAAGGAAAATAACAAGAAACAATGCTTTTAAAGCAAACAAGAGATCGAGGGAACTCCAAAAAGATTCCCAATCGCTTAAACCGTATTAAATCATTCTTAAATAAACAAATTAGAGGAAAACATTGAGATAAAGCTTTCGCTAGAGAAGGTTACCTAGATATACGTAGGTCCTAACTCTATAAATGCTATCCTTTATCAAAGAAAAGTGGACAATATGACATACATAGAAGGAAAATAATAACAAAGAAAGAAGCACTTCACTGATATACATCAGATCCCAAGAAACAACTTGTCTATTGATGTCAAACCAGCTTGCTGGGCATCAGTCCACGTTTTAGTTCGAAAGAATCATCTTCACTATTCAAATTCTATCTAATATATCACAAGGTATACCCAAGGTCCATGAACACTATTTACAATCGTAAGTTTTTTGCTCAAATATATTTCAAAGTTCTCGCAACCAACCTCACTCATCTTCCTTAAGTATATATAGAAGGATGAGGAGGTGAGATCCGATAAAAGATTCAATTTACAATTAATACGTACTTAACAATCCTTGGCCTTTTAGGGGCTCAATGAAGAATCTTACATACATATTCTCTCGTATTAAATTATTTTACATAAAGATTTAAGCTCATGGGGGCTTTTGTTGATTTTTGAGGCTCAGGTGATGTCGAAGTAACCGCATGTTCTTTGCATTGAGTTTCCTTGCAGTAAATAAAGTTTTGGCTGCGCCGAGACAAATATCTCGATCCGATCAATAAATTTAGCCTCCGATTGGAATACTTTGAGGACAGTGTGTACCATGCTGGGGCCAGAGAGGGATCAATTTGCCCCAATTTGTGTGTGGAGGGTTTCACTCCAGTGAAACACTTCAAATTCTCTTTAAACCGTGTTTTTCTTTGGGGATTAGGCTTTGATAAGTATCTGAGATGTATCCCACAAATCATTCTTTAACTTCCGTTCGGTTCACTTGATCCCCACATCGATACTCGTGGATTTGTGATTGACTTGTTGTGTTTTTGCCGATAAACAGTAGCTGCGCAGATTATGTGGCATCAATGCCTAAGGAAACACTAAAGAAACATGAAATTATACCGCGAAGGATTTTCGACGAATCGAGGGCGGTGAAGATCGTCATCCTCCGCGTTCTAATTCTTCTCGAAAATTCATAAACCCTCGAAACCCCCGCAATACAAACAACTTGTTATAAAATCCATGCATTTATAGGTTTATTGCTACTAGAGGTATGTGGAGGAAGGATGGGTATTGGATGGCATCATCCAAAGGTTAAGATTGACTTGGAGAAGGCGAAGAAAGATTAAATCGTAGCCGTCGATTGCGTGTATATCAATGGTCGAGAGTGAGGGGGGAAGTCAAAACGGAGAATCGTCGACCGGGTGATGTAATGAGGGTGATGAACATGGATCGTCGATCCGGCGTAATAGACCCGCAGCGGGAGATTAATTGGATGGCGCGCCGGGACCATGTTAAGCATCGTGCATCTTTCAATTCCAGCGATGTTGTACCTATTGGATGGCCCGCCCCCAGACGGACGACACACGACAATATTGTCACATCCACGTATGAACGATAACACGAATGAGCAAGCGATTTTGAAAGCACAGGGATGCATGTCACGAATTTATGAATCGCCGGGCACCAGAAACCACCATTTCCTGTGTTGCTGCGGCGATGAAAACCACGTGGTTTTCGTAATCAGCCAGCGTGGAATGTGGGGACCACTGTGGAGACTCGACCGGTGACCGTCCGTACTTGCGTACCGAGATCGACGCGCGGCGGGAATCTAATTAAATTTGAACCCAAGTGGGATTTGTAATGTAATCATAAACCGACAAATTTTCAAATATGGGAACTGCTTTAAACTATAGCCAAGAAATATTAATACAAAATATGGTCAGCACCCAATCGCGGGGTCGCGCGCATGGGAATGATGTGGCCCAGTGGTCGATGGGAAAAGTGTCGAAGACCAAGCCCGAGGGGCTTAAGTCCAAAATGTGGGTTTTTTATAGTTTTTTTAATGATTTTCAAGGAATTGAGGGTTCGACAAGGCTTAAAAGTGGTTTTAAGCCTTATGTGGAATTTCATGAAATGGAAGAAGAGGACTCATGAAAATAGAGGAATTTTATGGAGAAATAGGGGCAAATGAAGGTTAGTTTTGGAAGAAGGGGCAAAGGGAAATGGTGCTAGCATTCTAGCTTGGAAATCAGCAAAGATTTCCTCATAAGTGTAAAATGGGAACAAAGTAGTTGAAGTTCCTGGACAAAGGACAAGCATGAAATTCTGAAGAGTCTTCAAGAGCCAACAATTTTTAGCAATGAAAATTGTTCCTCAAGGCTCAAAATTTTTTTAGCTTACTTGGTATAACAAATTTTATGGCCGGGTTGGGCGCTGGCTCCACTTCGGGATGGTGCCTTCCCGAAGGCATCAAGAATCCTCAGACCCCACACTCTCCGGGAGGCCGACTCCGTGCCACATCCATTATGCTCGGGAGGCTGACCCGTGCCTCGATCCATTGGGCTACTTCTTCTTTGCCGAGATGTAGACTTTCTCTCAAAACATATTAGCAACCATAAAAATAATGCATCTTCATCAATACAATCTTTTCACCTACCCAATCCTACCGATCTAACATTTTTTTCTCTATTAGAGTGCACTTGGATTGGCAAACCTTTACAAAATTTTATTCTCTTTTTTTAAAGCATAAAACTAATCTAATTCTACCTCTTATTTCTCCCCGAACTCGTATTGTACGCTGAGTTTAGATGCTTCTCTACCTATTCACTATCCGTTGGGATTAACCGTCTATCATATTTAGAAGTTCTCTAAATTCTAAGTACATAATTTAAAAGCAGAACAAGTCAAGATTAAGTTGTTTGACTTGCTATGATCTATGGCATAAAAACAAGCCGCACATAGACATTTATTTTGCAAAAAATTGGAATCAAACGAAGGCTTAAGATCTAAAGTTCAAAGTACCGCCTTCTCTTTTACAACTCGTTTTGAATTTTGTTTGAGTCGTTCTTTCTTCTTCTCTCGGTTCGTATTTTGAGTTGATTTGAACTAGATTTCTTACATATTTTTTGACTCAAGAAAATAGAACATATTTGATTCATCTCTCTTTTTGAAACCTTAGGTTCCGCATTTTGATGATGTTTGAACCTTTTCATTTCTATCCTAATCTACCCATCGATAAACCAAGATTAAAATGTATTTGGAAAATCAATTTCACTATCCTACTTCGCAGTAAATTCAAGCTAATTAGTAAATATTAGGTCAGTTTCGACTTAACTATTAGAAGTGTGTTTAGAGGGAGTGAATTTAAGCTTCGTACACTTAATTTGTTTCTCTTTTCGTATGGGGCTATACCTTTCTTGTTTTCAATCTATCCTCTTTTTCTTTTCTTTTCATTGTTTTTGTATTTTTGATTTACAAATTTGAATGCAATGGTGGATGAAATATTTGTAGTGGAAAGATAAAAATGCTTTTGGAACATAACATGGATCAAGATAAGTAATGCTTAAGAATCCTCGCTTACCGATGACCCCCAAAATGCTTCCGCTCCATTCAACTCCCGTAAGAAAAATGCATTGTTACTAGCAACTAAGTGAATAGAGTAAGGGCCAAGCCATAAGTGGTCAAATTTTCCATGATTTCCTTTCTTCCCTTCTGAATCCCACTTTAGAACTTTGTCCCCAATCTTGAAATTTCCGGGCCTTTGTCCTTCCGTCAAAAATCCGTTTAATGTTGCCCTTTCCAATGCTTGTTATACACTTCCTCTCTCGTTCGTCGAAGATGAATGGTCTGGTTCACTCTTCGATGATGTCATTTTATTCGCCTTGTAACTCTTGAATCAAATTCATCACCGGAACACCAAGGCCGTTTTGAAAAATTTCATCAATATCGTACACCACCGAAAAGGCAGGCTGCCAATGGATTTCTTCAAATTCAATCAACCCAAAGTGCATGAACCAGCTTTGTGTGTCAAGACTTCTTATTGTCCTCCAACAAGCTTGGTAATGTTCACTAAGATTTTGTCCGAGGATTTTGCAAGTCCAGCTGGCCTTGAGGGTAATAGGCCATGGAATGCCCCAATGTTATCTAATACCTGCGATTGCAACCGAACCATCTTTGTTTCGATCTAAATGTCGCTGCATTATCAAAGTGATAATCTTGGTAGGACAAACGAAACTCCGGAGAGAATGTTAGTCTCCATAAATTTTATGATAACTGAATCATTGGCCTGCCTACAAGGTATGGCTTCTATCCACTTAGTGAAATAGTTCTGTAAGGGGTGAGGATCCATCTATGTCGCGCAGGATGGAGGATGGATTTCTCCTATGAATTCAAGTCTCACTCGTTGAAATGGGGCCTCAACAATGATTGGATGCAGAGGTAGGGATAGCGCTTTCCTTTTTGCCTTCAAAAAGTTGACACTTATGACAGGCTATGATCATTTTGTGCACATCATGGAAAAGAGTATGCCAATAGAAACCAACCTCAAAATCTGCTAATGTTGTCTTCCAAGACAAATTACCTCCACACTCTCCTTCATGGAACTTGTGCTTAACCTTCTCTGAATCATACTCAAGAAAACATTTAAGCAATACACCACTTGCATTTTTCCATTAAAGACATCTATATATAATGCAATAGTTTACAACTTTTAACTTTAGGAACCTTGAATTTTTTTTTGTCAAACCAGGAGGTGTATTCAAATTAAGAAAAATGTAAATAATATCAGCATACCAAGAGGAATTCAAGAAATGGTTTTCAATAATGGGAGTTGAGATTTCCTCTTGATCATCTAAAGCACTAATCATGTTAATATCAAGAACTTCAAAATTTGTTTCAACCATCAATCTAGCTAGACCTTGGCCTTTGATGAGTTTAGTGGGTTTTATCTCTAAATCATATTCAAGAATCACAACAATCCACTTACCTCTCTTACCATCTGGGTCCTGTGTTATAATGTTTTTCACAACTGAATTTGGGACAAAGGCAATGATGTGTGAATGAAGGATGTATACTCTGAAGTCTTTCAAAGCTTTAACCAACACAAAATATTGCTTCTCCATAATGTTATACTTCAAAGGGGCATCCCTCAATGCCTTGCTAAAGAATGCAATAGGTTTCTCTTGTCCTTGTGGGTTTTTCTGTAAAAGGACAACAGCTATGGTATGTTCTGATGCAAACGAAAAAATATAAAAATCTTTTGAAAAATCAGGACTTATTAGAACCGGTGTTTTGGTTAACGCTTGTTTCACCAGCTTAAATGGCTTCTTTGCTTCCAAGGTCCATTTTACCCCTTGCTCCTTCTTCAACATGTTTGTGATATTTCTAAGAAGCTTAGCCAAGTTGGGGATGAACCTTCTCAAAAAGTTAATCTTTCCAATGAAAGATTGCAACTCCTTGATGTTTCCAGGATGAGAGATTTGCAATATGGCCTCAATCCTCTTTGGATCTATCTTAATACCCTCCTCTGAAATGATGTCCCCAAGAATTTTACCTTCTTGGAGCCCAAATAGTGTTTTCTTAGGGTTTAAAGATATCCCAAACTTCCTGCATCTCCCGAAGACTATTCTTAAATGTGCTAAGTGCTCTTCATCTATTTTTGAAAACACAGTAGCATCATCAAGGTATATAATGATGAAGTAGCTGAACTCTTCGGAGAATGCTATGTCCATGGCTCTCTGAAAGGTTGCTCTAGCATTCATTAGACCAAAGGGCATTTTCACATACATGAAAGTGCCCCAAGGTGTAGTAAACGTTGTCTTTAATTGATCAGCAAGGTGAACTAAGATCTGATTGTACCTTGAGTAGCCATCAAGAAAATAAATTCTTTTAGACCCTACCACCCTTTGTAAAATATGATCCATCTTAGGTAAAGGGTAGTTTTCCTTTAATGAAGCTTTGTTTAAGTCTCTAAAGTCTATACAAAGCCTGATATCTCCAGTTTTCTTCCTAACTGACACCAGATTAAACACCCACTTAGAATATCTAATAGAGACAATAATACCAGCATTGTACATTTTCATGATCTCCTTCTGAACCAAAGGCAACTAAACAAGGTTTATTCTGCGTAGTTTCTGTTTGAATGGTTTTTGATTTTCCTTGAGAGGAATTATGTGCTGTATTATTTCGGTGTCATAGGATTTAAGATCTTCGCAACTCCACGCAAAAACATCAAAAAACTCTTTGAACGGATCTATGTATTTGAATTTAATGTGATATGGTAAAGTTTTAGACAGTTTAATCATTTTCGGTTTAATTTCACTGCATATATTGCACTCCTCCACTTCAGTCTCTATGGGTTCCAGCTTTGGCTTCTTGGCCACATCGTTAAAATCAAACAACTCTTCTAAAGGTGCCAGAACGCTTGGAAAACTTTCATATTTAGAGTGCAGAGTTTCTAACTCCTTTGTTTCTAATTCTGCATTCAATTCTGTTTTTTTTTCAAGTTTTCTAGTCAAAATATTAATTTTGACAAGCTCAGGAGACAACTCTTCTTCACCAAGAAAATTTTCTTCACTACAGATTGTATCATAATCTGAGTCTGAACTGTTTAGTTCGAATTCATTTCTGAATTGCATGAAGTCTTCTATTTGTTTGTCTCCGTCAAACACCTGCCAATAATTTTCATTATCAAGCATGACTGGTCTAAATTTTATCTGATTTGTGCAGTCTTTGGTGTCATATGGCGTTAAGCATGTTCTAGCTGCAAAGGCTAAATTGTGGGCCGCAATATTTCTTTTCCTTGAGACGAAAATCATTTTGGACTCCTCGAAAGTTTTTAAAAGGTCCATGACATCGTTTCGGTAGGCCCTAAGTCTAGGATGATTTGAATTATACGCCCCATTGACTTGCCTAATGACTAACTCTGAATCCCCATAAACACTGATTCTTTTGGCTCCTAACTTTTTCAACAATTGTAAGCCTAAGAGAAGGGATTCATATTCCGCTATGTTGTTAGAACAATGAAATTTTAATTTGCAAGAAATGCTTTCTATGTGGTTGTTTTCAGTATTGAAAATCTAGACCCCCGCACCAGCATTGTTCCTAGTGCATGCCCCGTCAAAATACATACTCCACAGAGGACTATTTTCGATTTTGTCTATTTGGTGGTTGTCCTCTTCAACTAAAATGCTTACGAGTTGTTGTGGAATCTCAACACTCAGTTGTATTTGTGTCAAATCCTCAGATTTTTCGCTGTGTTGAGGGTTTTTTTCTTTCACTGTCAAGGTTTAAGAGAAATGGACGCATGACTTGTAGCTCAAGACGTTTTTTTTGGTTTGCTAACATTTTCAAATGCAAAAAACTTTTTTGACACTCCTACGTTATCTTCTTCCTCCTCTCTATATGTCATTGAATCAGAGAAGGTCACTTGTTCACTGAGAGTTCCATCATTGAAAAGGATAAATGAATCCAAGCCTGTGTTTACAAAATAAAGGGAAGAGTTATGTGGTCTGTCTTGGCTTGTAACTATGTATTGCATATGGGACTCCCTGTAAAGTCTTCTAGTCTGATTGAAAATAGGAATAGTCGCATAGGTCATGTCCATTTGCATAGTCCCTTGTAACTTAGCCCCCCAAGACCTAGATAATAGCATTCCATACTTTGGGGGCACATCAGCCACAACAATATCCATTACTAAGAATTTGGCTGGAATCTGGGCTAAGTTAACACAGAGGTCTTTGATTAATCCTAAACATTTCACTCTGCTTGAGTCAAAGGAGTAAATATCTTTATAAGGTCTGGTGGTTTCTAGACCCAGGCTTGCCATCAAAGCTTTTGGAATTAAATTGTGAGAGGCCCCTGAGTCATGCATAGCATTGTGAAAAATATTGTCATGAACTTTTAAACTTACATAAAAGGGAGGAACAGGTCCCTCTTGATATCTACCTTCAATCTTGGGACCAAAAATGAGCTCTGGCTGGTCATCATTAAGATTGACTGTGTCATTATTATCCTCAATATTTAAAGCCTTAAAGATTTGGGTCCTAAATACATTTTGGGCAGCTAACTCAGTCAGGGGAACAGAGATTTTTATCTTTGAAATTTCCTGCTCTAGGCTGAAAGGAATTTGGTTCTTTGAAGAACTTGTCTTGGCCTTACTAGCTGCTAGTTTATTAGCATCATCAACTTGCTAATTTGTTTTATTTACATTTGAAAAAATTGTTTTCACGGGAGCACTAGCTGAAGTGTTAGTAATACTAATGTCTACACTCTGTTTTTCATTATTTTGAGTTCCTTTCTCTTTACCATTATCAGAATTCCCAGCTACTATTTTGTCCTTTTGTTTTACCATTTTAGGCTTGGTTGCAGTGCTGTTTTGTGAAGATTTGTCAGAGGTTTTGGTGTTGGGATTTTGTTGACTGGTTTTTCTTCTAAGGTCATATTCTCTTTGAGACTCTATGATGAAATTTTCCATATCTTGATAATAAATTTCATCATCATCTCTTTTGTAATCATAAGGAGTGTATAGACCTTGTTTTCTATCATAATGAACTTCAAAGTCATCATTATCTACCCCCAACATGTTGATATCATCTTTCTCTATTATTTCATTTGTTTCCTCAACCTCACTTACATAGTTTTGATGAAAGGGAGGAGTGATCTGTTGATCATCTTCCCAAGGTCTGTTTGGAGGTTGATTCCATATAAAATTCTGATTCTGGTTCTGATTTCTATTTTGAGGAGCAGTTTGGTTTTGACTGGCTTGTGCTCTCTCAAGGATGCTCATTTTCTTCATCATATCCTCCATCATTCTCTCTATCTTTGAGTTGGAAGTAGAAGGTGTGTTTTCCTCCATAAAGGAAACTCTCTTCTCATTTTTCATTCTTGCTCTCTTCTCCATCAAGTTGACTTCTACAGCAAGAGCACCTTTTTGCATCTCTTCAAGAGTTTTAGGATCTCTTTCTCTCAGCTGATAGGCCATCTCAGGGTTGAACCCTTCAGGAAATTTTTTTAAAGTTGAGCCTTGTGGAGGTTTTAGATCTGGGGAAAGGGCATTATACACACTATTAAATATGGTACAATAAGCTTGTACACTTTCCCCCGTGTCTCTATGGAGGTTCTTGTAATCAGAAAGGACTTGGAGAGGATTCTTCTTTACTTCCCATTTGTTTAAGAATGTTTGATGGAAGGCTTGCAGATCATTGATACTATGGGGGGTTAAGCCTTTGAACCATTTTCTTACTTCTCCCCCCCAGACTTTGACCAAAGAGTCTAAGCTTGACAGAATCATCATCAATTTCATTTCTGTCAAAGTAGTCATTCATCTTATCCACATGTTGTGATGCAGTAGTAGCATTACTAGCATCATACAATGGAATTTTGGACTGATAGTCCTATGGAAGATTGAAAAATGGTACAAGAATGACTAAGGAAGCATACCATGCTGCCATGATATGTGGTGGGGGTGGATTCACAAGAAGAGGATTAACAAAATAAAAAGTGGGCTGGAATGGAGTGGTTTGAATAGTGGAAGTAGGGTGGGCAGAAGTGGATGGACTAGGAATAGATTTCTGAGCTGATCTTGGATGAGAGACACCTAAGTTGTGAAGGAAATGTAAATCGGGAGGTGTTGTTTCTCTGCTACCAGGATATTCACTTGTTTCAGGAGATGAAAGTGAAGACTCAGAATCTAACTAATCTAAGTCATCAAGAGACCTAGTCCTAAAGGGATTTACTAAGTCAACTTGTGATTTTTGTAGAGCTGAAAGATTTTCAGGAACTGAATTAGCTCTCAATAGTGATCTGAAAACAATTGATAATTTAATCCTAGGAGACTTCCTAAAGATAATTTCTGGGTTATCAACTATCTCAGGTGGATCAAGGTCAGGATAGGATCTAGTGTGAATCTTTCTACAAGCCACTATGCAATGTTTTTCAGACCCAAACAATCAAAAAAATTTCAACCAGATATGACAATATTTGAGAGGTTAACTAATCTGTTTATACAAAGTTTAATCCTATAGTCCTCTAACTGAGTTTGAATGATATTATAATGATAAGGGTTCTTCCCAGTGGAGTCTTAAGGCCTATTAAGGATTGTGGAGTCGCCAAGTGGAATTTTTTAGCTCCTAAGGAGGTAAAAGGTTTTATGGTCCACCATCATGTTTATTGGAATACCAATCTGAAATATTTTTTGGTTTTCTGAGTTATTTTTCAGTTGTGTGGTTTCTAAGAATGTCCTAACTCTGTTTCAAAGCTTAGCTACGGTTATGAGACAAAGAAAGTCTACTCTTATGGCTAAGCCAGCTGATATTTCAAGGTTCAAAAAACTCTTGTGAGAACCCTAGGGTTTGCCTAGTTTGTCACTGATTCAAACAAGTTTCATCATGATTACCATTTCTTGGTAGTGCTTGAAAAAGGCTACTTTTTACTCACTAAACAATGTTTGTTGGCTAGAGGTGTTATGCCTAACGGTTCAACCAGCTACTAGAAAAAATGTCATTAAATCAAGGGATTCCTGAGATGTCTATAGTATTCAACAAGATAATAACTCAAAGTCCCCAGTGGAGTCGCCATAAATGTTAGCACCCTGTAATCCGCAAGATTGGCAAAAGTCCGATTGCAGGGAGAACATCGTTTCAACCACTTTGGGATTCTACGATCTAGCCCTCCTAAATTTGGAGAGGGATCTCTCCAATAAGTGCAAATATGGATTTGTCTTTGAAGTCTTGGGTAATGATATTAGGCTAGCTATGAAGGCCGAGGGTTTTTTTTGTTTTTGGATGGTTGGCCATGATTACTGTTTGAGGTGGAAAGTTCTAAATGTAAAGAGTTTCAAAGGTGAGAAGTTGCAAGAAAATAGAACAAGCTTTGGCCAAGAAGATAGATAATTGCAGGTTTTAGTCCATTGGGCTATGGAGTCATAATAGGGTTTAATTTAAATAATCAGGTTCAAGAGTGGTCCATGGGGAAAGTCATCTATGTTTAAGGATCTATTTAAAGTTTGATTTATGGAATGAAATGGGACAAAAGAAGGGGAATTAAACAGATGAAAAACAAAGAGCAGCCTAAGATAAGGTAAGTACTTCTAAACTAGCCTGCTTTTGACATACACTTAAGAAAGACATAAAATTAATCTAAGATCAGGTAAGTACTTCTAAACTAGCCTGCTTCTGATGCACTTTCAATAGAAAAACACTTTAAAACAAAAGGAAACTTGAAGGAAAATATTGGAGGAGAAACTAGAGGGTCGAGCTCACCACAAATCCTCTCCTACCTCTGCTTTACTTGGTTACTTTCAAGACAAACACAAAGATAACAAGGAATGGCCTAAGATCTGGTAAGTACTTTCAAACTAGCCAGCTTTAAACACATTCCAAGGGAAACATTCAGACAGTCTTTGGGGATAAAACTAGGACCAGGGCACACCATATCTTCCTTAGTTCATCTCTACTTAACATATACTGAAAATAACATTCAAGAATAGCAATCAGCTAAGGCAATAGAACGAGGGAACACCAACATTCCTATGCTTAAACTGAATTAAATCATTCCCAAATAACAAAGGTTAGAAGAAAACAGTCAAATAAATATTTTCAGTCAGAGAAGGGTACTGATATACAGTAGGTCCTAACTCTATGCATGCTATTCTTTATAAGAGAAGATGAACAAAGTGAAAAAAGAAACAAAATAACAAGTTACAATGAGAAAAAAATCACCGTCAACATAGACCAGGATCCCATAAATCAACTCGTATTGATGCTCCAAACCATTTACAGCTTCAAGTCCAATGATTTAGTTTAGCAATCATCTACACTTGCTAGAATAACTTATCTATTACAAGCAGAGCTCCAAGAGCCAGTGAACACTATTTACAGGTAGAATTCTCAAGCTCAATTACATTTCAAATTTCAGCAACTAACTCAACCAACCCCTCTCTCATCTTCAATAGAAGTATTTATAGAAGAATGAGGAGGTGAGTTCTGATAAAAGATCTCCAAAGATAATTAATACAGACTTAATGGCTTCTCGACCTTTGGGGGGCTTGATGAAGAAGCTTACATAGGTGTCCTCTACATTAAATAATTTACATTAAGATTTAAGATTGGTGGGTGCTCTTTTTGACTTTTGAGGTTCTCTGTTATGTTAAAGTAACTCTACTGATATTTTGTCATTAGGTTTATTTGTAGAATTCACTCTCTGGCTGCGCTGAGGCAGATATCTGATCTTGATCAATAACTTCGGCCTCTGTTTGCATGCTTTGAGGCACAGGTGGCACTTTGTTAGCTGGGAGGAATCAATTTGCCTCAAATGTGGCGGTGGAGGCCTTGCTGTCCAATAAACACTTATGATTTTCTTTGAACTGTGTTCTAATTGGGAGGATTAGGCTTTTGATAATAATTCTTAGCTATAATCCCCTACAGATCTATCTTCAATCTTCCATTATTGTGTGTTTTATCTTCGACACTGATACTCTTCGATTTGTGATTTATTTACTGTGTTTTGTTGGTGTACAGTGCTACGCAGGGGTCGTGAGGCATCAGTGCCTTTGGAGTATTGACAAGGTGAAGAAATTTGAACCATAAATGGCTTCTCTTCAATTAATCGAATGCGCGAGAATTAAACCCCGACCTTTGGCATTTGTTCAACATATAATGGAAAAACCATATAATCACCCTTTATTAAATAACATACCCGGACTTCAAACTTTGATAAAACCAAGCTTTATAACCATTTTTGGTGAGTGTGACCCAAAATGTCTTTCAAGTCCACTTTATAAAGCTCCCCGGGTCCGGATTTCACGACCATACGAGCAAACAAACCAGGCCCACTCCAATTTGCTGCTGCCACGTGTGCACTAAGGTGTATGTTGACTAGGCATAGGCGACCACTAGTTCTGTGGGACCGCTAACTGCTGTCGTGGCTGTGGGGACCAGAGCGACTATTTTTGGGCCATCGATCTGCAGACCAGATCAACGGCGGAGATGTTTTGATAAATGCGCCATACCTTGGTTTATCCCCCGAGCTTCTTTCGAGTGCGATCACCGTCCGATGAGCTTGTCTCAGATCGGATGGTGCACATCAATGTCGTTCTGAGCCCACAATCGATTTTTAATGCGCGATGAGCGTGTTATCTCCAAAATTCTCAAGGCCACATGTCAGCCTTTGGCATTGATCACGACCAAACGGGAAATACAGCTTTCCCTTCAAATGTGGTGCGATGAAAACAACTCCTACTTTTGAACAGTGATTGACCGTGGGGACCACCGGGGCGGTTGATTTGTGGGCTGTTGATCTACGGATTAGATCGACGGTGAAGAGCGATTTAAGCTTTTCACCGGCAGAAATCTTTTTATACCCTGCAAAAAACAAAAAAAATAATAAAAACAAAGGTTTCATGTGTCGAGAGGGTTTTATATATAGGAAGTGGGTAGGTGCCTGACTGCAGGGCCTTGGTCTATATGACAGGCAATATGATCGGGGGCTATAATACACAGGGATAATCGGCATCAGAGTTTTAAACACGGCAAACAGACTTATGCGCTCAGATTTTGCGATGCGATAAGTGCTTTGTCGGTCTAGCACCTAGTTCTAGGGTGCGGGCACGTGGAGAGGAAGTGGCTTAAAACTTAGCCCAAAGTGGCTTAAGTTTTTATTACAAAAATGTATTTTTTATGAAAATTTTCAAGTTTTTCAATGGTTGTGAGGGTTTCGATAAGGCAAAGAAAGGGTCTTAAACCTTATCAAAGGGGTTTTGATGAAGGGGAAAGGGGAAAAACATGAAAATGAGGGTTTTTTATGGGGAATAAAGGGGAGTGAAATGGAGGTTATTTTTTCAAGTGAGGAAAGCGAAAAAGGTGATTTTTTCCACAGTCTTTCCTCATGAAATCAGCAGAATTCTAGAGTGTAAAATGAGCACAATAGGGAAGATTTTGGACAGAGGCATGAGGCCTTCAAGAGTCTTCAAGAGCCAACACTTTTTTCAATAATTTTTTTTCCTTGAAGGCTCCAAAAAATTATTTAGCCACCTTTTGGTATAACAAATTTTATAGGTGGCTAACAGTGTATTTAAAGATCATCAATCTAAGAATAGATGCATGTCGATTATTATTAGCTCTTAATGATAATCAGAATCTAAACAACAACTTATTCTCTTGGAGCACTTCAGTTCAGTGCACAGATGTGGCACAATAGCTAACAGACAAAATTACGCTATTCCTAAGGGTTTACTGGAGCTATTGCATGGAGGACTCAGTTATAACTCAAGTGGCAGAGTTATGACACAGAGTTGCATTCAGTTTAACTCAGTTAGACTCAGTCGAGCTAGTTGTATCTAGTCTAACTGATTGATACACTAGTGAGAGTGGAGCGAATTAATTAGTTAATTAATTCATAAATAATAACTCATTAATCAACTGAAGAATACATCAGTTAACTATAGTGCATGGCAGTTTCAGTGGAGACCAGTGGAGAGATCGGTGAAAGGGAAAGATAAACTATCTGTTATGACTATAGCGATGCATTGATTGCATCCAACACATAGTGGAGATGCCAATGAGGATTGTGTAGTCAATCCAAGAGTAATTCGAATTCATTCAGAGCTATTCTTTAGCAGAGATTACGCAGTGGAGGCAGGCTAGCAGGTGGAAAAGTTCAGTGCATGGATTTGCAAAATTAGGCCTGATTAGTGTATCAAGATTGTACTATACTGAGAGCTTGTGATAAGCTTTGTATGCTTGTATGAGATTTTCATATGATCTCCATGTTACATAATATATAGTTGGGGTTTTCAGCTTCAGGCTTCCTCAGTTAAAAACTGTGTTATGTGCGATTGATAATTTTTGTTTATGCTTCACATGTGTGTGCAATTAATTGTTTCTGCAAAAGATCAACAAGTGGAATTGATTTTGTATTTTGCATAAAATTAAAATAGTGTGAGATCAAGTGAATCAAGGAAATATGCATGCTTAGTGCATATAATTTCTACAATAAACATTTCCATATATAATTAAACTTTGGGTATAATCATATATTTCACAAAGTTTTTGTTATATATTAAATGCGCCATCATATCTATTCACCCTGGACCCCACCCAACTTTCTGCGGCTACTTTTAAATTAATCCTGACCGTTTGCTTGATTAATACAAATCCATCGGTGCACGTTCAATATCGTGTGCCGAAACTGATCATTCATTGTTTGAAAAATGTCACACGATAAAAGTTGTATTGCCAAACTGCTCGATGTGACGTGTCATTTCCTGATACGATCACGTTCATTTTGATTAAAACCACTTACCATCCAAATGCAGTGCGAAAAAAACCAGCGGTTTTTTGCAATCGAAAAACAAAACCCACTCCCGCCTTTGAATAGACCTGTCATTAATGCTAAAACAATGGTTTATTTTCAAAGGTTAAACTTTGATAAGTCATTGTTTATGCGTAATCTATATCCCCGACTAGTTAAAAAACTTCCGCCCTGACTGTTTAAAACTTTTCAAGCCCCTGTTGACCAGTTTCTTCCCCCAAATCTGAATTTAGACTCTATTTTCACATCTGAAGGATATTTGAAATCTTCTACTGCGGAAAAGGATCCATCATAAAGCCAAAGCCACCAGAAACCCTGTCGACTGTCAAAACACCTGTAAATCAGGTTTTCCTAAATTTGACCAGAAAATTTCACAAATTGAACCATTAAATCAGACCAATTAAGCTACAGAGAATAGAATTGCCAGTCCTAAGTGCCCAAACCTTGAAAAAATAGGGCAAACCCTCGTAATTGTTTCTTAGAAATTTCCATTTTTCTAAAAAACTCATTTTTTAGCCAATTTCTCAGTTCCAATACATTGAAAGATGAATTCCACGGTTCAAAAGGGTTAAAAAACACATAGAAAGTCAAAAATATCTTTTTTCAACCTTCTACATCTAGAAAACCTGTGTTTTCTAGCCTAAACCCTTGCTCAGATTCACAGAATTGTCCAGATCTACTCAATTATCCTCTATTTCAAATTAACTATCGCAAACAGTATAATCCTTATTAGTTAACCCCAAAAATGACAAAGAAGTAGAATACACCCAAAACTGGAGGTCTCAAAGGTGCTAAAGTTATGACAGTCAAGCCTTCCAAGCCTGAATCTTCAAAAATCAATAAGCTAACTCCAGTAATTACTGCCAATACTGCTACTACTTTTAATCCCCTTCAACCTCCAATCTCATCTGAAGAAAACATTCCTTTGACTGATTTAGATTACAAAATTGTTGACCCTCTATTGGAATTCAATTTACTAGAAATTCATAACTGGTGTTATGATAATTTTTTGAATAAAAATCAAGATGACATAAATATTTGGGAATCCAATTTTCCAAAATATGTAGTTCCTATTACTCATTTAGCCCAATACCTTGTCAGAGTATGTCAACAATATTATGTTCCTGATCAGAGATCCATTGTGAATGCCAATAGTGAGATTTTTTTTTTTCCGTTACGACAGAATCTATAAATGAGATGCTTCAATTAAAACTTGATCCAAAAGTAATACCTTTGTCTATTGAATCATTGACTTAGTTATACTTAGGGATGGATTTTCCTAAAAAAAATCAGTTTTTCAGAATTTCATGCCTGAATATGTAGAAATCCCTAAGGCTAATCCTCCTTATTCCACTTCAAGATTTGTTGAACTTGCTAGACAAGTGATTTCTATGTTGTCATTTATACTAGGATACTTTAGTGATGATTTTACAGATGCATCCATCATTTTTTTTCTATCTACATTGCCTCCTGGGCAGCCTCCTGCCATGACCATTGATTTTTCCAGTTTTATTGCTGATAACATCCATCATCAGTTCACCACATTGCCAAATGAAAGAGTTTTAAGATATTCATCTTATCTATTCCATTTGTTTCTATTTTTCCAAGATGATAATTTTCCCATTGCTTTTCAAAAGATGAATGTAGAGGGTCGGCCTCTATTAGTGATATTTTGGACATCCTTGCTCAGAAAGGAAGGAAATGAATTCAGTTATAAATAGTTTTCAGACTTATTCATCAAGACATACATGAATTTTATTTACAAGTTTGAACAGCCTAGAGTGAGTGAAGAAATGAAGAGAATATTATAGATGTCTGAACAATGCAAAGTAGGAGATTGGTACTTATATCAGAGACACACAGAATTAATAATATTTGGAACAAATTTGTCCCCATATAAGTTACCTAAATTTTTAACCATCAGGGTTTTTGCATTGGAATATTTGAGACAAGTTTTAAATGCAAATGTTATCAAATTCATGGCATCAAAGAAAAACACTCAGTTTAAGTTGAAGAGTGAGATTGGCCCTTTCATACTAAACAATAGGGAGGCTGAGAAATAAATATCTAGACAATTATCAGAGTATCAAATTCAAGAGAGTTTTCAATGGAATTATGATCCCCAAGGTTACCTCAGTGCTATAAGGGTAAAATGCAAGCTTCAACCTTTTATACATGAATCAAAACCACATATTGAGAGGTTTTGAAATCAAATGGAATGGATTCCAAACACATTGATAGATCCTACTGATGATACAAAAACAGTGAAAAGGGCAGAGAATTCACAGGCTATAATATTTTTCAAACAATCAAAAGTTTCAAAAAAAAGAGCTAGATATGATGAAGGATATTTAGCTAAAAATATTTTTGATAACAAATTCAAACTGATTTACAATAAAAGGGATAAGATTACTAAAATAAATGATACATATGATCAGCAGCTAGATAAAGAAGATACCACAGTAATTGTGTTGGCTTGAGGGGTCTTGACCCAGGTTCGATGTGTAAGGTTTTCCAACAAACCCCTATACTACTGGCCGTTTCGGCAGTGACCTGCTTTCGCAGTTCACAGTCTCACCCGAAGTAGTATGGGTGGGTGTTGAAACTAGGTTTTTTCACCCTAAGAAAGGAAGGGCAAGGCAAGCAAGCCTGCATTCTGTTCAGATTCCCTTGCTTCTTCGCAAAGTTAACTATGTATCTAATTGCATCCATGTGCACTAGATCTACGATTATATGCTTTTCATAATATCAACACAAAATTATATAACCAGAGCAGAACAAATCTAGATCCAATCATTCAATACACACACTTTCACAGCGAAAGGAAAGAAAATACATAACATAGTAATTACCAGCAATTCACTAAACAGTACTCACAGATTCAGATCCAATAATCCTTTTTATTCATTCATTCATCAACCTTTCCATACAATTCCCTTCCCAACCTGTGCACACACGAGCAGGGTCCGCACACAGCTCGACTATGATCTCTGTGCACATAGCCAGCAGGATTTTGTTCCCCTGAAAACCAAAACATATAGCTTACACAACAGATCGCATCAATAGCTCATCAAATCCTACCTCTTACAATCCGAAATGCCTCTCTGTTTATAATAATCTAGCTTCAACGTTCCTATGGTCCACAACCCATGGTTGTCGGACCCCTAGTTTACCCTTTGACCCATTACAATTTGTTCAAGGCTTTGACCTACCCCAAAACACCTGCGTTATAATAAATATAATCAAAATTAACCAAAATGGACCAGTTTCGTAGCTTGTTAGGAGACCCCGTTCCAACAGTCCCCCAACACAATCTTATGACTCGTCCCAGGTCACTGCACTGGTACGACCACATAATCCACACCTTGGTATGTTTTGAGTCGATGTCCATTGACAAAGCCAGGGAGGAGGTCACCACGTAGGGTAGCTAACTGGACTTCTCCGCCATTCACACCGTTCTTAGCTATGTAGGGACCAAGCCAGTGTTGCCGGAATTTGCCGGGATGTTTCGAAAATTGACTATCATATAATAGGACAAGATCCCCTGTGACAAATGTCTTCTGGCGAATGTGTCAATCATGCCAGGATTTATCTCTAGTCTTTTATACCTGCTGATGAAACTGAGAAATAAATTGATCTTCTTCCAGCGCCACCAATTGTGCCAGGTGTTCTTCTATGATATCTGAGTCTTCCATATTTGTGAATGTTGCGATGCATAGGATAGGAACAACATATTCTATGGGCATGATGGCCTCCTTGCCATAGACCATTCGGAAAGGTGTCCTGCCAGTTAGCTTTTTGCAGGTCATCCGGTAAGCCCATAGAACTGAGGGGATGCGAACGTCCCTGCCTACGTAGTGGCCGCCACCTGTGACTCCCTCGTGGGGTTCGGTGATGACAGTGGGTCATTCATGTTCCAATACATATCTGTGGATTATTTCATCTATTCCTAGCTTGTAAAGCTGTCTTGCGATGATATTAAAGTCTGCAGCCCAGGTAACCAACTCCTTCCTCCGTTGTACCGAATACGCAGCAGGGCCCATACCCATAGTAAGGAAATCAATGATATCAGTGAAGTGGGCTTCAACCATTTTAATGGTAAACAACTATGCGTTGGGTAAGCCTTCATCCAAGTTAGTGGGTTATTCCCCTGTATCGATACGAGACAGACGATCCGAGCCTAAATTCAACCTCCCAGGCTTCATGATGACCTCAAAATCATATTCCTAAAATAGAAAAAACCAGTGGCAATTCTTCCACCTCAACATGGGCTTGTTGACCAGGTATTTCAAAGTTGAATGTTTTGTGAACATATTAAAGTGTCCACCCAGCAGATAGTGGTGATATTTTTGTAGGGCATACACCATAGCCAGTCCTTCGCGCTCAGTGGTAGAGTAATTTCGTTCGGTGCCTAAGAGTTTTCGACTGGCAAAGGCAACCAGGTGACCGATATCCCCTTCGCCAGGCTGCGTAAGGACCACACCCAAGGCAATGCCTAATGCATCAACATGTATATGAAATTATTTTAACCAGTCAGGGAATATTAGTATGGGTGCATAAATCATCTTCTCCTTGAGTATTTCAAATCTCTTCTAACATTCATCATTCCAAAAAAAAGAAACATATTTTTTTAGCAACTGTTCCATGGGTGCTGTGATCAAAGCGTATCCTTAAATGAATTTTCTATAGTAGCTTGTGTGGCCGAGAATGGAGCGCAGCTCTTTCTCTGTTGTAGGGGCTCCTAAGTTGATAATTACAGCTATCTTTGCAGGATCAACCATCAGTCCCTGCCGACAGACTATATTTCCAAGCAAGATTCCAAAAGGCACACAGAAGATGCACCTTTTGACATTCAGGGAGATCTGGTGCTTTCGACATGCATCCAACATTAAGTGCATGTTTGAAACATGATCTTTTACTAAGCCAAACATCATCCAACCATCGAAGTAAACCTCCAGGAACTTATGGATAAATTCTTTGAACATGGCCACTATGACCCTTGAAAAGATAGCAGGTGTGCTCTCAAGACCGAAGGACATGACCATGTATTGGAAGGAGCCCCATTCGGTGGAAAAGGTGGTCTTACTACGATCCTTAGTTGCGATTCTGATCTGATGGTATCCCGAGAATCCATTTTTGAAGGAATAGGCCTCCTGGCCCCCCACGCTATCCAAGATTTCATCGGAGAAGGGGGTAGGGAAGGGGTCATGAACATAGGCATCAGTTAGTTTCCAGAGGTCCACACAGATACGTATTTCTCCTTTTTATTTTTTCTCTTGAATGACCATTGGACTTATCCAATCTGACTATTCAACCGGTTCAATGATACCTGCGGTCAGCATTTTGTCCAACTCTTCTTTGACCTTTTGTTTATACTTAGGATTCAACTGATAGGGCTGCTGCTTAATGGGTCATGCCTCAGGCTTTAGAGTGATGTGCATAATGCCGAGGTCCCCCATGATTCCTTTGAGCTTATAAAACTTCATAGGGAATAAGTCCTAGTATTCGGTAAGTAGCTCGGTGAATTTTCCCACAGTGCTTTCATCCCAATAGTCCACAATTTTCGCCATTTTAGGGTGTTCATTCGTCCCAATGTTAACCTCGCGTAACCGGAGAGGTTGTGTTACATCAAAATTTTAGAGCGATGGTCCAATAATGGTACGTTCCGCTTCAGATTTCGGAACAGAGATATTCCACGGGTTATCCTCCTCTTCATTAATCGCCAAGCTCCAGTAGTTGACAATGTCTTGCAGCTGGGCCTCCGATGTCAAAAAAACTGGTGGGGTGTGTGGGTGAGGCATCCTAAAGACGAACACATCAATGTCTTGCAAGTCTTCATCAAGCATTTCTATTCCTCCAATGAGTTCGAATGTTCTGAGGAAGTCCTCTTTTAATATCTCCCAATGGTGGATCCGTTGATGTAACTCGACATCTAGGTACCAAGTAATGGGGATAGGGCCCAAGGCATGTATAAACATATGGATCCACGCGTCTATGGTTCAGTCGGCCCACTTGGTTATCCATATACGCAGATGCACACGGGGATCTATGGGCCCCAGGAATATCTTGATGTGCACATCGACAGGGGGTGTGAACCGTAGCACCATCCTATCCCATCATGTCTCCCAATCCGGAAATGCTTTCTTGTGGGTATCCCACAAGCGGACATGTGTGCCACATAGTGCTAGATTGAGTGCCTAGAGTTGTTTATCCTTTGGCATCCTAGCTTCTAATTTTCTTAAGAAGTCTTGGACAGTACTAGACTCGTCAAAGTGGGGAAGGTCCCTTACCTCCGAAGTAATGCAGTAGAGACTCCTTGCAACCCGAGGGCATTGTAGGGTTGAGACATTGTGTAGTCGGGTCTTCCAATCTTCAAGTTCTTCTTCTGGGTCAGAAAATTACTCCCCTTTTTTCTCCCAATTGAATACTCCACCTATTGTAGGATCATCCTGGTCTTCGTCCTGTGCTTTCATCCTGTAAATGTGATCGAGTTCATCTTCTTCATATGCTGGTTCGGTATACCGCGTGCCCTCCATGGGATTCAGTGGTACTATTACACGTGTACCGTTCTTCTCAAACACCATACTACATTTTTTTAGATTAATGACACTCCCTACTTTGATGGCCCAATCTATCCCCAAGAGTGCAGGGTAGGGATTCATATGTTCCATAATTTCTATGACTTCGAAGTTAGCTAAGACCTTTACTCCTGCAATATCAACCATCACCCTTGGAAATTGTCCCAGAGGGATGATCTTCTATTGATTCGCAATTCGCAGCTGGATGGTGGACCAGTCTAATTTAGGTTCCCCCATTCGTTTCCATGTTTTTCTTGGTAAGACGTTCACATCAGATCCAAGGTCAAGAATAACCTGATCTATCTCGTAGTTGCCAATCTGTGCAATCAAGCGCATCTCTCTCCTAGTGCACCTTTTGTAGCTGTGTAATTTTTGTACTTCCTTAACCACAGTCGCCATGCTGGGCTTAGCTGTGCAGTCCTGTAGTAATACTTGGAGATTTTCTCCTCCCTGCGGGTTGCGTAGTAGCTTTAAGCATGCCCTTAAAAAGGTTTCAACCTCTTCTTCTGGCAGTTGCGCAGGGGCTCCTACTAACTCGTGTTTTCTGGGATTTGGTTCTTTCTGAATAGCAAGCTCCTTTCTTGCTTTCTGGGTGACCATGCTGTGCATTATGCTCCTTAGCTCTTCTTTGAATCTCTGTACATTTTGTGTGGGAGTAGACTGTTTGTCCTTCATTTTTGTTAGCAAGATCGGGCAGTCTTCGATTTCATGGTCCAACTGTCAGCAGTATTTACAAGTCTGCCTAGTGGGGTTTAGGTAGTCCTGGGAAAATTTCCCTACCTCTCCACAGTTGTAGTAGATTAGTTGGCCCCGTCCTCATCCTGCACTTCCTCCGTTCCCCCCCTGCCCCGTGCAGGGGAGCCACAAAAGCTCACGGGGGATCTGGGAGAGGCAAGATCAAATTGTACCCTATAGAGGGTTCCCCGATCTACCAATAAGTCATATGTGCAGCAATTATGTTCATTGTGTCCTATATATCAACAGAACCTGCACCATTTTTTCTTTAATTCACCTCTATTTATCCGCGAACACTGGGTTGTATCATGTAGTCCCGCTACCCGACAATCCTCATACCAAAGGTCTGTTCTTACTCCCTTTCCTCGTTCCATCCGTAAGCTCTGTATTTCCATGTGCATGTCTCCGAGATGCTCCTGAATTTTCTACACTCCTTCCCTTGTGTTGTCCTTAGGTGTAGCTTCAAGTTTCATGGCAGCTTCCGAGGCTTTTTCCTGCGATTCAAAAGTCTGATGGCCCATAGGTGTACACAAGTCAGGTAGGATCATAGCGATAAACCATTCTGTGTACTATTTGTCATTGTACTTGAAATCACCTTCCCTGATTTCTTTTTTTAACTGTTGATCGGCCTCCCAGACCGACTCAGATGCTCCTTACTTGAAGTCTTTTACTTCTGCTACCAGTTGGGAATAGGATTTCGGCTTCCAGAATTGTTGTTTTAACGCATCCTTAATATTTTGAGGTGTTGTGCTCCCATTTTGATATATGTAGCACATATACCAGTCCAACAACCTCTCTTCAAATGCCAAATATAGCTGCACTCTTTTCACAGTATCTCTTACCACCCCTTGCGTCGTCCATACCGAGTCGGTCATGAACCAAAATCGTTCCATGTCCTCATCGGATGCTCCCTTGAAGGTAGATAGCTTTAATTATGCCACCATGGGATCCTCTGGCTTACCTTCCTGAGGCCCTAGCGTCATGGCAGCTGAGAGATCTTGTGTAGGTTTTGGTGTAGAAAAAATAATTAACTCAGAAATAGATTGCAAAAAACAGAGATACAAAACTAGACAAAACAATGGCAGAAAAGAGGCTTCAGCCTCATGGCATTCTCATCATTCTCTCTTATTAAAATAATTTAGTTGAAAATTTAAATAGATGAGAGAAAATGTCTAAGATATTCCATGCTATCTTAGACTCCTTTGGTTGAGATAATTTCTCATCAAAAACCCACCAAGATAGGATTTACTAAACAAACTCCAATATTTGAGGAACAACCCAAGAGTTAGGCACATATTCCTAACTTGGAATATTTAATGAATTTATTTATTATTTTGGATTTATTATTTTTATTTGAGAGAGGCTAACATTCCACCCTTCAATGACAAATCCAAAATAAGAATGAGGAACCATCTTCCAATTTCTCATGTTGATCCTCAAAAAACATTGCCTGAAAAACCGCCAAAGCTGGATGCTGAAAAACTGCAATCTGAAGAGACCATGAGTCAGCTACATGTCTGATTCATCTCCGAATTTTTCTTGACAACTCCATCAAGTACCAAGTTGAAAAAGGATCCATCTTTCCTTTGCATGAAATCAGCATCCTTTGTCCATTGACAAAAATTTTTCAAAGCCCACTGGCTGATGATGTCATAAACAACTCACTGTTGCTTTTGTTGTGCTGAAAACTGTTCATTGCTTCTTTGCTGTTGACTGCCCACTGGAAAATTTGTTGATTCCCACTGGAAACTTTTTTGATGCCCAATGGTTGTTGAAGATGTCCACTAACTGCTTTTGTTGGTTTTTTCGAGACTTTTAGTCTGACAACCACTGTCAATCTCATTGACATTTCCCCCCTTTGGAAATTGAAAGGAGAGACACTTATTTTGGAAAGTATTCCTAAACTCCCCCCCTTCAGGTGTAGGGTTTTTACATTGGTGTACTCCCCCGTTCAACTGCATGATAGTACCATCTTCTTTTCACTTTTGGCTGCACTATGTGTGATTGTATTCGGTTGTAGAACCGAGACAAGATTTTGACGATGGATGACCATTTCCAAGGGTTGATCCATTCATAATGTATCTTCAATCTGACTGTTTGTCGTTTTTTGCGACATTTCTCTGAGGAATGATTGGGCTTGTCACAATGGCAACAAGGATGGAGATCAAAACACTGATCTTCCATATGACCGGTTCTGTGACAATGAGAACATTTCAGTTGGACTTCAACTTCAGGTTGCGTGCAATTCTGTTTTTCTGAAAATTTGGGTTGCGTGCATTGTTGGTTGTCTACAACTTTCTCGGAACTTGCTGAGGTGAGTTGGGCAAGAAATCTGGCACTGAAAAAGTTAATTGGCTTGGAATAATCTGGGATATGTAAGTTGGTGTTATCATTGACATATAATAAGCCTCGTCGATTCTTGTTATTTTGAATTTCTTCCCATGGCTTGATGATGGGCTTAGAAAAAATTGGAACTGGAACAACTTCGACACTTGAATCTGTTTGAATGAATGACTTATCATCTAGATCATTAAAAAACTTGAAAGTATCACACTTTTCTTGCAATTCAATCCTTTGAAGTTGTGACTCGAGTTGAAGAAACTCAATGGTTTCATGTGTTTGCTGTAGATGTCGTGAAAGATCAACAAGAGTTTCTTTTTTGACTTACAACATGTCTTCATCATTGGAGATGATCAAACTATGAATAATGTTTGACAATTGAATATGTTGCACCATCTAAACTTGCGCACTTGAAATCAGGCTCTCTTGTTGTAGATGTCGTACTTTGAACTATTTCACTTGAATGACAGGCTCGCTTGAATGTGGCTTGAATGGCACGCTCGCTTTATTTTTTTCTTACTGCACTCGCTTGGAACACTTGCTAGAATTGTAGAGTTTTCTTTCTTAAACTCTGGAATTCACGCTCACTTGATGATGATCGCGTTTGTTTAAGCGCTCACTTGACTTACTTGATGACTTCACGCTCACTTGAAATGAATAGCCACGCTCGCTTGATGTCGATCTCAACTTGCTTGATTGGTGTTAGAGTTGAACTTGTCTGGTTGCTTTGACGGTTGTTGCAGTGAAATTCACTCTGGCTCACTTGAAGGTTTCATCTTCGTACTGAATTGATGCAAATTGCTTCAATGAATACTCATGCTTGCTTGCAGGAGATGTAAACTTGTTGCTTGTTTGATTCAAAAATTTGTGCACTCACTTGATTTTGCGTAAAGGAAGGGTGTCAAACACTGTCGACAATCCACCCAAGAAAGCTTACAATGATTTTAATGATTCACTTTTTCTCTTAAAAATTCATTAACAATGAATTCTTAATGATTCTCTTAAAACAATGAATTTGATTACAAGTTCTGAAATGGATTTGCAAGAACGCTGATGTAGAATTTTATTTGAAATGCATTAACTTTACTAAGTAAATTTGATTGTTGATGTAGAATGATGATGTAGACAATCTTTGATTATATGTTGTAGTGGCACAAATGCATGTGGTTATCTTCCAACTATTTCGTTACATGTGTTGTGCTTTTTGATATTGAACTTTATGTATGTGATATTAAATGAAATTATTGATGTGTTGCAACTAGACACAAATCAAAAACAACAACATGAAGCCATAAAAACATGCGCCATCACAAACACACATGGTGTACCTAAGATCCCCTTATTAAATTTTGGGTGGATCTAGGACACAATCACCAAAAAATGATATCTTTATTAAGTATTGAGTACATAATAAATCTCCAGCTTCAAGTAATGAATATGCCAAGCTCACAATGCTTGGAAGCAATTTGTCTTCAAAATCTCGGTATTCACCGACTCAATCTCTCTGAAAGAAAAAGGGTACTTGGAATCACAACAATGACTTTCCCTTATTACTCCAAAAATGACAAAAATAATTTCACTCCATCACTTCAAAATACCTCACTCCACATTTAAAAAAAAAATCTATGATCACTTATGTCTTCCAAAAATTACATATTCCTTATTTCTCCATTACAAATATTTCACTTTACTAACCCTTTTAAATTTCCACAAAAAAACAATTTTATGAAATAAAAAAACCACACCTTATCTCTCCAAATTACATAAATATTTCTCCTCATTACAAAACTTTAAAAATTATATGAAGTCTCTTCAAGGCATCAAAAAATATTTAAAAATACTCCACTTAAGCTTTCCACTCCACCTAAAAAGAATCACACTTATTGCTCTAGTTTCCAAACAACCTTCACTTTTTCACTAAAAAGTGCATATGCTCACTCTATTTTAAAACTTAAAAAATAAAAATTATTTTAAATTCCCATTTAAAAAATATTATGAATTTCATGAAGTCCCCTTTTAAAAAAAAATAAATTTCACGTCCTCTTAAAAAAGTGATAGATTTTACTTTGTTTAAAAATTGAGCTCACAAGCTTGGTCCTCCATGCTGGGTAATCTCCTCGATGAATACACGCCCACGCTGGCTAATCTCCACATGGATCTCCATGGCTGTGTTTAAACTTGCACAGAATTCATGAATTAAGACAAAAAGCAACTATTACAATAGCAAGGACTGTCAAATACCTCTTTCATCCAGAATTCATAGAGATGTAGATTTGATTAAAAAGAGCGAAAAACCTGCTGCTGCTATTTTCTTTTCTTCCTGTTTCTCACTTCTTCTATTTTACTGTGATAAAATTAAGGGCATGAAAACATTTTGAATTTCTTCAGATGGGAATCATTCTACAGTATCGAAAAGGCGTTTTAGATGATGTGGGGAGAGTAACTAGCACGAAAAAAGAAGATTCGCTCATCACTAAATGAAGAGCATGGAATCCCAAAGACATCCTTTAATATTCTTCCGACAACTTTGAAATTAGCAGAGGTGTTATGTGATAAGATATCAGTATGCAAACTCTATTTTATCCTGCCCCGTTTTTGCATCTAGAATCTCAAACATGGCATCTGCTAAAAGGATCTCGAGGATAGAGTTCAAAGCACGGGCTCCAGTACTCTGGTATTAAGCCATATGCAATAAGATCACTATTCTCAACCGACTCTAGCAAGGATGATGTCACCACAGCATTTGTCAGGCTGCCAACCCTCATATTAGTTCTATTTTTTCTAGATAAAAGGACAACTTGCTAAGTTGTTAAGCAGCTATCCCTCTTAGTGTGTTAAGTATTTTATTTTCCTAGAGTTATTCCTAGATTTCTCTAGGATATTTTGTAATAAACATTTTGTATAAATACTTCAATTTGTGAAGTGTTTTAGTGTGGAATAAAATTGCTGAGATTATTATAGAGAATTTTGCTGGTACTTTGTAGTCTCCTGTGTTGATTTCATAGCAGCAGTCTGGACAATAGCCAATTGGACTTCATATCTCAGGATTCATGCGATAATCTAATGAGTAAAGTGATTTCTTACTGTCATTGTTTCCTCTTCTGAAGTTTCATTCAATTTCATATATGTTGTTCAATCTGAATGATTAATTAGGAATATTCTTTCAGGATTAGTGTAAAAGCTCCCTATCTTAACTACTTAATCATTTAAATTTTTTCTGCTGATTTCTGGACTTAGGAATTCTTAATTGCTCCCACTCCCTTTAACCCTTGCCTCCTTCCTATTTTTTTGGATCAAAGGATCCTTCACTATCCTTTATCCCAAAAGCAAACCATCTCATCAAATCAAACTATTCAAAGCTCCGAGGGTTATCTACCTTGCCCTGAGTACATTAGCATCCTTTTGGCCTTGCCTTCCAGTTTTGCTTGCTACATCTTGCCTCCATAGCCCAATGGACTAGTAGACCCCTCTTTAATTTGTCTCCAAGTAATATTATTTCCCACAAAACTTTCCAAACAAAAAACAAAGTGCCCAATTATTCCTCGCCTAAAATATCAATTCAAAACAAATTTAAATCCGAAAGAGAGAGCCTTCTCTGAAATTTAGGAAGGCTAGATCCTAAATTTCCAAAGTCGGTTTGTGGTAACCCCTAGTTTTCTTTAACTATAAATCAAAATCCCATGACCTAAGAAATTACTAGGGTGATAACACAGTCATCATCATAATTATTTCATTTAGTTCAATGTCTCCCTTAGGTCATTAGGGTTTCAAGGTCACCAAATATGTCATTCCGTGCATAAAATCCTACAATGGAGGAGTGGTAATATGTAAATTGGTTCAATAAAGTTTGATTTCAAATGTAATTTATGTTTTTATATGTAATAAATTCATCATGTTCCAAATTATGCATACAAAGTGTCAAAATTACAAGTTTAGAAAGAAAAGTGAAAGGACATGTAGTGGGCCATCCCACTACCATAAACAAAAGTAACCAATACAAGCCATAAAAAGACCAATTCAGCTCATTTTTCATTCAAATCATCCAAGAAGATCTCTTATCCATAACCAAGTGAAAATTCAACAAGTTCAAGACAAAATCACTCAATACGTTGGTGCCAGAGCAGCCACATTGAGCTTTCTTCCATCCACGCTAAGCTTTCCTCACGAAACTGTGTTTTCTCTCCTGGAGGAATAAAATAAATTCCTGAAGGATTTTTAAGGTTTTCAATGTGTCAAGAATCTATGGAAAAGTATTTATCACCTCAGAAAATCCCTCCTTGTAGCTCAATGTCATGGTTTTAGTGTGTAAACCATCCATTGACCTCCATGATGCCTTTTAGTGACTAGCCCTATTTCTCAAAGTTTTCAAGGTAAATTCATTCTCCCATAGAATTTTTTACCTCCCTCACACTCAAAATCATCTACCATAGCTTTCATACCCCTTCATTCCCCATTCGTAAGTCACAAACCCTAAACCCTAGCCGAATTCTTCCATTTTGGGTAGTTTTCCTAGCCAAGACTATGTTTAAATTTCTGAGCCCAATCCCCTCACTCCTTTCACTTCCTACACCTCCCTAAAACCCCTACCCATCTTCCTAAATTTTCCTACACCCATCTCCCTTCCCTAACTCCCTCATCCTATCCCTTTCCCCCTTCCCCTGTTTTATCATACTAGGGTTTTTCCCCTTGAAATCAACCTAATGGAGGTCAGGTGATAAGACATGATACCCTAAACACACTTGAAATGATGTATACAACTTTGTGTAATAATTTTTTCAGGAAGTAGGGTGACTTCCTTTTTCTCAACTAGTTGAGAAGGTCAAATACAATTCCACATTGACCAAATTGTTTGCCACTCAACTCAAAACGGACAAAGTAACAATTGCAGGGGTTGATTTCACTATATCAATTAATATAGTGTATGAGGCCATGGTCATGCCTAATCATGGTGAAAAATGGTTTAATAACCAAGATCTATCCCTTCAAAACTATCAGCCCTATCTCAGAAGACATCACCAACAACACATGAAGAATATTTTGATTGTTGGGCACCTCCTTAAGAAGTACACACCACTGATGAATATCATCATTATTTATGTCACCTGTGAGGGAATATTTTCTAGATTGTATGGGTATCATGTCAGTCTTCTTATGCATTTCACAGGGAATCCACTCAATTTTCCCTATTACCTCTATAGAAGTTTAGAAAAGATGGCAGAAAATGTCCAACATAAGTAGGTTAGTCTTGAAAGAAGCATCTTAGACCATGCCCTGATCAAGATCATTTTTTTACACCAAATTTACCATAAGAACATCACTTGGGACACTTTCATGCACACACATGTCTTTTTTTCTTCAAGTAGCCAACATAATAGCCCTAGTTCTCCATCACCACCATAAACACCATCAACACCTTCTATACATATAGAGGTTGGATCACCTAGAACCATTTCAATGAGCATAAATGTTGAGGTCACTAAGACCTATCAGAGAGGTTGAATGCATTTTGTTTCTCCTGAAATTGAGGACGGGGCCAAGCCCACATCAATGGAGCAGGAGACATATATTCATGAGGAGGAGCATGATTTTGACTTACTGGACCTGGAGGCTAGTTAAGAACATGAAAACCTACAAAGGGCCATCAAGGAAAAATATTCTCAGATCAAATACCTCCAAGACAACTTGGCAAGGGATAATTCCATCATCTCATTCCTAGAGCAAGAAAACCATCAGCTCAAAGAAAAACAATTGTCTTTGGAGAAAAGTCAATTTGAGGCTAGTATGCATGATGTAAAAGGGAAAAAAATTTATTGACATTGAAGAGTTAGAAAAGCATGAAGAGTAGGTGACAAGAAATAGGCCAAGGACCATCTGTCTCAGAAGAGCATTGCAGAAGGAAAGAGAGTGAAATCCACCATATGAAGAGCTAAGTTTTGAAGAAAGGATAGCCAATGAAATCAATGAAAATAGGGAGTTTTGGATTGAGAAATTCAACATTCACTTGGAGAATCTCCTTTACAAGGCCAATAGGGACAATAAAATACATAAACACATGGTTGGCCACTATTATGCAAGAAATCAAAATTTGTGATGTCAAAGTCAGGGAGTTGCAAGTAAAACTCAAGGAATCCCTAAAAAGTCAAAATGAGAAGGAAAAAATGGATATTCTTGTTGATCCTTATTTACTAGCATAAGATACCTCATGAGGCACCTATGGACCAATTTTGAGGAGTTTTGGAGGAAATTTTGGACAAAATTGGAAAATTGAAAAACCAGTCAAACTGGAAAAAGTGTAGCGTGAGCCATGCTACTCTTTTGTTGGGAGGGTCCATTGGAGGAAAAGTAAACATTTTTTTATTCCTCTTGAAAATTAAATTAATCTGAGTTAGTGTTTTGGCTACATTAGCCACTTCTGGGGGGTCAAAATGTCCAAAAACATGCTAAAAATCACCTTTTCGTCATGCTTTTGGAGCCTTCGCAATAATTTATGAGTAGTCTTGGGCGATTGAATATTTGAAAGACTAGGAGCCACCTTTTTTAGTTCTTGATGAGCCTATCATGTACAATACATCGAGAGCTTTCCAATGGTACCCTCAGATCCTGATTTTGACAACTGAAAGGCCTCCAAAAGTCAATTTTGCTGAGATCACTACGCTTTCTCCTCATTTTGCTACGCTTTCTCGAGAAGGAAATTTTCACTAAAATTTTGATCTAGATTGATTTTTTGTTGATATAATTGTTGAAATGATGATTTCATGAGATTTAATTGAGCTATTAAATGGTAAATTAGTATAAATACATGCTTGAAAATGTAATTTTGGTCAGATGTATCTACTTTCCTATGATGAGGTGAATTGGTTAACCTCCACTAGAGATTAGGGTTTCGCTAAGCTTATCATGTAATCAGCTCCACAACTGATGGATTCTACCCTAAGATAGTGGAAATGGTGTTTTGGTCTATATCTATCATTTTCAGAGTCATTTGATTGGTTGGATATTAGTGGATTGTAATCTTGTAACTTGTACTTTCACTTTTATTCAGAAATCAAAGGATGCAGTTGCAACTATTATCTAGGAATTCATGTGCAGTGAGTTTATGATCATGTATCTTCTCTGTTTTAGTCTTTATTTAATGATATATATCTCCTCTTTCATATATCGTATATTCAGTGGCTTTCCTTACATTTCATAGGCATAATTATATTGATTTAGCTATGTTTATATGGAAATGTCATTTTGTGTTTCATGCTTCTACTTTAACGAATTCAATATTGAAAATTATCATTAAATCCATTTACTCTTTCCAACTCTCCACTATACCTACAAAACTATAAATCCATCATAAACCCATTTCTACCTTGCTCCTTTATATTTTTGTATCTCTAAGCACTTTGATCCATAGAGCTGGCTACATGGTTACATCTGTTATCACTCCAGTAATTTCCTAGGGTTGTTAGGATTTTTTTTTCAAGAATTATTAGAGGTAACCACAAACCTACTTTTGAGATCAAGATCTAACCTTCCTAATGATCAGAGAGGGCTCTCTCTTTATGATTGAACTTTCTTGTTTTTAGTTGATTTTAGGCTAGTTATGTAAGATTGATTTGGTTTTTATTTTGGTTTGGTTTGGTGGTGGAATTACTAATTCAGATGGATAGATGAATGTCTATTTACCACTATGCTATGGAGTCAAAGTGTCAAGAAAACATGACTGAATTAAGATCTAAAGTAAGTGTTCACACGACAAGGTAGCTGAGTAAATTCATATTTTTTAGGTTGGATGGTGAAGCGGTTTCAATCGGGATCAAGGAGCAGTTAAAGATTCCTCAAACCAGATAATGAGGGAAATGAAAGAGGTCAATAGAAACTAAGGAGAAATGAACAATTCCATAATCTGGATATCTGAAGAAAACATGAAAGTGAACAACAGTTGATAACAACATGTACTTAAATAAATTTTACAATAATATTCCTGTTATAACATTTAAATTGGAAAACATACAAGTATGTGAAATACTTAAGAAAATAAAAATTTGACAATAGAAAGATACTTCACTGAAGTGGCCAAAACATGAATCCTATAATGCAATGCCTTTATTCCTCAGTCCAATATGCTGACCTGAAAATGTTACAATAAACCCTCAAGTTTCATATCAATAAAACTATAGAAATGTTCAGAAATCCACACTTAATGCTTTGAATTATGAAGTATTTATACAAAAACTAATACAAAATATCCTCAAAACAGATTTAGGAATTATTCAAGGAATACAAAATATCTTCATGCAAGAAGATAGAGACAACTAAGTAACTAATGCAAGCTATCCTTGTTTTTTTGATTTGTTGTTTTATTTCTTTGATATTTGCTATTTTATCTCATTAACTGTTTTCTTTCATGTTGGCTATTTTGCTTCTATTGAGTGTCTTTTACCCTAGCTGCATCGTTACTCTAATTTGTCATCTGATACTTTTTCATCTTTAAGCTCTGTTATTGCTTTTCTTTTTAACCGTTGACTGCTCCGTTTCTATTTTAACCTGCACTACTCTTTTACCTCTGACCTTTTCACTTTCACAGTAAATCATTCAGTTTATCCCAAGCTTATTCATCTAGTAATTTGATTTTTACCATTCTTCTGCAAATTTCATCATCCCATGTGTATTTTGCAAATGTAGGCTTGTTTATGAATAGATGATTTACCTCATGCTGGAGGTAAGAGAGATTGTCAAAATTCTGTTAGAGAACTTTTCATGTAGGAATTCCTTTCATGGAGGAATTGTTGGACTGTTCTTTGGATACTTCTCTAATTTTCTTGTCATATTATTCATGTTTCATTAATCTGTCATTGATAAACAAAGGATTAGGCAGACCTTTGTGCCTCAAAACATCAAATTTCACCGTGAATCTGGTTATTGAAAGTTCCATATTTTGACACTTGTCTTCAAGTTGTGTCATTAATTTCCTCTTGGAAATTACCTTTCTTACTTATAGGATTGTTTCAATTCTGTCACTAATGCCAGTTTCTTCTAATTCCTATTTATTATTAGAATTGAGAAATTTAATGATCTCAGTGGCCTCTTTTGGATTTTCCAAGTTCTTCCTTGAATTTTTTAATAACTTCAATTTCTTCCTTGATCAAATACTTCTGTTGAAAGATAACTTGGATGGATGGCCAAATAACATTAACAGAGTTAATGATATTGGCCCACAACTGCTACTTTGCTTCGGAAAGTGGTTCTTTCAATGTAAATTCTTTCTCTAAATTTTTTACTCTGTCAGTCAATCTATTTGAATTTTGTGTTTTATTCCTATGCATCCTTTGTATCAACTTGGTTTCATCTTCTAGACTTTTTATTTGTTCTTTAAGTCTATTTATCTCATTTGGTTGTATTGACATATCCTGCATGGATTTAATCACTTTAACTGCTTCATCACTAGGATGAGATGATGCTATTGTTGAATATGTTGTTGATGTAGTGGCTAATGTAGATGGAACTAATGTAGCTACTGGAAGTGTTTTTTTCCACTGGAGCTGTTGAAGTCGAAGGAACTATTGTAGTAACTGTAGGAATAGCAATGACATGGATTTCTTCCATGTTGGAATTTTTCTCCTGCACCAATTTTTCCATCTCATTCTCCATATCTTTCAGTTGAGTTGTCAACTAAATTATGAGATTCATAATTTTATCTTTTTGGCTTTCATTTTCTAGAACTTCTTTAGCCTGTGGATGTTCAGTAGGAGGAAATTTCAGTTGGTTTTTCAATGCAACAATGTCTTCATTATTTTTCTTGATGATTTTTTCTGCAACTTTGATGTTTTGGGGATCATATCCTGCCTTTATGATCAATTCTTCCAGTGACTTTATTCTATTGTCCTTAGCTTCTGAGGAAGCCTTCTCTAGTTTTAACTCTCCTTTGATATTCTCTAGATAATTTTGTAATTTCTGGAAACTCATAGCTTTATTGGTCATAGTAGAATATATCAGTTCACCAGCATGCTTATGAAATTCAATTTGGTCTATAGGATGAACATCCTTAGCCATGACCTCATATTTTTTTTTCCTGTAATCTCCTAATGACTTTGGATTCTTCACTATTGGCTGCAAGAAGTTCATCTACATCTTCCTAGTCTTGTAATCAAATGTTGAAAGCAACATATTCTGGTCACTAGGTGTCTGGTTAATATTGGGCATAAGTGATTGCTTTTAATGCCTCATTCCTGATTTTTATTTCCTTGTACTTTTCCATTATATCTTGTTCTTTATCTACTAGTTTACTTGATGAATATTCATCTACACTGTTTTGTTTCTGAATAATCTGAGTATTAGGGGTTGATGGCTAATGAGTTTCTTCTGAAACTATAGGTGGTGCATTTTCTTTACCCACTATGTCTATATCAATATTTTCAATTGTCTCAACTTGTTCATTTACAGGATTTATCTTGGGATTCTTCCTATACATTGATGTGAATTTGGTTTCTGTAGTAGTTTGAGCTGAATATGATCCTTCTTCTCTTGGCCTTTTGGATTTCCTATCTTGTATGGCTGGAGTCTATAGGACATAGCTGGTCTCAACTGGTTTCTCCAACCACTCTGATTGGTTGGAGTACTTCTCAATTTCTGGTTTGGAATCATGGACAAATGGAGTTATTTTAAATTTGATTCTTAGCTTGCTGATAACTCCTAAAGGATCATAATGCCACTTGAAACTCTCACTGAACTTGAATTCCTATAATTATTTTTCTACCTGTTGACCAGTAGTCTTCTTATTGCAAATGAAAGGACCAATATGTTTTTTTATCTTAAAATATGTCTCCTTCTTTGCTGATAGAAATTTCGCTTCATCAGAGTTTAGGATATTCCTAATATACTCAACTGAAAACAACCTCATTGGGAGGTATTTGGGTAGCTTATATGGAGGATGTTGACATCCATATACTCTAATTTCAGTGTGGTTCTGGTATAAATACCAGTCCCCTGTCCTACTATGTTAAGAAAACTGAATACTTTCTTTATCTCATCATTCACTCTTGGTTGACTTCTACTCCTTAACATGTTGACAATTGGATGAATAAATGAATTAATGAAGTATTTATATGTGAATTCTATGGAATATTTCCTGATTAAGGAAGTCCAAAAAACAACTGATTGGGGATTACCCTCAGTGTCTAGTTTTTGAAGGCTGATTGCAAACCTTTCAGATTGGACGTACAGGAACATATGAAAAAAAGTAGATGAATACTTAAACACTCCTTCTTCGGGTAACTTAACTAGTTTCTCATGGATAGCATCTGACAATTACCGATAAAAGTTAAATGTGGAATATGGAGGCTATCCTGGGAAAAATATGGATAGAAAACCTAAGATTGAATCATCTACATACTCATCTATAAAGTAACCTAGAATAGAAGAGAACATCCATGATCCAACATCAAACCATAAATTTCTCAAAACCTACCTAAGCCTATCATATCTAGCCTAATATCTTTCATGTCATAGTCAATCCTTGGTTGTGATCTCATTGAGAGAGCCCTCTCACCCTGGTAGGTCTAGCTACTAGGTCAAAGTGACATGTGGTTACCTTTGCTGGTCTCCTTTTAAACCTTCAGAGAACTAGTGGAGTGCTAACATAAGGAAACCTCTGTTGGAATTGATCTCACTACTGAGAGGGGGGTCGAATCAGAAGTGTGAGGGTTTATTAAAAAATTAAATGCTTTTATCAAAACAAAAATGAATTAGTAACCCATCAGATAGTAAAAGAAATCAACATAAAATCAATATATGAGATAACCCTCAACAAAATCCATCATACACACAAGAAAACAATTTTTTTTTTAGGTGGAAATCCCTCTCAAGGGAAAAACACCACCTGATATTGCTGCTGCTCAAATATTTTATTATGATGAAAAAAATTTTACACACAGGATTTGTTGGCTCGAGGGGTCCTGACCCAAGTTCGGATGTTCAAGGTTTGCCAACAAACCCCTATACTAATGGCCCTTTCGGCAATGACCTGCTTGCGTATGCCAAAGTCTCACCTAAGGTAGTATGGATGGCTGTTCGAACCAGGTTTCCGCACCATGGGAGAGGGTAGGTAAGTCAAGTGGAGCTGCGTTCACCTTGATCGTGACCTGATCCGGTATCATCGAGCCTAGATTCCCTTCGCATCTAGGTGCGCAATAGAAATATTACTCATAGAACTTAACATATCGAAAATTCATATAACAATACACAACTATTTTAGATATTCTTGTAGGAAGCAAGTAGAACAAACCCAGATCGTAGTGTAAATAAGTACACAAGTATGTTCTCAATTTAACCAATAAAATAGCAACATATACTAAGTAATCAAGACGTCATAGATTCATATCACAACAACTCTATTGGATTTAGACATGCAACAATACTTCCGCATTCATTAATCTCTTAGATCTACATAAAAAACCCCAAAAACCCAACCTGCGCACACAGCAACAAGGTCTGCTCATAGCAGGATAAAGGCCCTCCACGCACACAGCGGCAGGAGTCCTTACCCGAAAACCCTGACCAGATCTATCAATTTGCACCTAGTAGCAATCTCTTATCATTCTTAGCCTCCTTTACAACTCAAAAAGGTTCAAATACTTATACTATTCTAGCTTATGCATCCAATGGTCCACAAACCGTGGTTTGCAGAATCTTTGTCTATCCTTGACCCAATTACAATGCTTTAGGGGCTTTGACCCACCCCAAACCCCTGTGCTATACTAAATATAATCAGAAATATACAAAATGGACTAGTTTCACAGCTTTGTGGGAGACCTGTTCCAACAAGAGCTATCCCCCACTATCTGAAAGACTCAACTACGAAGACAATATGCTAGCTACATCATTTAAAAATACTCTTATCTCATGACTCTATGAACTACCATTCACTAGAAGCCGCCACAACCAACAAGCCTCACCCAATTCTTTTTGAATTTGGAGTAGCTTATTCCATTATTGATATTTTTTTTAGAATCTCCCCACCTTATCTACACACTACTTGTTATGAAGCCTCAACGCCTTCAACACCTCCATGCGAACCATGTTTCATTCGTTTTCAAATTGGGAACTCAAAACTACTAAACATAAGCCACCAAATAAAAAATTTGTTCTAAAAATAATATTTGATAAATCATACAACTCCACACTGCTACAAAAAATCAATATGCTAGATATATCACTGTATCACACTCTCACTCACACTCCATTAATAAATAACATTCAACTCAATTTTCTCACTCAAGTATAAGCCAACATATCCTCAAACAATCTCCAATCCAATACCACATATGCTTGTACCATGGTAATATCCAAGACAATACCATGGGTAAATACCATTGTTATGCCAATATCACAAACACCTTTACCATGGTAGTATCTAAATCAATACCATAGGTAAATACCATGGTTATGCCATTACCATGAACCTCCATACCATGGTAATATCCTAACCAATATCATAGGCAGATATCATGGAAATACCTATAGTTGTAATGACAATACCAAGTGTCGAGCTAGACCACACAAAAACCAATACTATGGTAATGATATACTCATAATTGGACCTGCAACTAGATGCACAAAACATGGAAGACTTGGATGCAACCGTAACCATAGTCACAAGCACAATTGTCAAAGTACCATAATCATAACACTAGTAAGCCCATCCATCAAGGAGTACATGTGTCACTCAAACTACCTAGGATGACATTAGTGATGATCATCAATCATTGCAACCAAAAATTTCACCAAGAAATGCATCATCAATGCCAAAAATCTCCCGCATTGGAATTTATGGTAACACCATCCAAACCATCCAAATGATATAGAAATTTGAAATGGATATTCACAAGTAACTCCTCTTTGACATGAATGGAAACGAAATTAACCCATCAAACACTCTTATGAAAATATAATAACTCCCCCTAGACATGAGTTAGATCTGACCACAATACAACTCTCTCACTCCTCAAGTATGGATGACAAATAGGAGCAACAACAATAAATCACTCTCCTGGATGAGAAGCAGCACACTCAACTATCATATGAAGAAATGGTAACAAGTATGTAGTCCAACAACCACAAAAGAAATCAACGAATCCAAGTACCTCAACAATAAAATACATCATAAGAACCAGCAACAACAACAACACTAAATGCAACAACAACATGAGCATCAATAACAATATACAATTAGCAACAACACTCTCTCCATAAACATCATGAGCAACATACTGTAACCATCAACAATATCTAACTTAGTGAGTAGCAACATCAATCATCAACTTCATCAAAACATACCAGCATATATAAAGTGAGAAGGAAAAAATAAAATTCATGACCATTCACGCTCCTTCAAACAACATGATCACAACCACATGCTAGACATGAAAACCATTGATCAATACCAAGACCATCATAAATAAAGTTATATCTTTAGAAGCATAACAATAATATCCAACATTATATGGAGAAACATCTAGCAAAAACAACATAATGGGAACACATAGCTCATGAGCTTGCAATAGTAGAATATGCTCAACATCTCACTTATATACAATAGTATCAGAAAAATAAAATCTAGAATGAAGCACCATCAACACTTATGATCACATCACATTTGGACATACGCCTCCTCCATATTTCCAAAGAAAATCCCAATAGATATTTATATGTAGTCGCACACCAATTTTATGAGATGAAATGCAAAAAACAAATTATCAGTAATTTTAAAATCTCAAGGCATGAATTACAAAATTTCCGAACCTTTGACAGTCTGTGCAAAAATATTTAGTGCACCTTGAATGAGGCATCTCTAAAACTATCCCTTAAATTTATTTTGAAATATTGGATCATCAAAATATGCATTATTGCATAATAAGCAATTATTTTCGATCGACCAAAGATAATATCCAAATCAAGAAAAATTCCATTTATTGAGAAGGTAGTGGTATCATCATTTTTTAGCTCATGGGAAATGTATACATTTCCTTGTTTCTTTCTATTGATACATAATTAGTTACCTAAGAAAAAAAAATGTTAAGTGCATTCTATATTTAACACCTTTCAACTAGTTGACATATATGCTTAAGTGATTTATTAGGATGATGTTCATGCCTTTCACTTCCAAGTATTCATGAAGGGCTTCCAATAAAATTTTATTCAAAACTATGATGCCAGATCCATTATATGGATTTATATAGTCTTCATCTAAGGTTGTATTTTGTGGGCGATTCAAGACCACATCCTTGATTTGAAAGCCATATTAATACCCAATATTCCATGAATGCGAATTTTTTAAGTTTAGTACTAAGCCATCGACATTATTGGGAGTCGTACTAGTTATACTAAATAACATTTAATCATGGATTTGATATGCACATTCCAATCACATAGGTAGAGCACATCATCAGTAAGTTACAATTATATGGTAGCGATGACACCTTCAGTTTTAGTTGTGCAAGGGCTCAAAAATCATTATTAACTAGATTTTCAAAACCAATTTCTTCAGACCTATTTCAAAATGAATTTACTTGTGTTTCAACATGACTCAAATATCGTTGAATATCTTTGAATCAATGGTGAAAATTGTTGTGACAATTTCACAGTTCCACTATCATTTTCAGAAAACGACATGTGAATATTCTTATTCAATATGATCATGTAGAAAAAATCTCGAAGTGATTGGAATACTTAGTATTACACACACTAGGGATTCCTCTCGATTTTTGTTTTCCATTCTACGATTTAAATCTGTAAATTCTAACACCATACCATCAACTTGTCGAAAAAAATTGTCAAGAGAAATACTTTGTCCAAGCACACTTCCAATAATATGAATTCCATCAATAAAAAATCTCTTCAAAACTATATACTTTGGACAACCTTGCATCCATGTCTCCAAATATGGTGTATCCACTACAAGATAATCATCCTTTATCACCTCAAAAAGTAAATGTGAAGCATATGTTTTTTATGCTAATTTTTAAAAATCATTCTTCTTCATAATAAATAATGTTGAGAAATACAACATATCCATAATTGTTATCATCCGCAAGAAAATTTGTTTAAGAGAGGAGGACCCTTATAGCATCAATCACACAATTTGATATTGCAACTAAATCCCTCAATGAATCTATGGAACCTTTCACAAGAAACTAGGTCCTTGATCAACATCCTTGGAACATCCATTTTAATTATGTGAACCTATAGAGACTCTTTCCTCGTTTTCCATGTTGCACTTCCAACATGTGGCACCAAAACCACATTATCCATGTCAAAAATATCATTCGGCACATCAGGCTCATTTTCGAATAAATCAAGTGAAACACTTCTAATATGAGCTTCTACTAAAGCCTTAAGAAGCTCTTTCTCATCTACAAGTGGGTCACGACATATATTCACAATGATTAATTTTGGTGCCAATGCATCAAGAATAGTCTGGTCAATGATATGTCGATTTTATCTTGTTAAAGGACAAGCTACTTCAAGAACATAATTGCTTATTTTAAGTTCCATAACACTTTAATAGCATGTGTTGGCTCAAGGGTTCCTAACCCAAGTTTGGATGTTCAAGGTTTTCCAACAAACCCCTATACTACTGGCCCTTTTGGCAGTGACTTGCTTGCACAGCCCAAAGTATCACCCGAAGTAGTATGGGTGGGTGCTGGAACCAGGTTTCCGCACCCTGGGAGAGGGTAGGTAAGTCAAGACGAGCGACATTCACCCTGATTGTGACCCGATCTGGTATCACAGAGCCTAGATTCCCTTTGCATCCACGTGCGTAACAACAATATTACTCACAGAAATCAACAGATCAAGAACTCATATAACAATACACGTCTATTTCAGATATTATTGTATGAAGCAGTAGAACAAACCAAAATTGCAACATAAATAAGTACAAAATTATGTTCGCAACTTAAATCAATAACACAACAGCATATACTAAGTAATTAAGATGTCACCTATTGATATCACAGTAATTCCAGTGGATTCGGATAGGCAATAATACTTCCGCATTCATTAATCTTTCCGATCTACTTACAAAACCCCAAAAACCCAACATGTGCACACAACAGTAGGGTCTGCACACAGTAGGATAGAGGCCCGCCGCACACACAGCAGTAGGATTCCTTACCAAAAAACCCTGACCAAATCAATTGATTCACACTTAGCAATAATCTCTTATCATTCTTAGCCTGTCCTACAACTCAAAAAGGTTCAACTACTTATACTATTTTATCCTATGCATCCAATGGTCCGAAAACTGTGGTTTTCAGACTCTTGGTCTACCCTTGACCCATTTAAAATTCTTTAGGGGCTTTGACCCACCCCAAAACCCCTGTGCTATACTAAATATAATCAGAAATATAAAAAATGGATCAGTTTCGCAGCTTTGTAGGAGACCTTGTTCCAACAGTCCCCCAACACAATCTTGTGACTTGTCTTGAATCACGATGATGGTAGTTTTTCCACCTACACCCTTAGTGTAGTGAGGGTAGTGATTAGTGGAGGTAGCACCTCTTCACTCTGGGCTGCGGCACTCTGCGAGAGGTCAGCTTTTGGGATGTCGACCCTTAGGTGGCCGTAGTGACGTTTTTCAGTGTTTGGTTGAGTTGTGTAACCGCGCCATCGGCATCATGAGAGAGATGGAGGGCTGTGGTAGCCCATGGCTTTAATAGTTCCTCAAGGACATGCTTTTGGTACCAGAGTTTCTTAATTGCATCCAGGAGAGTTCTTCTGGTCCGTAACTGTGCTAACCGTTGTGCAAGCACCAAGGTGGGAAAGGTAGCCTTGACTTGTGAGAAAGATTCTTCCTGCTATCGTAAGTCATGATTAATATTTTGGAGGACCAGATTGAACAGGACCAGGGTCGAGAGCTATATGGCAGATTCAAGCAAATGGGTGCCCTGAGAAATTTGTTATGAGATGGAGTTCATAGCTTCGACCACCAGCACAGCGTGCTGCGCTTGAACCTCCGGTGGCATGGCAGGCTGCAATGTAGCCTGTAAGTCGGAGATTTTCTTCTCCAGTTGTGCCTTGGTGGTCTACATTTCCATCTAAGACGCTTTTATTGTGGCAACCATACTTTCTACCTTGGCCGAGGTGTAGCTGCGACCGGGACTCCATCCAGAACCTCTGTGTAGAGATGGTGGATTGCCATTTCAAGCCCCACCTAATGCGATATAGCAAGGGATTTTATTGTGTCTTTCCGTTTGAGGGCCCGCTTGGCCACACTGAGTTGTTGATGTACCTCTAAGTCTCGTCGGTGGGTCTCCTGGATTATGGTAGCATGGAGACCTTGTAATGCCTCAGTGGGCAACTTAGCCAAGTCGAAGTGGACCCCTATATCAACTTGTCTTGGGTTCTTATAAGGGTAGTGCTAGGTAAGGAGCAGAGGTGGCTTCCTCTCGGTGCAAGCACGGTACTACTGATTGCCAAGGGATCTCGTTTCTGAGTTACGCTGGCCTGCAACATATCTTCCTTCCCCTGGAGGGCACGAAGCTTGTTCTGGAAGGTGTCAATTGTAACCTTCTGTTGTGTTTCTATGGCTACCCATATTTCCTTTGTGGGAAGTGTAATTGTGTCTGTGATCTGTTCAAGGTTACCATCAGTCAGTGTGACCATTGCATCATATTCCTAGTGCTGGGCGTGCTTCTTTTTTCGGGGCCCAATACCAGGCTCACCTGGCCGCTTTTTACTCTAGAGAGAGGTGGTAGCTAGGTTATTTTTCCCTCACACACTTAGTGCCAGCTGTGAATCAGACCTAGAATCCTTATTGGCGACCTGTAACAGCTGTGCATTCCTTTCCGCAACTGCTTGGTTCTGGGGTTTTCTTGGGGTCGATAGGGGACTGTACTGCTGTGGCACAGGTCCCTATGGTGCTCTTTGCACCAAGACTGAGGCCACTCCTCCACTCAGGGAGCCAGAGTGAAATTATCCTATCGATTTATTCGTCCCCTAACCCAATAATGACTGCCTCTTGTTCAGGCTTTGTAGGTACCGAAGCATCCGCGGGCCTACTAGCTATTATCTAAGTGGGAACAGGGACTCTTGGTTCCGGGGCCCTATCAGCAGCGAGAGTGGGTCACTTTTCCATGAGCAGGATGCAATAGGCCCAAAAAATCGCGCAGCATAAAAAAAATACATACAGGTTATCGGCATAATACGGAAGTGTTGTCTGAGCTAGATATCCTACTTTATAGTGCCTATGGTCATCCAACAATAGGGTAAGTGTCATTCAAATCTTACCATCAAGTAAACGGTAAAAAATCTCACAGAATCACTTCACTAATTTCCAACCGCCCACTCTGCTTAATGGTAACTTCTCCTCTTTACTTGATTTTACTCTTCCCCCTGTCACTTTTAGCTCCCTATGTACATTCCTCGTACCTGCTGAGCTTGGACTAAACATCCATGCCTCTTGTGCATCCCATCCCAACACAGGCTTGTTCCTAAGGTTCTCTACAACTAAAGACATGTTTTTCCCACAAGTGTCCTCCGAACCGCACTCGATCACTTCCAGGAACAAGTCATTTAGGGGCGTTATAAGTATCACGCATTCCCAAACAAACTTTCTGCAATACCCCGCATGGACGAGGAGTGACCGCAACTATTTCCTTGCTATAATATTTACCGTAGGTATGATAACTCTGCCTTTTGTGTTCCTATTCATCGTAAGATATGTCCTATGGCATCGCTCTCGCAACCTGAGCAGCTCGGTAGTCGTGCACATCCCTTCCAATTTTGAGTTAACCATGGCTCGTGGATCATCCTTACTATCTATTGGGCCTGGGCTACGGTATTTGATCATGCTTGGTACCTGTGTTTCCCATGTGAGTAATTCTGGTGTGAGGAACAGGTGTGATTCGCCCAAATCCCTAGTGTCAATGTCTCCCAGGGTTGCGTCAAGCGCCATGGTCCAACCTACTAACCCAAATGTTCCCAGGAACTCTTATTTTAATGTCCCCCAGTGGTAGGTGCACTGATGGAGCTCCGTATCAAAGTACCATGCAGATGGAATCGGCCCTAGGTCATGAATTAATAGGTGAACTCATTCCTTATTCATCTTGTCGCACCACTATTTTTCCCATACCAAAAGATATTTGTGTGGATCTTCCGATCCAAGGATTGTCTTGACCCATAGGCCAGTCAGGGCTTCAAATCATAGGATCATTGTTGTGTAACCAGCTCCAAAAATATAAGAAAAGAGATATCAATGCCTTAGAAATAAGCCACTTCAAGGGGGCAACCTCCAATACATTACATGAATGAACAATTCTTGGATGATATAATTTACAAAACATCCTTTCTATATACAGGAGTCCATGGGGCCATAATGTAATCCTAGTGGGCCACAATGTAATCCTAGCCGACCTAACAATAATAATTTAAGGGCACAATAATAAAAAAATGGGGGTTACAAGGGTATAATAATAACAATAAGGGGGTTACACTAACAACAATAAGGGACTATACTATTGATATAGGGACCTAACATGCCCCTTTCTGTCAAAAAAGTGTTGTCCTCAATGCTTGAGTAGGTCCGAGTGATTTTGTATAAAATTCTTATCCTCCCATGTAGAATCTTCAGTGGGTAAGTTTTTCCACTTGATGAGATACTCTGAAATTGATCGATTCTGTAGCTATCGAGTTCTTGTTTCCATGACCGCTTCAGGTTCCAATATGATTTTTCCTTCCTCATCAAGTTCTGGAAATATTGTTTGAACTGGAAGATTTTCACCTATAACCTTCTTTAAACATGAAACATGGAAAACTGGATGTACTTATGAAGAAGCAGGAAGCTCCAATTTGTATGCCATAGTACCAATCTTTTGAAACAACTTATAAGGACCATAGTACTTTGGCGATAATTTATTATCCTTCTTAGCTTGCTTGAGGGAATTTGTTTGTATGGTTGTAGCCGTAAAAATACCGAATCTCCTACATCAAAAATTCTCTCGCTACAATGTTGATCTACCTGTTGTTTCATTCGATTTTGTGCCAAATTTAGGTTATCCTTTAAGAGTTGGAGAACTTCTTGCTGATGCTCGATGTGATCTTCCACTGCTTGAACCTTCGAATTTTCCCTTAAATATGATGTGATGGATGGTGGATAATATCCATAAAGTGCCATAAATGGGGTCATTTTTGCTGCAGTATGGAAGGAAGTGTTATACCACCATTCAGCGAGAGGTAACCACTTGACCCATTGTGTCTGTTTATCAGATACAAAACAACGAAGATATCCTTCCAAACATTTATTTACTATCTCAGTTTGACCATCAGATTGAGGATGATAAGATGAGCTATGAACTAATTGAGTACCCAAACAAGAAAATAACTCCGTCCAAAAATTTCCAGTAAAAATGGGATCTCCGTCGCTCACAATAACCCTTGGGCTTCCATGTAGCTTTTGAATTCTGTCCATAAATGTAGTAGCAACTGTACTTGCTTTAAATGGATGAGATAATGCACAAAAGTGTGCATACTTGGTAAGTCTATCAACTACCACCATGACGACACTCTTTCCTTTGGACTTAGGTAAACCTGTGATAAAATCCATTGAAATCTCCTCCCAACGTTGACTTGGAATGGATAAAGGTTGTAGAAGTCCCGGGGTCTTAATTGTCTCAACTTTATTCTGCTGGCAAACCAAACATTCCATCACAAACTTTTGAATATCAGATTTAAGGCCATCCCAAAAAAATTCTTTCTTCACCCTGTGGTAAGTTTTTAAAAATCCTGAGTGTCCTCCTAAAGGAGAAGTGTGGAATTCCAAAAGAATATTTTGTTTTAGTTGGGAATTCTTACAAAGATATAAGCGATCTTTGTACCATAAGGAATCATTTTTCCAACTAAATGTATCAGATGTACTAGGATCTTGCTGCAACTTTTGAATGAGTGTCCATATATCTTTGTCCTTCTTCCATTCATCTCTTGCTTCGGTTATCCAATCTGGTTGGATAATAGAAATGGCACAAAGAAATGCTTCCACCTCTTCATTCTTTCTTGAGAGTGCATCTGCAACAACATTAAGCTTCCCTTTTTTGTAGATTTTTTCAAAGTCATAACCCAACATCTTTGTGACCCATTTTTTCTGCTCTTCTGAAGATACTCTTTGTTACAAAAAGTGTTTAAGACTATCATGATCAGTTTTTACCTTGAAGTGTCTTCCCATTAGGTAAGTTCGCCATTTCTTTAGTGCATGCAGTATTGCTAACATTTCCTTCTCATAAATAGGTTTTAGTAAATACTTTCCTTTGATTGGACGACTTTCAAAAGCAATGGGTCTTCCTTCCTGCATTAAAACTGCACCAATTCCATTTCCTGAAGCATCACATTCCACAATAAAGGTTTTTGTGAAGTCTGGCGTAGCTAAGACCGGTGCTAGGCACATTGCCTCTTTAAGATGTTCAAAGGCCTTAGTTGCTTCAGGAGTCCATGAAAATGCATCTTTCCTCAATAATGTTGTTAGAGGTGCTATTATTCTCCCATAATTCTTAAAAAACTTGCGATAATACCCTGTAAACCCGAGAAATCCTCGCAACTGCTTTATGGTTGTGGGGACTTTCCATTCCTTAATGGCTTTAATTTTGTTAGGGTCTACTTTAACACCCTCATGAGATACAATATGACCCAGATATTCCACCTCTTGTACTACAAAGAAACATTTGGATGTTTTTGCATATAATTGTTTCTCCTGCAATAGTTTGAGCACCCTGTCAACATGTTGAACATGATCCTTCCAAGACCTGTTGTAGATTAGTATATCATCAAAAAATACTAGCACAAATTTTCTAAGAAAGGGTTTGAAAATGGAATTCATCAACCCTTGAAATGTAGAAGGTGCATTGGTAAGGCCAAAATGCATGACCAAAAATTCATAATGACCCTCATGAGTTCAAATTTTTTTTTTGGAATATCTTCAGTTTTCATTCTAATTTGACGATATCCTAAACGAAGATCCAACTTGGTAAAATAAATTGGTCCATGTAATTCATCCAATAATTCATCAATCACAGGAATGGGAAATTTATCTTTAATGGTGATCTTATTGAGCTCCCTATAATCTGGACACATTCGCCATGATCCATCCTTCTTGTGTACCAATACTACAGGAGCAGAGAAAGAACTTTGACTAGGTTGAATTATACCTGCCTTTAACGTTTCTGTAATCATATGCTCAATTTCGCTCTTTTGGACGTAATGATATCTATAAGGCCTGATGTTTGGAGGAACACTTCCTGAAATCAAATGAATATCATGATCATGATCACGAATAGGTGGGAGTCCTTTGGGAGTTTCAAACACCTTGGAATGATTGTCCAAGACTTGTTGGACATCAGCAGAAATAGATGATTTTGATGTTGGAACTTCTAGTTAGCATAATTGTGCAATTACGCCTCGTTGATATTTCTTTAGAAGATTTTTCATGAAATTAGAGCTTATTATTCTTCCTGGCTTCCCTGCAATACCTCGTAATTCGACTTCCTTTCCTTCTGGAAAAAATTTCAAGAAAATTTCTTGAAAATTAAAAGCTATCGTCCCCAAAGATTGTAACCACTGTACTCCTAGTACAACATCAGCACCTCCCATAGGAATGGAAAGCATTGGACTAGTCAATACATATTCCCCCATGGTTAGCTTGATATTATGGCATTTTCCAGAACAATTTATAGTTCCTCAATTTGCAACCATCACTTGACATTCTGGTGCTGGGTATAGGAAACAATTTAATTCCTTGGCTACCTTACAATGAATAAAATTATGGGTGCTACCTGAATCAATCAACACCATTACCTTTTTCTTCTTGATATGTCCTGCTATCTTGAGAGTTTGAGGAGTGGTAATTCCTGCCAGTGCATTACACGATATGGTCAGATTCATTTCTTCCTCTTCTAGGGCTAGTTCCTGGCGTATATCCTCTTCTTGCTCATTTTATTCTTCTTCTTCACAATATATGTAAAATAATTTCTTCTCAGCACACTTATGACCTTTAGTGTATTTTCTATTACAACTGTATCAAAGCCCTTTTTCTCTTTCTTCTTCCAATTTTTGTGGTGTCAACCTTGTAGGTTGTGGAAATATAGGCATAGCAACACTTCCTTCTTTATAGAATTGAGTGGTAGGCTTCCTTGTCACCATAATTTTACATTCAATTTTTCTTGCCAACCTGAATGCATTCTCCAATGAATCAGGTTCCAAAATGCGAACTTCATGTTGGATGTTATCCTTTAAAGTGCATATGAAGAGATCAATCATGTGTTCCTCTCGAATATCAGTTACCCTTATATTTAATTTTTGGAAGTCAACAATGTGCTGCCCCACTAAACCCTTTTGTTTGAGATTTAAAAATTGGCTAAAGAAGGTGTTGCTCTTTGTATCCTCATAATGTGCTATCATTTCCTCCGTAAAAAGTAACCAAGTGACAATTTTTTTACGGGAGCAAACCCATCGATACCATACAAATGTATTTTGTTCTAAATGTAAAGTTGCAATGTGTACCTTTTGTGTGTTTTGCACGTTATGGAGATCAAAATATTGCTCCATCTGTAGTATCCATGTTACAAGATCTTTTCCATCAAACTTCCTCATATCCATTTTTGGAATATGGTGGTTCTTCCCGCAAACATTAGAGTTTATGAAATCATGATTAAAATTTATTTTTTTCTCATCATGAGGTTCTTCTACTATCTTTTCACCATTAGGAAACATTTCTTGTATCAACTTTGTCAAACATTCCATGTTTGCTTTTAGAACATTCTTCATTTTTTCCATTTTCTCATCGATCTTAGCTTCCATTTCATCCATCTTAGTTTCCATGCCTTTCTTCAAAAATTCCATGTCACTTTTTGTTGCCCTTTGCAAGAGCGAAATTTGTTGCAATTGCTCTTGTAATTTTGATATGTCATGTTGCCATTCTTCGTCTTCATGAGTCATAGTAGAGCTTTCCAAAGGCTTAATGGGTGTTGAATTCCTTTTAGGGGCCATTTTAGAATCCAATACTGATATCTATTCTACAATATTCCCTTGCAATCAATTCAACTTGATTCTTCAAACAAGACTTATGCAATTCGGAAAAAAAATACACACCTTTTACTTTCTTTTAAGGAGCTTGATATTAAAATTTAATTATATCTATAATTGTGAAACCTAATTATATGAAATTTAGCCCTATAGTAGCCCTATGAAGCTTATTTCCAATGCCATAGGTCTGATATGATTTGGATTCTTCAAGACAAAGTTATGTCCAATCTCCCACAATGACCCAATTTTGGACTAGTTCAGTAGAGCGAACTTGTATGACTTGACACGTGTCACTGTTTTATCCTTTGGCTCTAAAATTGATATCTAAGAAACTAAATTCCATGTACTTGCGACCACTTTTGACGGCACTCCAATCCGATGCCCAGAGAGAGAGAGTTATGAATCTTTTCCCACGATCACCTCTTTGAGATGAAATTCAGGAGCTTGAACACATACTACATTCCACAGATCATATCTCCCAAAATGTTGCGAAACAAGCTCTAAATTTTTTTGACAATATTCCTTAGGATTTAGGCTTCGGACCATAGAAATTTCAGCTTCTGAAACTCCGTAGAAAACAAGTTATAGCGCAAATTCCACAATGACCTGTTTAGGAGACTGAAAAAAGACCTAACTTCCACAGATCATATCTCCAAAAATATTGTGAACCAAGCTCTAAAATTTTTTGACGATGTTCCTCAGGATTTCAGCTTCACAACCTAAAAATTTCAGCTTCTGAAACTTCGTAGGAAAAAAATTATAGCGACAATTCCATGATGACCTATTTGGAGAAGCGAAACCCCAGAATCCAAAGCTCTGATACCAAATGTTGTGTAACCAGCTCCAAAAATAGAAGAAAAGAGATATCAATGCCTTCGAAATAAGCCACCTTGAGGGGGAAAACTACAATACATTACATGAATGAACAATTCTTGGATGATACAATTTACAAAACCTCCTTTCTATATGTAGGAGTCCATAGGGCCATAATGTAATCCTAGTTGACCTAACAATAATAATTTAAGGGCACAATAATAACAAAATGGGGGTTACGAGGGTACAATAATAAAAATAAGGGGGTTACACTACCAACACTAAGGGACTATACTAGTGATATAGGGACCTAACAATCATCATATCCTAGCATTCCTCCCAAGCCTGGAATACCTCCCCATGCGTCTCCCACCAGCGCGCAGGTATTCCATGCATGTCTAGCTTAAGGGCCCATATCCTTCGTTCCTTGGGAACATCTTCTTTGAATACTTGCAAAAATTCGTTAATGCTACCAGAACCATCAAATTAGGGTAGGTCTCTTACCTCCGAGGAAATGCAGTGGAAGTCCCTAGTGACTCGAAGACATCGCAATGCTGAGACATCATGAAACCGATTTTTCCAATTCTCCATCTCCCCGTCAGAGTGAGAGAAGCATTCATTGTCCTTTTCCCAACATAGTATGCCTCCCACCATGGGGTTGATCCAATCTTCATCCCGCGTAGTCAACTTGTAAATGTGGTCCATCTCCTATTCATCACGCACCGGCTCTGTATATCGTTCACCTTCTACAGGATCTAATGGTACTATCACCCTTGTGACATTATTCTAAAACACCATGATTCTCTTTTTGAGGTTGATGATACTACCCATATCTATGGCCCAGTATAATCCCAAGAGCGTGGGGTAGGGGTCAACATCTTCTACAATTTCTATCACTTCAAAGTCTGCTCAGGCTTTTAATCTTGTGATATCCACCATAATTTTATACAACCTTCCTAGTGGGATGATTTTGTACTGATTTTCCATTCGCAGTTGAATCATGGACCATTCCAACTTAGGCTCTCCCATTCGTTGCCAAGTCTTCTTAGGTAGCACGTTCACATCCGACCCTAGGTCCAAAATAACCTGGCTCATTGCGTAGTCACTGATTTGTGTAGACAACCACACTTCTCTTCTGGTGCATTTCTTATACGTGTATAGCTTGTGCACATCCTTGAATTCTGGGGTTAGATTGGGTCATGTTGCATAGTTATCTATTAATGCCTGAAGGTTATCCACAACCTTTTGGTTGCGCAACAGTTTCATACATGCCTGCAAAAAGGGCTCAACCTTCTCATCTTCCTTAGCAGCAATTGCCTTTGTCTCAACAAATTCCTTGCGAGCTTGACGGATCAGAAGTTCCATCGCAGCCTCCTCCTCAAGCCCCCTAGTGGCCATCCCACTATGTGTCACCACATTCACACTTGGATCTTTGTTTCGCAGCTCAGCCTTAACTCTCTGCACATTCTGTGTAGGTGTTGACTAATTTTCATGCATTTTCACTATCAAGATTGGGCAATATTCAATTGCATCGTCCAGATATTTGCAATATCGGTAGGATTTTCTAGTGGGGTTCGGGAAGTCCCTTGCAAAGTGTCCTCCTTCTCCATAGTTATAGCAGATTGGCTGACCTCATCCCCGTCTTGTACTTCCACCGCATCCTCCTCCCCTGCCACTTGATGGGAAGCCGCCTATACCTACGGGGGTCCTTGGTGACGTGGGGTCTGACTGTACTCTGTATAAGTTTCCTTGATCAATCATCAAATCATATGTCTGGCAGTTGTGTTTTTCATGTCCCACCGATCTGCAGAACCTACACCATTGTTGCTTTACCTCTGGGACATATGCAACAAGGTGGGGACAATGGTTAGTATCGTGTAGCCCTGCGATGCGAAAATCATCGCACCAGAGCGCCGACCCACTAGGTCTCGCAGCTTCCCTAGATTACAATGGGATATTTTCCCCAGCCTACAGATAATCTGCTAATAGAGGACAGTTACTGTTGGTATGGCCATTTACCCAACATTGTATGCACCATCTTTTAGGGCTAGCCTTTGCCCCTCGTTCCTTTCACAAGTTCTGGATCTCTACATGCATCACTTCTAGCTACCCCTGGATCTATTGGATGCCCAGCTGAGTCTCATCTCGAGGTGCAACTTCTAGCTTCATGGCACCTTCCAAGCCCTTCTCCCGTGATTCGAAAGTTTGGTGCCCCATAGGTACACGCAGGTGAGGTAGAAGCATAGAAATAAACCATTCTGTTTGCTGGAAATAATCATATTGGAATCCCCCTTCTCTGATCACCTTCTTTAGTCGCTGAGCGGCCTCCCACATAGATTTAGAAGGTCCTTGCTTGAAATCCTTTAGATCAACCACGATTTGGGAGTAGGACTTAGGTTTTTTGAACTGCTGTTTCAAGGCATTCTTAATCTCTTCAATGGTTGCATTTGCGTTTTGGCCAAGGTATCCCATGTACCAGTCCAAAGATCTTCCTTCGAAGGCAAGGGACAACAGTGCCCTTTTCACTGCATGAGTAGCCATGTTCTGTGTAGTACATATCGATCCTATGACAAAACATAATTGATCCATGTCTTCATCCCCCACACCCTTAAAGGTCGGCTATTTCATGTGCGCAGCCATGTCGTCTTCCGGTAGCGGAGGGGTCGGTGAATTCTTACCTCTATGCTGATTTGAAAGTGGTGTGGCTAGAGGACTCCACGAAGCTGCTTCCCTTACTGGACTGTAGGCTAATTGATCTCCCTCTAGGTTGGCCCTATAGTACTTTCCACTTCGTGTTGTGCTCCCGTCCAGATTAGAGGTCATTCACTTGGTATGGCTACATAGAATACTCTTTTCCCATAATAATATCATGATCAACAATGGAAACATCTTCAGAAACTTACCTCAGAACCCCGTGAAGAATATTTGCTCTTCTTCAAAGTATAACACAAACTCATCAATGGAAAATTATATCACAAATCCCCCTAACACGCTGTCCACCCAATGGTCCATTGCGCGAGTGATGGTATTATCAGTCTTTTCTAGCTGCTGGATTAGTTCGGGGGTCCACTATGTGATCCGCTCGTCCCTCCATCACTTCTGGAACTCTACCAGTCTTGCGAGCCACTTCTGGAGCTCGAGTACAAGTGTTACAAAGAATATCTCATAGATCTCTATGAAAATGTACTTATTCTTCCACTCTTCAGTGGTCAACCTCTTACTATGGTTTTCTTTTATGGAAAATTCCTGAACTTGTTGTTCAAACCAGTGATCAATTTCCTTTCTCTTCGGCTTCCAGCATGTCCTTGGCATTACCTGATCCCTCTCTCAAAATTCTCCAGGTCCCAGAAACGGAACCATTTGTTGGCTCGAGGGCTCCTGACCCAGGTTCAGATCTTCAAGGTTTTCCAACAAACCCCTATACTACTGGCCCTTTTGGCAGTGACCTGCTTGCACAGGCAAAAGTCTCACCCGAAGGAGTATAGGTGGATTTTGGAACTAGGTTTCCGCACACCTGGAGAGGGTAGGTAAGTCAAGTCGAGTGACGTTCACCTTAATTTTCACCCAATCCAATATCATAGAGCCTAGATTCCCTTTTCATCCACGTGTGTAAAAAAAATATTACTCACATAAATCAACATATCAAGAATTTATATAACAATACACAACTATTTCAGTTATTGTTGTATGAAGCAGTAGAAAAAACCGAGATTGCAGCATAAATAAGTACACAAGTATGTTCCCAACTTAAATCAATAACACAAAAACATATACTAAGTAATGAAGACATCACAGATTCATATCACAGTAATTCCAGTGGATTCAGATAGGCAACAATACTTCCACATTCATTAATCTTTCCCATCTACTTACAAAATCCCAAAAACCCAAACTGCACACGTAGCAGCAGGGTCTGCACATAGCAGGACAGAGGCCCTCCGCGCACACAGCAGCAGCAGTCCTTACCCAAAAACCCTGAATAGATCTATCAATTCACACTTAGCAGCAATCTCTTATCATTCTTAGCCTGTCCTACAACTCAAAAAGGTTCAAATACTTATACTTTTTTAGCCTATGCATCCAATGGTCCACAAACCATGGTTTGCGGACTCTTGGTCTACCCTTGACCCATTTACAATGCTTTAGCACCTTTGACCCACCCTAAACCCCCTGCGCTATACTAAATAGAATCATAAATATACAAAATGGACGAGTTTCACAGCTTTGTAGGAGACCCTGTACCAACAACAGGTATAAGTATTGTCAAAATTCTTAGACCTTGAGTAGCATGCAATGCTACAACCAAAACCTTATGCTCTCTTTGCAATACCTAACCCAATACGTCAAAACCCAACTATCCCAATGTTAAACTCCTTTCCAGTGAGCTTGGTGGTGACCTTGTATTCTCCTTTTAACCATGATCCTTGTGTAAGAAACACGACACTCGAAACCAAATACAACTGTATAATATTGATCTCAAAAAAATGTTTATGTGATGTACATATGAGAAGAACAAGAAACCATTGAATCACTTCCTAGGTTTTCTTGGAATCTAATAAGCAATTACCCTAAAAAAAACTAACCCAAGGATTAGTTGTCTTAAATTCCCCCATTAATCCAAAGTGATATGCCAAAGTACAAGAATAAGAGATAAAAATGCAAAAAATGCATATAAGACAAGAGATGAATGTCTCTCAGAAATGGTTTTTAAGGATGAACACAAGCTGAAGATGGGAGAATTAAAGGTCTCAACCAACACCAACTAATTTGGAACCTACATAGAAGTTATCAAAACAAAAAAAATTATGGTTTTAAGTTGACCAAAAAATCTGGAACAATCACAATAGTTCCTCAAATAATTCTGAATCTGGAAGTGCTCATTCACAAACAACACATCAACTGAAGTCTCACAACTCTAGATCTAAGTTCTCTCTTAGTATCACTTGTGTATATATGAATTAGTCTCACTTTACATATCGAAACTGTAGCATACCATCAATAATTCCCCCCCTGTCAGATAGAGGGTGAGAAGATGAAGTATTCTTCATTACTGCAAGGTTTATCAACACTCTCGAACAAATCCTACGATATGACCTGTACATAGTCTTGGCTACCTTCAACCATTCCCAAGAAGAAATCCATCCAAAATTTGACTTCTCTCTTGCATTAATCTTCTTTTTGGAGCATATAGGTGAAGATCAAAACATATACCTTTCACATTTCCAACTCTATTACACTATAGGCATCTATCAACGTTTTTTGAAACAAAACCATTCATAAATCATGCGCTTTGAAATTGTATTGGTTTAGAAAAATATGGAATGTGAAAATATACATCCAATATATCGTTTTTACAACCTAGACCAGTTCATTGTTTTTAATGTGTAATTTCTTCCCACAGTCTTATAAATGTTTTCGGAATAACATGATATTCATTAATACTTTTGGTTGTACCCAAATTTTCTTTATCCAAATTTTCTTTTAAAATCACGTCATTACTCTCATCATTCTGTGACTAATGATCCGGCTCAAAAAAACTGTTGTTCTGAAAAAGAACAAGTTCATAATTCTTCTTCTTTAATTCATGTAGTTCTTCTCTTTGTAACTGTGATTCTATTTGGAGAAAATCAAATATATTTTCTACGTCATGTAAATCAAATTACATATCAATAATAATAAAATTATTGATATTTACTATGTCATCGGTATTATATCTAATAAGTGTATTCAATACTTCTAAAAATTTATCAATCTTAGTCAAACTAAGGGTGTCATCTTCAACCAAAAATGCACCCATTTTCAAGTAATTTGGCCGGTAAAAACATAGTCAACTTTAAAAGTTTCTCACCAAAATCATTTCCCAACAATTTGAAACTGTGACCTTCAGTACTTCATCTAACTATAGAATCTTGGCCAACCACAATGCATTCTTTACCAATTCAATTACACCATGCATTCATGAATCCCAAAAACTCTAATTCTTTGGCCATAATTTTTTGTTTTTATATCTCCCCAATAATAAAACTTAAACTCATCTCTCCAATAATGTTCTGATAATATTTTCTCTTTTCTAATTAATCCAATAGGTTTCAAAATATTTATTGTAAATAATTAAGTTTTATAAATAAAACTTAATTAACTTCAAACTCCAAAAAAATTTAAACTAAACGGCCTGACCTTTTAAAAATTTTGTTCCAAAAAATTTCTTGTTCCAAAAATTTCAAATTATCCCTTTTCATAAATGTGAAATTGTTTTAAATAATATGACCCTTCAAAACCACATCCTCCAGAAGCAGTGCTTTATAACTCAAAACAATTCTCATTCATCCAATCTACTTAAGCAACAAAATTAAAAAATATTGACTGGTATTGCAACATCATATCTTCAAAGGGATTTATTTCACTATTAAATACCACTGAAGCACTTGTTCACATGGCCTTTAACAATCAAATGATGATTTCCTTTTTTTGGTGTAGGGACCTTACTAGAACAAAATCCAAACACTACACCATCCAAATACGGCTTCACCACATAAAGGATAATATTTTCTTCTTTTAAATTTCAAGAATTGTTATAAACACATGAGAGCTTCCTTTAACCATTTTCCTTTTATTCAAACTTGAAATCTATATTTTAACCGAAACGTAATTGTCCATTGACTAACTTCTTTTATTGAGCGGCTAATAATTCTCATCGAGACACTAATTTCTTATATCTTTCTCCATATTTAATGGTAAAACAACACCAATAATATATTATATTTAACACTTTATCCATGATATCTATTGATTGATCGCACTCATTGGTCTTTACTTCAGAAAATACTACAATTATCTCGAGTGGATTGAAAGGTGAACCTTTCAAAAATGAGGAAATGGCCTTACCAATTAGATGAAGAACAAGTTTATCGATGTCGTTAATTTGAAAAACTAGACATTAGACTTACTTCAGCCGCAACCATTTGGCTAAGCTTTAACCATATGATTGTAGTGAAACCATCATTCACCATCCCTCTAATTTCTAATATATAATTCCCTTGTAACTAGTTTCCATTTTGTGGAAAGATCGTTGGAGCTCTCGCTTGGTTACTGTTGAACCTCAAGATTGTTCCTATTTTGACATCTTTTTCCACCATATTTTCTTCCTTTTCGCAAAATCCATAAACCCAATCGGTGATAATTGACATATTTTACATCTTAGAATGCATTTATATGATATCTATTTTATATTATAATGTTTCTTATTATTTAGATGAATTTTTGTAATTAGATATAGAATTCGTGTAATTCGGTAGCTAAGCTTTGTTTCTGCAGCCACTATTATTGTTTGACAGGTTTCAAGAAGAAAATGAAGATGTGAGTCATATGGGTAGCTTTGAAATGGTCCATATATGATTTTATCCTACTTCCTTGTTCAATTTCGAGAAGGATTATGGCTATTATCACTCTGCCATATTTGTAAGGCTGAAGAAGGAATCCCAATAGAGGTAACCAAAAACCAACCTTTTAACTTGGTATCTAGCGCTACCAAGTTGGAGAGGGCTCTGTCCATAAAACACAACCTAGGAGGCTGGATGGATTATGATTTTAGGCTAGGTGTGAGTTCAGGGGTTTTGATAATTGATTTTGGTCGGGCTGCCAGATGAAAGTATGGTCAAGGGAGCTAGGTCAGGGAAAATGTGATAGGGTTGTAGAGATTCAATAGGGAAAGGTAGGCATAAGGCTTAAAAATTTAAGTTAATTGTGATAAGATGGTTTTAATACTGATGAGGAACTAGGAAGAGCATCGGAGATGTATTCTTCCTAAACAGAGGAAAATGGACAAATTATGATAACTTTCCCTAAATAGGGCATGAGAAAACATGTATTATTCCTATCAACTTGAAAGATATCATACAATATAGATATAATGAACATGAAGACAACACATTATAACATATGAACCTTAAATAAAAACATTGATAAACATCATACCACATGTATCCCAAAAAATAGTTGGAACTCTTCTTTATTAACTGGCCAAACCCTTGCTAAGAGTGAAAAAAGGGAAGATATAGACATCAAACAATATTCACTCATCCTCAGGGGTCGAATCCATGAGGTGAGGACAATATCCACAAAATTCTGAACTGGAAGTTGGAGCATAGGGAGCTCTAAGTGACTCCTCCCTAAATACATTCAATCTAATTCATTTGACTTAATGAAAAATTTTACCTGATGAATGTACCCCTAGGTAACCTATCCATAATGAAATTACATTTACCATCCTCAATTACATAGGTGTAAACATCAATTTCTAAGATAAAGTTAAAATTATAGTGAAATTTCAAAAAAATCAGCAAATGGTCAAATGCGCCATTGTTTTTGTCAAGTGCACGCTCGATGTGTCATGTGCGCCCTCCCTATTCAAGTGTGATTTTGACTAACTTCTAGGTGTCCAAATTGGCTCCAAGATAGCTTGTTGGAAACCCCTTCAAGTCTAGTATCCAGATCTGCCTTCAGTTTTCAAAATGAAAAACTTCATTCTCCCAAGACTGCTCTGTGTGCAGTACCTAGGCTAAAATAGGGGCAGAAACATGATTTTTAGGGTGCTCTTCCCCTTTTCGCTGACCAATTTGTCCAAAAAAACCTATAAAATTGATAGGGTGCATTTCTTCATCATTGTGAATCTAATGGTGGTCTCTGTTTTGCCATTGGATGCCTCAAAAAGGTGTGCAGTGCATGTGACCAATTTGCTGATATGAATTTGTTCAAGAAAACATAGAAAAACATAGATATTGAAAAAATGGGTCAAATGGATTCAAAATTGGTGGAGAGAGTGCTGGTGAGGTAGCTAGGCTTGGATTGAAGCCTTTGCAAGTATATCCAAATTCCTCTTATAGGGCTTCAATATTTGCATTTGATGCCTTGTGTTTTGCCCTTGCATTTCCTTCTATTTTGGCATAATGTTTGGCCCTTCTCCTTTGAATCTTGTTATCCTTTTTAGATTTTTTTAACAACTTCTCCAAGTGGTCATTGATGGCTTGAAGCTAGCCTTCCTTATCTTCTTTCATCATCTCCAATAATTTATCATCAAGGATGGCTTCATCAACTATCTCTCTTTGCCTTTCAATTTCCAAGGCTATTTTCAAGCCTCTGGTTCTAGAACTACCTCTTGGTGATTTCTCATCCTTTTCTTCAAGAAAACCATGCTTCTATAGGGTCTCATCTAGAAAAATCTTGGCTTATTTTGCCTCTTTCTCTTCTATTGTGTCTTAGTGTCAAAACCCTAGGGAGATAGAATGATAGTGAAAAATGAATTTTGAGAAGTGGGAATGTGATGGGAAAATTTAGGAATATGGGGGAATGAGTTTTTAAATGAGGGAGGTGACAAGGATTATGAATGTAGAGGGGCTTGGAATAGGGAAATTTATTACAGGTATGGGGTATTATTGGGAGCCTAGGCAAATGAGTAGCCTAGGGCTTAGGGTATTGGGGATAAAGAGCTTAAGGAAGGAGATATTGATATAGGGATTTGGGAAAGGATTATTTATAATGTGGGAATGGTAATGAAGTTTCAAAGACTATAATTTTTGGATTTGAGAGTGCAATGGTGATTTGAGGGAGATACTAGGGTTTGAAATGAGTAAAACACCAAATCTTTAATAAAATTTTCAAAACACCATAGAGAATGAATGTAGGACGAAGAATAATGATGTTATTGATTTTCAATCACTTGTTGGAGGTTAAATACAACATTTCTAAAGATTTGGAGGTGATTTTGGTGAAGTCTGGAAGTGTTTCTTACTTTTCTGGGCAAGTGCGCCCTCTCAGAAGCATGTGTGCAACGCCTTTTTGCAGATCACTTTTGGAGGTCTTACAAAAATCCAAATTGAGCTCATGATAGATCATTGTAAGTATATCTTTCTTGGCTACACAATGGACCTATCATACACTGAAACGTTTTAAGTATAACCCCTCAAAATCAATGCTAGTGGTCAAAACGTGCAAAATGAGGCTACAAAAATGCAGTGTGTTGTTGCAGGCCATGTTTGGAGGCGTTTTGAAACTCCAAATTGAGCTCATCATAGATCATTTTAAATATATGCACGTATAGATGTCATTATATGTATCAATAAAGTCATTTGGACACTCCATCTAGGAGAAAATTTGATTTTCCCAAGGTCACTCCAGAAGTGCAGAAAACCTCTTGTAGCACCAGTATTTTTGAAATTTATCCCAAACCATGATACCTGTGTAAAAAAGGATGAAGGTTTTTAATTTTTGACATATTCTGGACAAGAAAATCTCTCGAGTTTATCAAATTAATCTCTATTTGGTTAGAGGCACAATTTGAAGAAAAACTGGCCCTATGCGTGGCAAACGATTTGTCCCTTGGAATGACTTCTTGGAAAATTATGGAGGCATGATGTTTATGAGTTGGAATGGATTCATACTTGTTGAATGACCTCCATCATGTCTCCTCTGCTCAGATGTCTTTGATTCCATAGCAAACCGTAGCTCATTTAGAGAGGAAACTAGGGCTTAGTGCTTGTGGAAAATGATGATTTCGACACCCTTGAGAAAAGACAACTCCCTTTGACATTTGATCAGTTGATGAACTAAAAATTCTTGCACTTTGAAATGTTCTTTTTTGGCATGTGGAACTAAGCTGGTAGATTTTGGGATATTGAGTACTTATTACATTTGAATTGACATAAAATTACATGAATAAAAATAAAATTACATCTTCGAATGAAAGTCTTATTTAAAATTCAAATTACATGATGAAATACGAATTTATCTTTACAAATCATCTTCACATGGTGAAGATATGTTATTTTATCACCCTTTACTTCCTTTCCTTATATAATGGAATGGAGTTCTGTTAGACCATGAAAACCCTAGAAAACCTAATGATGACCTTGACAAGATTGGATTCGATGGTGACTTTAGCTAACATAATGACATAGTGAAATGAGCTTTCAAGACTTGTTCATGCTTAGCAAGACATGAAGGTGGACCAAAAAATGTGAATTTTTGAGGGAGAATGAGGTTTTCTGACTATGGCTACCATCAGTGAGTGAAGCTTTTTGCATGACCTAGTGGAATGATAAAAACATTTATGAGTGGGACCCTTAAAATGATATGAAAAGAGTGATTTTAATCACTGATCGTAGAATGCAAATTATGACACTAAAAATGCCTACACTTGTGGTCAAATATAAGTTAAGATAAGGGATGAGATCAACGGATGAATATTCTCGATTTTCTCTTACGTAGAAAATCGAGAAAGAGCTACGAAGACTTTGCTTCTGATTAGAATTCTAGTCTTAGTTTTATTTTACTTTCCATAGGAAAAAATGTCTTAGACAATTAATTTAAAAATTTGTATAAATACTCGTCTCTCGAAACTGATAATAAGCTTGATTTTGGTGATAATATTGTGATACATTTTTAAACTGTGTTTTTTTAATGAAGGAGACTAGTTCCAGACCATTCATATAGAGATAGCTTAAGTAGATTTATACTCGTTCTGTTCAAGAGGGCCCTTGCATGGAAAAGAGATTTTTACAGTCATTTCGTAGTTTAATTTCTCATCATTTCATAGTTTAATTTCTTGTCATTTAATAGTTTAATTCCATGTCAATTACTTTCTAAATGTTTTTTGAATTAGTTGTTTACATTTACGCATAGTTGATTTTTATATCTTATGCTCTCCTGAATTGTTTCATTATCATGACTCTATTAGCATTCAATTTAAATCGTTCTCACATTTGATTACAAAGAAACCATACGATTTATATTAGACATTTCATTTTGCGCAATAGATACTCTGTCATTCTTTTCTTTCCTTAATCAAATTTGAATTCAATTAGCACAGTCAGTTCAATTCCATAGCAATAGATTTGATGCTTTCATTTCCATGGAATATAGAACAGAGTTAGATTAGCATTATATTTTGATCATTCTTAGACAGATTTAAAACTAGATCAGATGCTCTAATATCATAAAATTAATGTTTTCAATTGATAGATAGAAAATGTTTTTATATTTTTATAGATATAACATAATTTAGAAATCAATAGAATTCAATAGAAATTAGAATGATGCTTTGTTTAAATTAATAATAAGTACAATTAGATGTTTTCCATAGATGTTTTGTTGACATAGAATAGCCTAACATAGCTCAAATTTAATCAGTTAAATATTGATTTATTTTGATGCAAAATAGATTAGTTAATTACCATTTCCTTTTCTTCCTTATTTTAGATTTTATATTTCATTCATTTTATTAAGAGTAATTTATAAACCAATTTATTTTCTTAGAGTAAAAATAATATTTCCTTTTCTTCCTTCTTAAGATAAAGTTTTTTTATTATTAAATTTCTTTCAGATTTATTTATTTTCTAGGACTTAAGATTTCATTTAAAATATTAGATTTCATTTAAAATATTAGATTTCATTTCTTAGATAAGATTTTAGTTTTTAACATTAGACATAAAATACAAATCCCCAAAAAACAATATATAAAATTGCACAATGAAGTGAGAAATAAGGGCATCTAAGCATATATAGTGCACGACACTTCATCATATTACTAACCTCAATTGGTAATTTATGATAGAATTTTAAGACATTAAATTGACTAAAAATTTTGGCGCCATTGCTGGGGAAGTACAATTAGGAAGCCTTATTTATTAAATCTAAAAAAAATGATATGTGTAGAGAAAGGCACTCTAGGGGTATATTTATAGCTAGAGGTAGAAGTTTGATTCCAGCAACACAAATCACTCCACCAAGACCACAAAGTGCCACACCACCATCTGAAACTCATATTCCATTTTTCACAAAAAGGCATAGACTCCCTAAAGTCTTAAGTTCAGAAATCCAACTAGGAGACTCTCCAATTTCATCTACTGAGGTAGTCTTAGAAGAGGAAGAAATTAGATCTCCAATAGAAGGAGTATCCTTTTTCACCTCTACAGGAGAATAGATTCTAGCTTAGGAGTTACAAATCCCTAGTGAGGAAGAAGAATAAAATTTCTTCAATATCCCATTGATAGAAGAACCAAAGGAAGAACAAATAGCTCTATAGTTAGACCCCTACATTAGTTCTGCGGAATCTACAATGGCCGTAGAATTACAAGTTCTGAATGGAGAAGACTTAAGAATAGGAGGAGGAAGAATAGGTAGAGGAAGAGGTGAAGACAATAGAAGAAGACAAAATAGGGAAGAACATAACTCTGTTGGATTTCCTATAATTGATGAGGACACAAATTACACAATGAAGAATATTTAACCTTCCATCCTTCCCAATTTCCATGGATTAAGGAATGAAGATCCTGAAAAGTTTCTATTTGAATTTGAGGTTTTGTTGAGATAATATGACTACTTACAAGACTCTCAAAAGTTGAAACTATTTCCCGCAACACTCAAGGGTGCAACTTTAAAATGTTTCATGGGCTTCATAACACAATCTATTAAGACATGGGATGAGATGAAAATTGCATTCTTACAAAGGTATCTGGATTATTTCACACCTATTAATCAGAAGGATGAAGTATTTAAAATGATGCAAAGAGAGGATGAAAACTTGGAGGACTTATTTGTGAGATTCAATTACAATATAAAAAGAGCTAAAATGGAAAACTTAGATCAAGATACTTTAAAATGTCTCTTGTTGAAAGCCATCAAATATTAATGGATATATATTCTTAATATGATGGGAAAGGGAGATATCTCTCAACTATCATTACCTGAAATTGTTGAACTATGCATTCATCTTTCGAGAGGAAAATCAAGAATTGGGAAAAATGCAAGAGATTCTATTCTCTCTAGAGTGAATAAATCTGCAACTAGAAGAGAAAGTAGGGTAGAAATAGGAACTATCCTTGATGAATTTAAAACAAATATCTTAGGGAGTCTTAGTGAACAAATATACACCCTGAAATTGGAAAACAAGCAGAAAGCTGAAACTAATGCCTTAAATATTTTTTGTTCTAAATGTAGAAAGAATCATGCCTTCAGAGAATGTCATCTTGATTTAAAATTCATAGAGACCCATGTTATTTGTGCAAAAAAACATGAAACAAAAAAATTTCCCTCTATACTAGGTCTTAAGGTTGTTTTCCAAGAAGAAATAGCTCCAAATCCAGTAGAACCTCTTTGTTTTGTCTCTAGAAGACCATGGAAAGGGCAACAAAATCATGGTTTTAACAATCAAATATATACTCAACCCCCACCAAACGATTGAAATTAATCAATGCTATGGCAGCCACCTTGGTCCCAAGCTCAACCTTGGACACAAGGAATGAAAAATCCTTATGGAAGATACTCTCAATATCACCAATATCCACAATCCTATCCAAACTGTCCTCCCCAACATTTTCCACAACATAGTCAACAACCTCAATTCCAAAATCATAACCCACAAATTTAATTACCATTTCCACAAAGGCCAAATCAACTACTTGCCTAGCCATTACCAAAACCGAACAATAAAAATGCTTAGCCTACTTATAACATAGAAGGACATAATTTTCCAATGTATATGATTACTGCACTAGATCTTAACAATGTTCCACTTAGATCTGGTAGGATAATAGAAAGGAAAAACCCCTCTTTTTTTATTCAGGAAAAAGATCATCTTGATGAAGAAATTTATCTACAGCAAAATAAAAATTCCCGAGAAGGGACATCCCTTCAACAAAATCAAAATTCTCAAAATAAAAAACAAGAAAATCCAATAAACTCAACTCCTATCATAGAGCAACCTTCAATATCTGTTTAAAAACCCTCCTTCCCCTGAAAGATTACAATTGATATAGGGGTAGAAAAAAAATTATGTTTCCTAACTATGATTTTCTAGATGAATTGAAAAATGTTTGTATCAAAATTCCTTTGTTACAAGCCATTAAATAGATTCCTATCCTCGCTAAAACAGTAAGAGAATTGAGTATAAAAGAAGCAGGAAGAAAAGCAAAAGAAGTAAAAAGGATTTAGTTGGTAGGAAAAATTGCAAACATTGTGATGGGAAAAATAGCCATACAAAAAAATTTGGATCCAGGAAGTCCAATTGTAAAAACACACATCAGTGGTTTTGAGATTCTAAATAAATTGATTGACTTAGGAGCAACCATAAACATCATGATAAAACAAACCATGGAACAACTTAGGCTTTGAAACCTTCAATAGACACCAACATTACTGCAGTTAGCAGACAGATCAGTAATTAAGCCATATGGTCTATTACAAGACATTTATGTGTCATTAGACTCTTGGGAATATCCATTTGACTTTATGATGTTAACTCCCAAGAAAAACCTAGGGTGACATCCATTGATATTAGGAAGACCTTGGTTAGCTACAGTTGATGCTTTCATTAGTTGTAGATTTGGTGATATGTTTATTTTTGATGGAAATTCATCAAATAAATTCACTCTATATCCTCCAGAAAAAACAATTAGATAAATATAAAATTAATAATGGATGGATGATTATGATGATGATATAAAACCTCTCCTTACTATTTCTCATATTACTCAAGAAAGTCAAATTTCAAATTTAATAGAAATTTTCGAAACATCTTCACAATGTGAAGATGATCATAATTTTCAGGATCAATGTAATATTGAATAATTTTCATCCGTATATATGTCTTTATATTATATGGAAGAATTTGGTAACTCTATAGTTGAAATCTTTCCAGGAAAAAATTTAAAAATAATCAAAAATCTCGAAAACTTCCACCAAGAAGAGTTAATCAAAACATTGCAATAATATTCTTCTGCATATGCATGGGAGTACACTAACATGAAAGGAATTAATCCTGAGACTTTCATACATCATATCTATATTGGGGAAAAATATATGCCTATCAGACAACCTCAAAGAAGGATGAATCCAAATTTTAGGGAAATTGTGAAAGAAGAATTGCGAAAATTGTTGAATGTAAATTTCATTTATCCAATTCCAGAAATTCAGTGGGTTTCTCCCTTGGTTATTGTCCCTAAAAATAATGGTAAATGGAGGGTATTAATTGGCTATAGAGAATTGAATAAGGATACTCTAAATGATCAATTTCTATTGCCTTTCATAGATCAAGTTTTGGATACATTAGCAGGGAAGAAATATTTCTTCTTGGATGGTTTTAGTGGTTATAATCAAATTCAAGTAGCACATGACGACCAAGACAAAACCACATTCGCCTGTCCATGTGGAACCTATTCTTACCAAATACTTCCTTTAGGATTGTGCAATGCACCTGCAACATTCCAAAGAGCACTATTAGGAATCTTCTCTGATTTAATACATGATTGTGTGGAAGTGTATATGGATGATTCTACAGTATATGGAAATTATTTTGAAGAGGCTCTTGAAAATTTGGAAAAAGTTCTGAAAAAATGTAAATAAACAAATCTTTCATTAAGTCATGAAAAATGATTTATTATGTTTATTGAAGGAACTGTTCTAGGATGCCACATTTCAGGGGATGGAATTAAAATGGACTCATCCAAATATGAAGTCATCTCCAAATTATCAATTCCAATTTTTGAAAAGGATGTTAGAAGTTTTCTTGGTTTTACAGGGTACTATAGAAGATTTGTAGAAAAATTCACGAAAATTGCATCTGCACTCTTCAAATTTCTTACCAACGATTGTGAATTTAGTTGGACTCCTAAGTGCCAAATGGAATTTAAAACTTTAAAAGTAAAAATATCAGAGGCACCCATCTTAAGAGGACCAAATTGGAAAATACCTTTTCATATCTCAATAAATGCTTCAGATACAACTCTGGGGGCTGTATTAGGACAAAATTATTTAACCCCCTATGCCATCTACTACACTAGAAAAAAATCGACTTCTGCTGAGTTAAATTACACTGTTACTGAAAAAGAGTTTCTAATTTTTGTCCATGCTATTAACAAGTTTATACATTACATCATTAGCTATGAAACCTTTATTCACACAGTTCATTTTGCAATTAGGTATTTAATGAATAAATCTATAAATGATGGAAGAATCATAAGATGGTTATTTCTCCTACAAGAATTTAACATTACCATTCTAGACCATCCTAGAAAACAAAACACAATGGTTTACTTCTTATATATAATTAAAAATAACAATAATTATACACCAATAGAGGATAATTTTCCTGGTGAATATATTTTTTCAATATCTACTAAATCTCCATGGTTTGCAGATATTGCTAAATACTTAGCTACAAGAAAATTACCAGCATACTTGTTTCCTAGAGAAAAGAGAAAAATAATTCAAACAAGTGCACTATATTCATGGGTAAATGATAAAAAGTACAAGAAAAGTCCAGATCTCATCATCATGAGATGTGTACGAGAATATGAAATACCTGAAATAATGAAGGCATGCCATGATGAGCCTTATCGTGGACACTTTGCTGATAAAAGGACTGCTTAATAAATTCTTCATTTAGGATATTATTGGCCATCCAACTTTAAATATTCCAAGGAGTATGTCAAAAAGTGTGATAGTTGTTAGAGAATGGGGAAACCTTTTCCTACAAAGGAAATTCCCTTGCAACCTCAGGTACTAATCAAACCCTTTGCAAAATGGGCTCTGGATTTTTTTGGACCAATCAATCCACCATCAAAATAAAAGAGGTATATTCTGGTTTTCACTGACTATGTCACTAAAGGGGTAGAGGCTAAGTAACTTTATTTTTCTAATGAAGATGTTGTAGCTTCATTTATTTTTTAGGATATTTTCACTCATTTTGGTGTCCCAAGGGAAATTATGACAGATCAAGGAATTCAATTTACATCTAGGATTGTGCAAAATATTGTGGAGGAATATAATATCAAACATAGAAATTATACTCCATATCATCCATATACAAATTAAAAAGTGTATTCCACCAATAAAGTGATCAAAGCAATCCTCACAAAGACTGTACATCTACATAGGAAGGATTGGGCAGAAAGGCTTCCCGAAGCTTTATGGGCCTATCGGACTACATGGAGGAATACAACATGAAATAATCCCTATGAACTTATTTATTGGAAGAAATCCTTGTTTCCAATAGAATTCCAGATCAAAACCTTCAAAATAGTAGTAAGATTGGGACTCGATTTGCCAGAAGCCCGAAAGCATAGAATGGAGAAAATCAATGAGTTTGATGAAATCATGTAAGATTTAGTTCAAAAGACCAACCTAATTTAGAAACAAAGTTCCATATAGCATGATAAATACATTAAAAGAGAGAAAATTTCAAGTAGGAGATTGGGCCCTTTTGTTTGATTCAAAGTTCAAATACTTCCAAGGAAAATTTCAGACTCATCGCCTTAGGCCTTATGAGATCGGAAAATTATTTGACAATGGGGGAGTCAGGATAATGACAATTGATGAATAAAAGGTCCCTCTACTTCTGAATGGGCATTGACTAAAGTTCTATCATAAACCAATCAAAAAGGAGGAATTTATGAAAAAAATTCAAGACAATGCTGATATGAAGTTGGTGAAGAAGAATCCTTCTTCTTCCCCAACATAGTCTTCTTTTTTCTTTTCATATCTAAAAATAAAATAAAATAAAAAATAATATATATATATATATATATATATATATATATATATATATATATATATATATATATAATTAAAAAAAAAAGTATAAGTATGAAAACCAATCAATGATTGGCATCCTTATACAAAAAATACAAGGTGAAAATCAGAGCTCATTTCTGACATCTTATATTTTCTCCCATTCTAAAATCCAAAATTATTTGTTCCCTTTCTTTTTCAGAAGAAATAAAAGATTAGCTACAGAATTGCTACATTTATGCAACTCGCAGAATAATCTGTAGCTCTAATACACTTTTGCAGCCTATTGAAGCAGGACATACTCAACATAAGAAAATAAAGACTCCAATTGAAGATCATGCTGAAAAGACACATTAGGAATCAAGATAGAAAGAAGAACAAAAAATCTTAATTCCAAGGTATGTTACAAAATTTGTTTAAATCATAAGGTTAAAAAACATTACTGTATATAATTTAGATGATCATATGTTTCCCCCTCAAATTGTCATCATTAAAACTAATTGCACTCAGTTCACACCACAAATCCATAATTCTCCACTTCATCTGTTACATATCCCCTTAATGATCAAGACAAATTTCATTAATTAATGATTAATGGTCATATTTCATACCATAACCCGATTACTCACGTTCTCAAGCCCTCGCCTGATTACCTATTTTCCTACACATCTCTACAATCTCTGGAAATTCTTAAGTCAGAGCCAAACCCTCAGTTCACCTGGTTGAAGAGGAAGAATTTTGAAGGAAAAACTCCTTACAACAGAGACATGGGTTTAATAGTAAAAACTGAGCCTGTGGGAGAAAAATTCATGGAATGTTATCCACAGATGAATGAGATGCTACAAAATGTACGATGGCTCTAGTTCGTATAAAATTTTGATGGGTTCCACAAAGAGGTCACCAAATCCTTCGCAAGGGCTTTCGATGGGGAAGAGGTAGAAATTGTGGACATAAATTTTTCGGTGACAGAGTCCTTCATAGCAGAAGCCACAAAAATTTAGAAAACCGGTGAAAGATGGTTCAAGAACAAGGAAATTCATGGAGAAGAATGGAATATTTTTCTGAAAAATACATGTATGGACACTACTATTTTTAAGAAGGGAATCCACAGTACGACACTTAAAATCAAATGGAGTAACATGTTGTTAATTATTGAAATTTTTTTTACTTGAGAGGATAGATTTTGTTGTGTGTTTGTCTACCATGCCAATATGTTAATGAATTTCCTAGAGGATGGAGAAATAAAACTCCCATACTTACTATTGAACAACTTAAAGAAACTGTCAGGAGTTGTGAAGAAAAGAATCCAATCCATAGAAAATATCATGTATCATCATGGAATGATAAATATGCTCATTGAATTTCATTTAAAGAGCATAGGAGACTCCTAGGAAATTTTCCTGATCATGAATCATTTTCAAAAAGAAGGAAAATAACAACCTAAGGATTATAAGACCAAAAGAAGCAGCAGGAGAAAGGTTGATACCTACATTTGATACAAATCCTCACCTCAAACACAACAAGAACAAGAATAAATCACCACTACAGAATTACTGAAGAATAAGAAACAGAGTGGTCACAAAAAGAGAGGTAATGTAAAAGAAAATGGAAAAGTTATAAACTCAAAAATATTAATTCCTCCACAGCAAAGGAGAATTTGAAGACTTTTTAAAACATGGAAGAAGACATCTCCACAAGAAGTAGAGTTTGTTGATTTAGATGAAGATCCCCAAGTACAATCACTTATTACTGCCTCTCTTATACACAGTCCAAGAAGAAGGACCCCAAAAAAGAACCCGACACAACAAGAAATGTATGACTACATTGATCCCTCAGAAAAGAGACATGAACAGGAGAATTCAAATGTTTAAGAGTAGCCTACTAGTCCACAAGAACCTCTAGTAAACTCTTTGAAGCAAGAAATATATGAACTAGAGATACTGAAAGGGAACATCAATCACGAAAATGAATCTCTGAAGAAACAAAACTGCTTAGAAAAGTTCATCAGAGAAAATTCTATTCTACATTTAAGGCTATGGTATAAAAATAGCAAGAAACTAAAGAAAAGGAATGTCTACTTGAACAAAAAAGTCGTCAGTTTGAAGTACAATCTCCTCATGAAGAAACAAAGAATGGCAATCACCTCAAGGAAAGGAGAGAAGAGGAAGTTGGATGTACTGGAGAAGGTATCAAAACAGATGCAGTAAAAGGTGAAGGCTCACAATTTTGGAAATTGCATGAGGAAATGCAATGTTCTCTTGGTGGGGATATGTTGAATCTCAAGACTATTCCTATTTTGACATATTTTTCCACCATATTTTCCTCCTTTTCGCAAAATCCATAAACCCAATTAGTGATAATTGACATATTTTACATCTGACAAGGAATTTAGATGATCTCTATTTTATATTATAATGTTTCTTGTTATTTAGATGAATTTTTGTAATTATAAACATAATTCGTGAAATTATGTAGCTAACCTTTCTTTCTATAGCCACCGTTATTGTTTGAAAGGTTTCAAGAAGAAAATGAAGGAGCGAGTCATATGGGTAGCTTTGAAAAGTTCCATATATGGATCATGTCCTACTTACCTGTTCAATTTCAAGAAGGATTATGCCTACACTTGTGGTCAAAGAGCAGTCAAGATAAGGGATCAGATCAGCGGAAGAAGATTCTCGATTTTATCTTACGTAGAAAATAGAGAAAGAGCGATGAATACTTTGCTTCTGATTAGACTTCTAGTCTTAGCTTTATTTTACTTTCCATAGGAAAAATTATCTCAGGCAATTAATTTAAAACTTTGTATAAATATCGGTTTTTCGAAACCGAGAAGAAGCTTGATTTTCGTGATAATACTATGATATATTTGTTAAATTTTCTTTGTTAATTAATAAGACGAGTTTCAGACCATTGATGCACATATAGCTTAATTAGATTTACACTAGTTCTTTTGCATATGGCCCATGAATGGAAAAGATATTTTTACAGCCATTTCATAGTTTAATTTCTCATCATTTTGTAGTTTGATTTCTTGTCATTTCATAGTTTAGTGATGTGTCAATTAGTTTCTAAACGTTTTCTGAATTAGTTGTTTACATTTACACAGAGTTGATTGTTATATCTTATGCTCTCCTAAATTGTTTCATTATCGTGACTCGATCAACATTCAATTGAAATCATTCTGAAATTTGATTACACAAAAACCACAGGATTTAGATTAGACATTTTGTTTTGTGCAATAGATACTTAGACATTCTTTGCTTGCCTTAGTCAAATTTGAATTCAATTAGCACAGTCATTTCCATGGTAAATAGAACAAAGTTAGATTCAAATTATATTTTGAAAATTCTTAGATATATTTAAAACTAGAATATAGTTAGATTAGAATTATATTTTTATCATTCTTATATATATTTAAAGCTATATCAGATGCTTCGTTTTCATAAAATTAGAGTTTTCAATTGATAGATAGAATATGGTTTTATTTTTGTTATAGATAGAACATTATTCAAAAATCAATATTATTCAATAGAATTTAGAATGATGCTTTTTTAAATGCAGAATAAGTTAAATTAGATGTTTTCCGTAGATGTTTTGCCAACATAGAATAGCCTAACGTAGCTCAGATTTAATTACTCAAAGATTGATTTATTTTTATGTAAAATAGATTAGTTAATTAACATTTCCTTTTCTTCCTTCTTTTAGATTTTATATTTCATTCATTTTATTAAGAGTAATTTGTAAATCAATTTATTTTCTTAGAGAAAAAATGACATTTCCTTTTCTTCCATCTTCAGATTAAGTTTTTTCGTTATTAAATTTCTTTCAGATTCAGTTACTTCCTAGCACTTAATATTTCATTTAAAAGCTTATATTTCATTTCTTAGATCAGATTTTAGATTTTAACATTAGACTTAAAATACAAATCCCCAAAAACAATATATAAAATTACACAACGAAGTAAGAAAGAAGGGCATCTAAGCATATATAGTGCACCACACTCATCAGATTAGTAATCTTAGTCGGTAATTTATGATAGCAATTTAAGTCATTAAATTGACTAAACAGTTAATGACAAGAAAATTTGAGATTTTTGGCAGATATTTGTAGTTGCCTATTCAAAGAGCAGGAGTAACCAAGGGCTCACCACATTAGTACTCAAAAAACCAACAAAGCATAAAAAATCAAACTCCAAAGCCATTTTAGTTTCTAGTCTCAACAATAATTAACAATGGCCCAAACATCATCCAAGCACAACACCTCCCCATCTCCTTCCTCAACATGCAAAACACTTAACTCTATCAACTTCAGGAAAAAATGCTTAATCACGCTTACAAAAAAAAATTCATCCTCTTCAAGTAAAAATTTTCTTCTATAATTTTATATGGATCTCGAGTTAGTGGAACACATTCAAGAGTTATTATCCACATACATCAACACATGATTTTTTTTCTACTCATAGTAGAAAACAAACTCTGCATTCTATATTAGTGACACAATAGCTAAATTAAATGGTGTTAATATATCCCATTCAATCATTACAATCTATCCACAATCAATCAGATAAATTTATTAAGCACTCTCTAATATTCCTCGACCATTATTTTCCATTGAAAGGTAATCAAAAAGTTTTAACAAGTGATAAAATACTCCATTCAAAAGGATACCAAGACAAGATGACATTAAATGGTCAATGCACAGTTTGCACCTAGGCTTTAGAAACACATATTTATCCAAGTGATATGTATGAAAACATATATAATCATGATCATGTAATTTTGATGAGAGTCATATTCAAACCATGAATAAAAATAAATAATGGTAATCAACGTGCACCAATAGTTTTCATTCCAAAAAAATATACACTTTAACACTCTTTGACACCCATTGCAATATTAATTTCCCTCAAACTAAAATTATAAACTCTATATTTTTCTTCCAAAAACTTCAAACAACAGCTCTTTATCTCGCCTAATAATTTTGATGGCCACAAAACTAGTGGCACAAGTTAATCTGCAAGCGAATAAACTATCTGCTCTCATACAATTTTAAGACACATGAAACTAGAAACTAGATACAACTCTATAATATTGATCTCAAAAACGGATGTACATGATGTATATATATATATAAGAAGAAATTGTAGAATCAATTGTGAGGTTTTCTTGGAATCTAATAACCAATTACCCTAACACAAACTAACCCAAGGATTACTTGTCTACCACCTTGTCTCACATATTGACAAACATTGCAAATATGACGTAGGGTGGCAAGCAATAAATCCATGGAATTGGTAACCTCTATCTTTCTCTCTTTGCATTTTCCAAATCCAATTTTTCTAGACCCACACTATATGTGGAGAAAATATCCAACTCGGGAAGTGAATTGATCATCTATGCGATGACACCCATGCTTGTATTACCCACCAGTGTATCTATTGAATTGTTTTGGTCATCCACAATAGCCTTTCTTCTTCTTGGTGAAACCCTGGCCTCTTTCTCTACACACTCGACATTTTCTATCTGTGACTAAACATTTTCTTTATTTCTTCCTAGTTGGGAATAAAAAAAGTCATGTTCTCTTTCATTTTCACTGACAGATAACTAGGGTGGAAGATCAAAAATTTTAAGGAATACATTTAACAACAATCCCTCATTAAACAATCACTGATGGGATTTGAACTCTAGAGCTACTTCATTCTTGAGGTTGAAAATACGCTAAAAATCTAGCTCCTCCACTCTTAATGCATCCATCATCATCAATCGAGGTTGATCTCTCTACCCATTGATACAATATAATTTTTAGAGTGACCACACCGACACTGACCTGTTTTCCTCATTCTAATCCATGGTATTTGCACCTCATTTTTGCATTCAAACTAGATTTACTCATATTTAACTGATTCTAGGCATCACTACCCTCAAATCGCACTGCAGAAACTCTCGAAATATTAAGTTCTCCCTCACATGACATTGTTCTTTTCATATAAATAATGAAAGCAAAAATTATTCTGGACTGGATAAAATGTGGCACTAATGTCATTTCCCATACTACACACACTACAAGGAAAATACCCTCTAGCAGTGGTTATAAAGGAGGCTTTTAGTGTTATAAAATTAGCCAAAATTGTCAAAAAAACATTTGCTACAACTTCTGTTTATGGTTACAAAGGTTTTGGCAGAGCTTTTAATGGAAATTCAATACAACTAAAAAAATATGGGTGGCCAGAGGTTATTACGGATGCTTTTTTCATCGGTCCACTACTCTGACTTGAACACTGGTGCGTACATATATAAGGTTCCCCATGGCGGTCGAAGAAAAATGCACTGGACTGTTAAGGTATAAAACTGCACCAGGCGTAGTTTTTGTGATACAACACACGGGGCGGTTCTAATTGGTCTTGGGATTTGTGTGGTTCCCATAGGTCGTATCAATGCACTGTGCCGTAGACGTATAGAAACGCACTACTGCGCAGTATCATAGAAAGGCATCGATATTTATAATTAGTATCGGTATTCGTGCAGTGCCCATAGGTCATAAAAATTCACTCGTGCTTATAGACACTTAAATACCCCGGTGCGTAGTATCACACAAAGGCACTGAGATTTCTAATTGGTATCAGTATTCATTCGGTGCCCATAGATCATACAACGGTGCCAGTGCATATAGACACATAAATTCACCAGTGTGTCATACCGCACAAATGCACCGATATTTTTAATTGGTTTTGGTGCTTTTTTGGTGCTCATAGTTCATAGAAACTCACCGATGCGCTTATTAATACAAACGCACCGGTGTACATTTTCTGACATGCACCGGTATACATTTTGTATTTTTTAGAAACATTGACCTGTGATAGTGCAATTATTGTGATGGTTTTAAATTCATTATTCATCAAAATTCGACATATCTTATAAAAATATTCATATTAATTAAATTCTTATTAATTCATTTGAATATGATGTTTGGATTAATTTGTTATATCATATTGTAATTATTGTGGTTTTTTGAAATTCATTATTCATTAAAAGTCGACACATATATATCTCATAACAATATTCAGTAGAATTAAGTTTTTATTAGTGCATTTGAGAACGACAATGGAGAACACAATAGAATAAATTAAAACATATTTTATGATATATAATATATATGAATAAGACAATATTTATCATACAAAATGAGACAGTTATTTGTATCCCTTTGTCTTTCAATTGGGACACTATTTCCATTACATTAAACAAAAACTCTGATTTCACAGACATATTTCAAAAAATATAATTCCTTGCTTTGCTATCCAAATATAGTGATCATCATTCTTCGCTTGAACTGCTGTCACTGCTAGAGCTAATTCCGTGACTTGGGTTATTTTCAGGAATGTTTGTTCACGGTGTTGATTGTTTGCTTCTTCTTCACCTTCCATCTACCAACATAAAAATAAAATGAAGTGAGTGAATATACATTGGTGAAAATAATTAAAATTTCAATATTAAATAATATACATCAATGTAAATCGAAAAGAAAAATGACGTACCATAGAAAAAATTGACTCATAAACTATACACATTCTTTCAAAACCATGTACCATGCCATCTTTCAAGATATCATCTGTTGGCACAGTTCCATACTTTGTTTCCTACAAGTGTTATACCCCATAACAAATCATATATTTAATATAAAAGATGTTTTTGTTCTATTAATTATAGGCGGAGCTCAGTAAAACAAGATCAATAGATGCTTACAAATTCCATAATTAATTTATGATATGCCAACATATACTCACAACCCATAATTAACCCAATTTCAATCAATTCATCTGATGGTTGTTCTTTATATGTTAGCGCCTATTTGAAGACATTCAATGACGATTTTTGTAAAACAACTTAAAAAATACAAAAATGAAATCTAGTTAAGTTGTTATAAGGAAGTAACAATTACTCACAAACTTAGATATCAACTCTTTTCTTCGTTGTTGTCCTATTTTATGTGTTGAATGGGTTCCATTTTCTTTTCTTTTCTGCAAGAAAATTCTTGACAATTAATATTTAATGCTAAAGTGTTTATTTATTGTACCTAATAATCAAAAATTTCAATGATTACATATTACATTTGAAGCACGTTGTTGTTGAGATGGCTCCTCCTATGATGCAATTTTGTCCATTTCTTTGACCATCTCCTTGTATACCTTTTTGGACATTCCTACTAGCATATTTCTAATATCAGTTCTTTCATCTTTTGAGATTTTCATAATCTTCCTAAAACTGTAACATGACAATAAAATATATATATTTTTATATTGATATTTGAAAAGTAAATATAACAAAAGTGATATTTATAAATAATTCTAGACAAACATTTAAAGGAATAGAGTTAATTTTTCATTCCTTTTTTTTTTTTGGTACGCTTTTGCTATTAAAACTCTGACACGTCTCATTGACTAGTTCTTTGGAAACTCTTCTTGTATTAGATAAAATTTGGTTCTTGGAATCATTGGATTGATTTTTGTATTGTAAGTGGAAAAAATGTCTATACATTCGTTCCACTAGATCCCTCAAAATTTTGTAAAAGTTTTTCCCCTTTTCATAAACTTCCAGCACCACTCCAGATGAGCTAAGGGGAAATTCATTTTCATTTGCATGTGCTATTTCTTTTCTTTTCTTAGAACAACATTCCTTTTCTGAGTTGTTGGTCCATGTAGAACATTAAACATATGTGAATTAATAGAGTGTTTGACACATGTTATCTAAATTTTTTAATTATATTATTAATGATAATTAAAAAAAGAAACCCATATTGGATCGATGGTATTTTTTCATTCACCTGATTCATCCTTTTGTAATTTTTCCATCAAGCTTTTATTCTCTTCTGGTCCTAGATCATAAATAATCTTATTGAGCTTCGTCATTTTGTGGCTCTGCATGATACATAGTAAGCATTACATATTATTTAAACTTACATATAGTTCAAAAATAATATTTTTTATAAATAATTTACAAATAACTTGCTTTTTTTTTCTTTTCTTGATGTGTTATCAATATTTTTGTTACTTGACCTCTTATCAGTGATTTCTTTATCAATTTGAAACCTGTACCATATCATTCATTAATATAGTTATAAATAAATTGTCAAATTTTGAGGTAAAGAATAAATCTCAAGAAACCGGTGCGCCTTTCATGATGTATGTGCTGTCGTCGATATGTGGTAGTATTAAAAACACACCGCAAAAATAGTATAATAGATCGTACAGTGCATGGGGTATTATAAACGCACCGCACAAACATTGTAATAGACCATATGATGTTATACTCATAACATGGAGCACGAGTGCCCTATTTCAGATATGGCGCACTGATTTTAAAAAAAATGGTTTTATAAATTTTTATTATAGTACTTGCATGGTGCGTTGTGTAATATAGTGCACCGGTTCGCTAGCTTACCCAGGGCGCACTGATAAAACAAAATCCACTTTTTCTAAAAATTCACGCAATGGCCGAATGGATTGGGATCCGAGTATGAAATTCATCCCGTGAGTTGGATGCCAATCTAAAATGAAAAGCCCTAATTCTGAAATCACAGAAATGGGGAGAAGAAAGGGCAAAAAAAAAAAATGAAGGGTTTAGGGTAAAAATGGATAAAACTACAGAAAAGGTAAAAAATAATAATCAAATTTAATCACAAGATGGTTTGAAATTATATGATACAGGGCTTGAATCACCAGATGTTTGATTTCTGATTATCTGAATATTTTTGTTCGAACGTATTTCACTGCTCCACAGTACCCTCGTGCTCTCTTTCTCTAGGAATGTCTCATGCAAATATCTCACTGAACATTTTAACAAAATAGTGAAATAATGAAAAGTGTTTAGTATTTAAAGAATTATTTTGTGAAATTACATTTTCGAAAATATTTTTCCGCCCATTTTTCAATTTGTCATTTTTTTTTCACTTAAAGAAAATAGAGTTGCACTTTTTTATTTGCATTTATTCATCACCTGTGTGTCACTTAATAGCACCGCACTGGTGCATAGTTTTGTAACACCGACACCGGTACGGTTATATGTAAAGTAGCATTGATTTGCGGTTAAGGCACCGAAATTACTTTTAGGTGTGTACAGCAAAATTTAGTGAAGTCCAACCATAGAAATTGAGAATTATAATTTTTTTTATTTTTGAGAATTAGATTTAGAATTAAAATTGAGAATTGGAATTGGATAGATTCTTAATGGAAATAACTATTCTCTCAATGCATTTTGTTTATTGTAGGAGGTCCCCACTGATTATGTGAAGAGAATGCAATGTGGGGCGTGTGAATATGCAATACTACAAGGCCCAAGTGGGAAATTGTGGCATGTGAACCTGTTATAATTGGCACTTAACTATTTGCAACCAATATGTTTTAGAATATAATCTGCAGATAGATGGATGGGCTTCCAGCAATTAGTACATATAATCTGCAGAAGGGTCATGTTCTAGGAGAAATGACAAAAAGTCCTTCATAATGCATTTGTTAGCAGAAGAAGACCGATTTTCGACTAGACCATGCAGTTATTACATGTGGAGGCAATGGTTTCCCATAGAAAATGAGTATAGGGTTTAGCACAGGAAAGACATTGCAAAATAGGCTATTAGATTAGTTTTTCCAATGGGAATCAAATTTGCAGGTGGGAATATGGTAGCTGTAGGTATTTATGCTTTTCTTCCCACAGAAATGGTCATTGGATTTCCATTTATAATACAAGCACACTTTTCACTAGTTTCATCCATAGGACCACAACTCATACAAGTTAAATATGCCATTAATTTTCAATTGAAAGCCGAAGATGTGATTTTATGCGACGTCAAATTTGCCGATAAAAGTTTATGTAAGCCAACCGAAGCTCGGACAACACTCCCAACTACTTTTAAATGCATTTTGGAGAATATTTCCCTTCATGGGACCTACCAGCTCTATCAACAATGTCAATTGATCTTTCTCTTATGTCCTTAAGGGAATGAGAATCCTTCCCTTCATGGTGCCTCTTGGCTTTATCAACTACCTCGATTGAAATTTCTCTGCCATCAACTCTACTCTCCATTTCTCCATCATGGGACCTCTTAACCCTATCGCTGGTCTCAACCGAATGCTCTCTATCGGTCTTAACTTGTAATCCTCTTGTGCTCTGTCGAGCTCTGTATCCGTTTTCATCCCTGTAAGCATCTTTGTTCGTCTTTCTTTTTTAATCACTCATTTTCTCTGCTATAAAATTTTCAGCTGAGATTCTAACTCTCATCTTTTCAAACCCTCATGTCCTCAGAAAAATTCTTGCTCGTGATTCGAACTCCCCATTGCTCCAATACTGCATTTTACAGAATAACCCTGTTCCGGTCCATGTTGTTTTATAGGCGCACCATGGCGGTTTGTAAGATCGAGGTTTTTGCTTTGGCGCAGTGTTTTATGACGCACAGGTGCAGAAGTGTTCTGAGGCACCAGTGCATCGGAGTAATAAGACGCACGGGTGCATGTTATGAGGATAAGCGCACCAAACTATATAAAGTTCTTTTTTTTGTATCTAAGATCATAATAAAATAATAATAATTCGAAAGTACATGAATTTATTTGCATTATTTTCTAGAAATTATTATGTTACAAAAAATCATATTATTCTAGATTTATTATTTTACAATTATTTACAAATTTACAAATTTAAATATTTTAATAAACTTATTTCACATTAATACAATTAAAATTTTCACATTGATACAAATAAAATTTTAAAAATATTTTACATAAAATTACAATTAAAATTAGAATACGAATTACAATTACAATTTTACAATTTCACATACAATTACGATTAGAATTAGAATTAGAATTTTAATTTTACATACAATTACATTTATAATTTTACATACAATTAGAATTACAATTACCATTTTACAATTTGTCACATATACAATTACAATTAAAATTACAACTACAATAATTTCACAATAAATTAAATATTACAATTACAATTAAAATTTTACATTAGATATTTTATAGAATTACAATTACAATTTTACAATTTCACATACAATAAAGATTAGAATTACAATTACAATTTTAATTTTACATACAATTACATTTACAATTAAAATTTTAAAATTACAATCATTTCAGAGTAATACAATTAAAATTTTACAAATATTTTACAATATTCAATTAGAATTAGAATTAGAATTAGAATTACATTTACAATTACAATTACATTTTTACAAATATTTTACATAGAATTACAATTACAAATACAATTACAATTTTAGAATTTTACATATAGCTACAATTACAATTACAATTTTACAATTTGTCATATATACAATTACAATTAAAGTTACAATTACAATCATGGCATAATATTTAATAAATATCATGGTCATTTAATATTAAATTAATTAATAAACATCACGATCATGATAACCATTGTACAAACATCATATTCAACTAAAAAACAGATACAAACATGAAATTAACATCATATATTAACATCATCACAACACAAACATCAAATATATATACATCTCATGTCAAATAACTCATGCTATCACATACACATCTATCTGCAAGCTAAACATTAAATGAGCATATCTAACATGACCTAAAAATATACACATCATGATGATCACCAACATGTAAATTAAGTACAACTGCAACATGAACATAAAATACATGGAGCATATATACATATATATAACTGAAAAATGTTAAAAATATACAACTGTAATATAAATGTCATGGATTAGCTGGTGGTAGTATGTCAACATCAATAGCAGTACTAGTGGAGGCCTGCTCAGTCAATGGTGCAGCCTGAATGGTCGATGGTTGAGCCTGCTCATGGTCATGACTAGTACTAATGGATGGATCAGCTGATGGTAGTACAACATCAATATAAGCAAAACTAATAGTGGAGGCATACTCAGTCAATGGTGTAGCCTTGACGCTCGATGGTCCAGCCTGCTCATGGTCATGACTAGTACTGATGGATGGCGCTCTAGGCTACAGATGACTGGACGTGGCCGATGGTCCAACCTCATCTCCATGATGACTGCTAGATGCTAGTGGATCCTCATGCTCATCAGGTGTAGCACGAGGTAAATGATCATGAGATGAGTTGTTGCTCGCGGACTGTCCATCACGTGTTGTGGCTTGACCACGCCTATAATGTGCAACAGTCCTCTTTAGTTGTGTAAGAGCTGTTGTAGCTCCTACGACATGCCACATTAGGCTATACATGTCATGCGACATGCCTCTCCACATCCGCATTAGCCTATCATTGGCATGTATGTCTCTGTAATGAGCGGGCCTGATGCCCGCCTCAACAATCAATGGACTAATTTGGTCCCTCAAATCCATCCTATATCGAGTATCAGGTCGACTGCACCTAGCAAAAGGCGGTACCGCTGCACCACCATGAGGAGCATGTCTCTCTCCACTATCCTCCTGATCATGAGCCTCGGCATTTTCCATGTCCTGATCGTCATCAGGATCCACATCTAGATGATGTGGTGGTTCCGACATCTCCTCGCCATCAAAAGAGCCAATTTTTGCAAAATATATACAAGTACACAACAATAATTAGACAATTTCATTACACAATTTAATAAAAACAAGTTAAAGAACATGCGAGAATAAATTTAAATATATAAAACAATGATATTACCTCTATCATACAGTGACTCATCAGCTGTGAAGAGGATGTTGGCACACCCTCTCTAATCCAATCCAACATACGAACATGGGACCATAGTAAAGGGATGCAACTCGTCAACAATGGCTAGTAAGTTCAGTGCATCGTGCGATATCCTGGCTGGAAACATAGTCTCTCCCATCTTGGGCATCACCTCCCCCCACATGTGCATCCAGGCCTCCAACATTGTCCTACGAGGCTGCCGAACAAAAGCAGGCCTCATTTCTGGAAACCTCTGAAAAAATAAACAAAAAATCTCTGAAGCAAAAGGTAAGTTGACCCTCCCTTGTGCATGAGCACGACATCTATCTAAGGCCATACACAACTGCCACGAAAAAGTGGTAGATGACCTGACAAGTCATGGCTCCTATATTAAAGAATCAACATAATATAGAAGCGGGCAAATAATGTGTTTCCCGTCATTGGTGTTGTGTGAAATGGTAGAAGTGAGAAGTGAGAGGCACTGCACATCCTCTCTACCAAATAGACCAATACGTAGCTGACCTCCAGCGACATGAAAATATTAAGGAGACAGTACATTTGGTTCAATGTATCTCTGGGAGTAAAATAACTATCTCCCTGCTGGAACGAGGTAAAATCCACCCCTCTCCTCGATAGCCCTGTAATGAAATAAATATCCTCCCAATCGGTGTGTACCACTAGTCAGGACCAACCTGGAAAGGTTGTCGGTGGGCATTCCACCTGTGGATAGGATGTCTAAAAAAGACACTATGGGCCTTTAACACTGTTACCGATGAAATAGGTAACCGCATTGTTACCTACTTTTTTTGGTAGCATAAAAAGCACCCGATTTTGAAAAGTGATGATGCAGAATCACCTTTTTTTTTTTTGGAGCACATTTTTGACAGTCTAATATTTTTATTTATGAAGTATGAATATTTGTTTTAAAATGTTAGTGATTTTCATGCTAATTTTGAAACGTATTGATGCAGCATCAACTTTTTTTTTTTAGAGTGGTGATTTTCATGCTAATTTTGAAACGTATTGATGCAGCATCAACCTTTTTTTTTAGAGTGGTGATTTTCATGTTGGTAATAAAACACAAAACTTAGATTAAAAAATATATATAAAAACAATAAAAAAAACCAATAAAAATGTAAAAAAAAACAAAATTAACTCGTAAAAATAAAAAAATTAAAAAAAATAAATAAATAAATAAACAAAAAAAAACAAAAATATTAGAAAATTATATCAAAAGAAATGACAAAATTTGAAAAAAATATAATTTAAAGAAAAAAAAAAAAATTAACCAAATTTTTTTTAAAAAAAAGCACCAAAAACATGTTTTTCTAAGCTATTAAAAAAAGCCATATAATTAAAAAAATTAAAATTTAAATAGAAAATTTAAAAATAATTTAAATTACAAAATTAAAATTTAGATAAGAAAAATAAAATACAAAAAGGAAAAAATTAAATTTAAAAATTTAAATTAAAAAAATAATAATAATAAGAAAACAAAAATACAAATTTTAAAATTAACAAAAAAAATACAAATTAAAAAAAAAAGAACAAAATTGAAAATTGAAAAAGAAAATTAAAATAAAAGAATTAAAATAAAAAAACTATCATTAAAAAACAAAAAAAAATGAAAAAAACCACGTACAAATAATTAAAAAACAAATATCCATAAATTTACTATTTTTTTAAATGACACAATTTATAAATTTTAAAAATGAAAAACTAAATAAACTAAAAGATTTAAAAAAAAAAAAATTAAATTAAAATTTAATAAATTTAATAAATAAATTTTAAATTTTAAAAAATAATTAATCTAAAATATTAAGTTAAAAAAAAAAAAACAAAATAAATTAAAACAAATTAAATTTAAAATAAAAAATTTGAATTAAAAAATAATAATTTTAAATTTTTTGAATTTAAAATTAAAAAAAAAAAAGAAAAAAAATCAAATTAAAAAAAAAAAGAATTTTTTGATCGTTGTGGCGCCGCCAATTGGCCTCCCACCCAAGTGGCGGCAGAGGCCGGCCTCCACCGCTACCTGGGAGGGAGGCCGATTCCGGGAATCGTCCTCTCGCCACGGGAGGCCGATTCCAGGAATCACCCTCCCGTGGCGAGAGGCCGATTCGAAATTTCCCTCGGCGGAGGCGATCCAGGTCGGGGAATCGCGGGGCGGGCGGTCCCGGGAATCACCCTCCCGCCGACGGGGAGGCCGATTAGGAGTGCTCTCCCACGGCGAGAGGTCGATTTCGAGAATCGCCCTCCCGCGGCGAGAGGCCGATTCTGGGAATTGCCCTAAGGCCGATTCTGGGAATCGCCCTAAGGCCAATTCCAGGAATCGCCCTCCCGCTGCGAAAGGCCGATTCCGGGAATCACCTTGAGGCCGATTCCGGGAATCACCCTCCCGCTGCAGCAGGCCGATTCTGGGAATTGCCCTCCCGCGGTGGGAGGCCGATTCCGGGAATCACCCTCCCGATTCCTAGAATTGCCCTCCCGTCGCGAGAGGCCGATTCTGGGACTCGCCCTCCCGCCGTGGGAGGGCGATTCTCGGAATCGACCTCTCGCCCAGCGACCGGCTTCCGCCGCAACCTGGGCGGGAGGCTGATTGGCGGCGCCACCACGATCAAAAAATTCTTCTTTATTTTTATTTTTTTATTTTTTTAATAAATTTTTTTAATTTGATTTTTTTTTTTTAATTCAAAAAATTTAATTTTTTTTTTTTTTAAATTTAATTTTTATATTTGAAATTTAATTTGCTTTAATTTTTTTTGTTATTTTTATTTTTAATTTTATTCATTTTTTTGTTTTTAATTTTTTTTTTCTAAATTTTGTTAATAATTTTTATTAAATTTTGTATTTTTTTTTTATTTAATTGATTTTTTTTTTCATTTTTTTTTAATTAAATTTTATGTTTAGTTTTTTCATTTAATTTTTAAAAAATTTAGTAAATTTTGTATTTTTTTTTAATTTATTTGAATTTAATATATTTTTTTTAATCTTTAATTTTTTTATTATTAATTTTTCAATTACATAAAATTTTTATATATATTTTTTTATTTCAATTAAAATTGTGTATTTAAAATTAATTATATATATATATATTAAACTTAGTATTTTCAAATAAATTTGTTTTTTATTTTATTTTTTATTTAATATTTTATTTTTTCATTTATTTTTTCCAATTTTTCAATTTTAATTGATTTTTAAAGTTTTTTAACTTTTTATTTTAACCATGTTTTTTTTTCTTTATATTTAAAATTTTATTGTAATTTATTTTTTATTTTTTATTTTTAATTAATTTTTCATTTTTTTACTTTTAATTTCAATAATGTTTTTTTATTTTATTTTATTTTTATTTTAAAGGTTAAAGTTTATTAAATTTTAATATATTTCTTTAAATTTAATTTTTTATTTTAAAATTAATTTTTTATTTTTTTTATTTTAATAAACATTTTCTTTTTCTTTTTTAAATTTAATTTCTATATTTTATTTTTTATAATTTTATTTTTACTTGTTTTTCTTTTCAGTTTAATATTTTTATTTTGTTTTTATTTTTATTTTTTTATTTCTCTATATTTTGAAATTTTAATCTTTAAATTTTTATTTTTTATTTTTTATTCGTTATTTTTTTCTTAAATTTTAGGTTTTTTTTAATGTTTGAATTAAAATTTTTATTTAGTTTTTATTTTTATTTTTTTATTCCTATATATTTTTAAATTTTAAGCTTTGAAATGTTTTTATTTTTTAAATTTATTTTTTTTCTTAAATTTTTGGTTTTTTTTAATGTTTGAATTTTAAAAATTAAAAGATGTTATTTATTTTTAAAAATGTCAAAAATATGACATAATTTTTTTTTTTGTTATTCCAGCATCAACTGGTTTTGTTTTGAGGGTGTCTTTTCAATCCTTTTTTCAAGAAACAATTTTGTTTTTAGCATAATTTTATAAAATGTTGAAATTTGACCTTTCAAAAAAACCAAGTGCGTTCTGGAATACACTTTTTTTGTTTTTGGGGTGTTTTTTCATGTTTTTTGAGTCTTTTTGGGCTAGAGTTCCCGTTTTGAGGTCAGGTTACCTATTTCATCAATAACAGTGTTCTTTAGGGAAGTAGCCTCCTCATAGAACTTGAGGAGGCCTACCTGCCTTAGGAGCCCTTGGGTATCTATTGTAATAGGGCGAGGGTATGCATCTCTCTCTCTCTCTCGTGCCTCCCACTGGCGAAGCATGTCATACTTCTCTGCTTTTTGTTGCTGTTGTTGCTCCTCTTCTCTCTGAATCATTGACATATTAAATAATTTTTTTTATTAAATCAGACATGTATTTAGGAATATACATAAATAATTTTTCTGGAAAACAAAAAAAGACCCGTTGGTGCACCACAAAAACCGTCATGCACCAGTCCCGGTGTGGCTTGTTTTGTAGAGCACCGGAGGCGGTGCCCCAGATGACAAAAAACGCACCGTATGTGGTGCACCTGAAATTTTCTCAGGCCCCGTTGACTATATATGGTGTCATAGGAGCGGTGGGCTGACTAAAATATATGCCCTGATGCGTATAGTCATGTCAGCGCACCGACTTCCTGACAAATTATATAGTCAACGGTGCAGTTTTTTACCTGGCTGCATCGTTGACCTTGTCGAAATGCCGAATGCGGTGCGTTGACAGACACCGGGGCGGATATCCGTCAACGCACCACGTTTCTATTCCCATGGTCAATGGTGCGCCCATCTAAATGACCACACCACAATTTTTTTTAAATTTTAAAATAATCCAGGGCGCCTTTCAGCACCACCCCAGAAATGGTGTGGATATCGTTAGCACCGGTTGCGATGTAGCCTGTAAATTTTACAAGCAGCACCGCTTACCAGTGCAGCCTGTAAATTTTATAGGCATCACCGCTTACCAGTGCCAACCAAACAGTTCATGCGCACCATGCGACAAATTCTTTTCTTTTCTTTTTTAATGACTAATTTTAAGGTTATTTCAAATTTTAATCCGCTAGAAAGCTTTATTATGGAAAAAATAGAAAAATATCTGTACATTTCGCCCTCAAGGAGGAATATTGGCTGTAGAATTTGTAAGAGAAAATTTTCCCACTATTTTTCAGAATGTAAGCTAGAGATTGGTGGCCAATGCACAGCAGCAGTGCATGCAATGGGTGCAATGGGGGCACCGATGTCATGGCGGCTGAGAGAAGGAGAAATTGCACCGGTGCTTGAGAGCTCTGAAGTACTGAGAAAAGTGAAAAATGGAGTTTTTTGGCCGTAATTTTTTTTTTATTTAACCCTGTTCCGGTGTGCGGGATTTTATAGGCGCACCGGTGCAGTTTCTTAAGAACGCACCAAGATGTTTCAGATTTGGCATGTTGTTTTATGATGCACTGGGGCAGTTACTTAACACTGCATTGGGATGTTTCGGTTTTGGCGCGGTGTTTCATGACGCACCGAGGCAGAATAGTGTTGAAGAACTAGTGCTTTACAGTAATAGGATGCACTGGGCATGTCTGCACAGAGCGCACAGTGTCCGGTGTGCCAATTTTTTGTGTGACCGATGCTTTGTCTTGTAGAGCGCACTTGTGATTGAGAGAAGAAAAGTGAAAAATGCGGTTTTTTGGCAGCAATGTTTTTATTTTATTTAACCTTTTTTCAGTGCGAGTGCTTTATAAGTGCATCGATGTTGTTTCAAATGAACGCACCAGTCTGCTTCTATTTTGGCGTGGTGTTTTATGACGCACCACCGCGGAAGAGTTTGTACATACCGGTGCCTTCTCTTGTAGAGCACACCGGTAAATGAGAGCTCTAGAGCACTGAAAAAGGTGAAAATCCGGTTTTTCTTCCGTGATTTTTTTTTAACCATTTTTCGGTGCCCATGCTTTATAGGTTCACCAGTGTTGTTTCTTACAAATGCACCGGTCAATTTGTGTTTTGGATTATCATTTTATAGTGCACTTGTGTGGGTTATTAATACCATAATGGGTGTTTTCAGTTTTGGTGCGGTGTTTTCTAATGCACCGGTGTGGAAGAGTTTTGCAATATTCCCAAATGGGGAAGTAACAATATATGAACACAATAGTGGAAAGAACAGTGAATTAATCAACACAGCATGATATGAGAAAAATGTACAAACATCTTATTAAACATATCAACAAATAATAGGCACAAGATCTTGAGGATCTAATCACTCAAGCAATAGAAAATAGGCATACTCTAAGCAAATATGTCAATTCATGTAAAAACAATGCCATACAAGTGCCATGAGCCATGACAGCACTGTTTTAGGGCATAAATTGCTGCATAAAGATACATCGATGTAGATCTGCTGTTTTATAGCTCAAATAATGCTAGGATGAAGATCTAGCCTCCTAAACACCTCTCCAAGAGAAACCGGGAAGGATTTCCAGAAATACACAAAGTATGAATGGTGGATCTAAAGCCCTAGGGCTGAAGATTCACTACAACTAAAGTAGATAGAGTGAGGTGGCTGAATCTGATGTAGATCTGAAAGAAATCCTCCAAAAATACTCTCTCAATGAAGGGATGATCCCTTCAACAGAAAGCAAACCATTGTTGTTGGAAACTATTACTTCTGATGAAAAGAATCGCGTGTGGAAGGGTGTTATCTTGCTCAGAATGATCCAATATTTTAACCACATATGCTACTCACAAAACCCAAGAAAACCCAGAAGTGGTTGAGCCAGATTGTAACTTTGGATTTTCAGCCATTTTTGGGTTGCCCACTGCAACAGCTCACTAAAATAACGAAATTCGCAGCTGAAACTACATTTTAAATTATGGGGATAGGTTGGCCTAATGCCAAAGATATGAAATATGCCAAGCAACCCTCCTTTCTGATCTCCCAAGAGAAGCAATCCTTCCTCCTATGGAAAACTAATTCAGAAAATGGGTTTCTCAACCCTCCACTGCAACACCCTGCAACACAACACAAATCTGAACAAAAAATGCATTGTAGCTAAAGACTGAAGCTTGGCTAGAATGCTCGAATGTGGAAATGATAGTACAAGACTCGTCCAAGAGCTCTTCAATGGAAGAGGTGGGATTCCTGATTGGGAACACCTAGTGCTAAACAGTACAACAATCTCAACTAAACAACTGAAGAATGAAAATAGTCAATCAGACCACAGAATAAATAATCCATAACATAAGCTCATATGGTTGCCATCCTCTTCCTTATAAACAATGTGAGCCTTCTCACCCTGGGTCCCACTCATTAGGGTTTCCACCATCATGCAATCAATCTCCCTCCAAAACTACGTTGTTGAGTTGGTCAAACTTGACCTTGTCCAGATGCATTAGCCCCTGTTCACACATGAGAGTGCTTTATCCAGCTATGAAGATGATCTCTTTTCACATTTAAGAGGGATTTTATTCCTACAAAATAGTTTTATGGGTATCCCTACCCATTTATTCATCTAACTAAATGATAAAAGAAAAATTAATATTCCAATTAGCTGCATGCTAATTTAGGAATATTACAAGTTTTGAAGCAACGGTGCTCTATAGTAATACGATGCACCAGGTGGGTGTGTACGGAGTGCACTATTTCTAGTGTGCCAATGTTTTGTGCGCACCGGTGCTTTCACTTGTAAGGAGCACTGGTGCAATGTTGAATGATAAGTGCACCAAGCGGAAAACATCTGCAAAACTCTCCAGCTGCCAACCTCCTCTAGTAATATTTGCTAGAAACGGATGTATGGGGTTTCTTTATAAGGGTTTCCTCAAAAAAATCTGCTAGAGGGTCTTTTCCTTGTATTGACATTAAATAATTAATGTATTTGATACTTATAGACCACATCAGTGTGAACATTAATGCATTCACATTATCGATCTCCATGGACCAGTTCAAAATGATAATAATAACGGGATTCAAATACCATAACCACATGGATTGATTTGAATAATTAAAGAATTCATACTCATGCAAGACCTAATCAACATTGCTGCATGTGTTGGCTTGAATCAATTTCTATATTACTTTCCACTTGCTATGAAAAACTCATGTCCACATGCGAAAACAAATTCCCGTGCATCATATATGTAATCATTTAATATAGATGTTTTGGACCAAAATAAATGAAAACTCATTTATCCACTACAGTGGGGAAGACCAATTCAAATAAACAAGAAATTAGAGCCATTAAAATATTCACACCAAATTATATCATTAGAAAGTCATCCTTTCTCCATGATGGAAGTTGCACCTTCTTGTCACACCTTCAATTCAAGGGTTGAATCTTTCCAACTACTCGTTAAATCTATGCAAAGTAGCTCAAGATTTATTTATTTTTAAAATTTTCTGCAATGCTCATTTGTATGCTTTTACTTTTATTATCTAGAAAACTAATCGTAGATCATTGTTTGTTGAGTTTGTTGGTGCATACCATGAAATTTAGAGATTTTTTTTGTAGGATAATAGTAGAGCTACATGGTGGATCTTAGCTCATACAATCAGAAATGATGTCATTCAAAATACACGGGGATAACAATGAAAATGTTACACCATCTGCTCAAGGAACCTTCTTTGCTTATAGGAGTGCCTCTTGAATTTGTGCACATTCTGCAACATGATCCACCTGAGACCGGGTTGGCCCCAATTATTCTTTGATTCCACTTTATTCACCATCTCTTTTAACTATTTAGTAGTCTCAACTCTTTCTTCGAGTATCTATTTTATTCTCCATGTTCTTTTAGAGATCGCTTGTAGGTTGCTTTGATGCATGTTGGAAATATTTGCACCTGGAATCCTTTTTCCTCCATCTACACTCCATAATGGCCAAGGAAACTTATAGTCTTTGGCCATATGACCAATATTATCATAGACATAACATTTAATGTTCCAAAGAAATTCTGGAAAGGTATCGAAACATTGTCTCATATGCTTTCGACAGTTAATGTCTTCATGGCTTAATTCATTAAATAAATAACAATACCCATAAAAAAAAAGTTATACCTAGAGACTGATGGGACTGCTTATGATTTATCTTGATCTGGTAGCCTGTCTTTCTTCAGATAATTTTTATTTTTTGTTTTGGAAACTTGCTGAAATGTGGACAAATTTTTGACAACTAAAAAACCTTACATTTATCATATTTTTGTTTAGAACATTCTTTGGATCTTGATTTTGATTTCAGTTTCCTTAATTTTTGCTGGAATTTTCTTTCTTTTTATTTTTTGAATTTTTACGATAGCCTAATTAGCTCAATTTAATCTAAATCTTCTCTCTTCTAATTCTTCTTTCAATTTCTTATAGTATTTGAGTTGATCCTTAACCTAGTTTTCAATCTCTCCTTCAATATTCCTTTCTTTTTCTAGATTATTTTCAAGATTAGAAATTTATTCTTTGAATGCATGGTCTCTCTCCTCAAGAATTTGCAAAACTTTCTTCAAATCTCTAATCTCCAAAGTGATCCTCTCAATTAGCCTTGCTTGATATTTATTTTTGGCCTCAAGAGTTACTCATTTCCTAATCTATTCATCTTAAGCTTCCTGCACAGGAAAAACACCTTCCTCACTTCTTGAGGAATAAACTTCAAAATACAGATCATCGACTTATTTAATAACCAAAAAATCATCATCATTAGATTGGAAAGGAAATTTTCCATGACTGAAAATATTGTTTTCCATGCCTCTTACCAATAGAAGAGCTTCTTCAAATTTTGCAACACCCTTGGCTTGTATGCAACCTTTATTCTTTTTAGAGTGTTTCCTCTTGTTATTCATCATGGCCCATGATATGCTCTCAAGTGATCACGCTTCATGGAGAGAACCTCGCTCTACTACTAATTATTGGAATTGAGCTCATTACTAACAAGGGAGGGGGGGGTTAGGGGGTTAATCAGTAGTGTGAGGGTTTATTAACTTTTTAAATCCTTTTAACAAAACAACCGAGAATCAGTAACCAGTTATATAACAAAATAAATCAACATAAAATCAACATATGAGAGAACCATGAACAACATCCATCACGCACCACAAATATTTTCTGGTGGAAAACCCTCTCCAGGGAAGAAAACCACCCGTTATTGCTACTGCACAAATATCCGTTACAATGAAAAAGTTTTTACATAGAGGATTTATCACCCACTAGCTAGAAGACTCAACTACCAAGAAAATATACTAGCTACATTAGTTTGAAGTACTCTTCTCTCACAACTCTATGAACTAACATTTGTTGGAAGTGAACAAAACCGATGAGGCTAACCTAATTCTACTGGAATCTTGAGAAAATGCTTCTTGCACTAATCTATCTGCTAGAACACCCTCAAATTCTAAACACTACCTGTTATTAAGCCTCAACACCTTCAACACCTTCATGTGAACCATGTTTCATGCATTTTCAAACTAGGCTCTAAAACTTGATAAACATAAGCAACCCAATAGCCACTTTGAGCTGAAAATAATACCATATAAAGGATACAACTCCACACCACTACATACATTCAATATGCTAGATAGATCATTCTAGTACATTCTCACTCTCACTCCATCAATCAATCATACTCAACTTAATTTTCTAACTCAAGTATAAGCCAAAATATCCTCAACAAATATCCCATAGAATAACACAAGAAAATACCATTGTTATCTGAATACCACGAACACCTGTACCATGGTAAGCTCCAAGTCAATACCATAGACACATGTACCATGGTAATATCCAAGTCAATACCACATGTAAATATGTTGGTTATGTCAATAACACAGACCCCCGTACCACCGTAATATCCCAACCAATAACATAGGAATATATCATGTTAATACCAATACCTTTAAATCCAATACCAAGTGCCGACCTGGACCACACACAAACCAATACAAAGGTAATGATCTACTCATAATCATACTTGAAGTCACATGCACAAAACAAGGAAGACTCGACTTCAACCACACCCAAAATGATAAGAAAAATTGTTAAATTACCATAATCATAAAACCTGTAAGCCCATCCATCAAGGAGTACATCTGTCGCTCAAGCTACCTAGGTTGACACCAATTCCAACCATCAATCACTGCAACCAACAGCTTCATCATCAATGCCAAAAACCTCATTAATTATACAGTATGAATAGACTAAAAAATATTTTATGCTAGTTTTAGATTTTGAAAACCACATAATTTTGTTATATAACCATTATTATATCTATTTATATGTTTTAAATGAATTTAATAATTTAAAACAGTACTCTCAATATCACTTCAAGAATCACATATGGAATAAAGTAAATAGTAATAAAGTAATAGGATGTATATAATTCATGATAATTATATTAAGTGATGGTGTTTACAATATATCTTCTTCAACTTTCCATATAGCCACATCTGCTACGTTTGCAATCTTTTAATATCAATCATATGAGAAAACTTGGTTTAAATAAAATAATATCCAAATATTTAACTTGAGATAATGTGGTAAAGATCGCACTTCTTATTCTGTCTAATGTATTTAATAGTTGCATCCTTCAATCCCAAGCCATGTCGTTATATGAAACATTCAAATAAATACACTAAAGTTGATTTTATCCATTGTAAAAACACTAGAATCAATGCACTATAGTAAAATAATTACAACAAACAACTTTAAAAATACGTTCTTTACAAACACGGAAATCTAAAAAAGATAATTAAATTAATTCTCAAAGCATTGAAACCAAAATAAGGATACAAAGAGAAACACCTTCTTTAGCCAATTGATAAATCTCAAATAAAAGGGTTAAATGGTAGAGCACATTGAGGACTTCCAAAAATTGAATATCTGGGTAGAAAATATTCCAGAGGAGCATAGGATTGATCTATTCATAGGGATTTTAAGACAAAACATCCTTCCTTGAAATAATTTAAACATATATCTATTTGTAGCTCATATTTTATCCTCCATACATTCTTTGTATTCAATGGTGGTCTTGCTCTTTTTTTCTGGCTTTATCTTATCATATTTTCAAGCTACAACTCTGTGTACATATTTTCCACACTTGAAATAACGTTTATCGAAAAAAAATGTTTTCTTGAAAAAAAATTACATTCTCTAACAGGGTGACCATAATGATTGCAAGAAAAAAAATATCCATGAAATAAATTTCGATACCTTATGTTTTAATTTTTTGGATGATGAACACTTGGTTGCTTCCTTGTCTTCATGAACTACTGCATGTGGTGATTATGATCTTCTTTTCTTTCCTCCTGCTGAATAAATATTTTCTTCTTTGTCATCTCTTGATGATGTTGCTAGAACCATGATTGACTTTAGAGGTGGTGTATTTATGATTCTCTCCTATATGTATTTCCTCCACATTCTCCTTTTCTTTCACAAGGCATGATTTCTCTTCAAAGCCCAATAAGGTTTTAATAAGTGGAGATATTTGACTAAAGAAGATTTCATTCGAAATTTTGGTTCTTTTCTCCAAATATCAATAATGAGATATCTGATTATTTTCCTTTTCAAGCTCACATCTCAAGGAGGCTATTTTATTTTTTAGACTTGCACAATAGGCTTCCTAGTCTTGAAGATGATTTGAGAAACTCTCATTATTCTTGATGAATTTCTCTTATTGTGTTTTCAGTTCAATGATTTGCATGTTATTGCTCTCATGGCTACTCTCCCTATTTTCTTGAGATAAAATTGGATTTTCTACTAATACAAATGTGGAACATGTTTCATCATTATCTTTGTATTCAAGAATGAAATGGGGTTTTTCAATAATTTCATATTTTTGAATCCTTAATTTTCCATACCAACAGTGCATCTTGTCCATGATTTATTTTTTGCAATGTATCACTTTTTCTACATCGTTATTTGACAATCCCTTCAGAATAATCTCCTTGTATTCCTCACTAAACTCATCTTGTGTAGCATATTCAATTGAAAGAGAAGTATTCACATCTAAAGATAAATATATGCTTCAAATTTTACCTTCCAAAGCATGTAATTAGATCCATGTAGAAAAGGAACTCCATCAATTTTAAATCCTTCCTAGTTACCCATGTTCTATCTTCCACAACTGAAGAGGCACTAGAAGGAACTATGCTCTGATACCATTTGTTGTAACTAATAACACTCAGTAATGATAACAATTACACAAGTTTACCATTTTTTATCCAATATATTAATCGAGTCATTTACTAACAAGTAAGCATTATATGTGAAAAATGCAACTTCAACTAAGGATCAACACATGAGATCCATAATTATAAGAAATAAAAATGCACAATGAAACACAATCATCACATCACATAGGGACATAGGATCTTCAGTGGAAAACTCCCCTTCGGGGAAAAAACCACCCTTGAGCTGTTGTTTCACTACTCAATATATATTATTATTTGTCAAGAAAATCTTTACATAGAGAGTAAAATATCTGAAAGTAACTATGATCTCCATCTCACGACTATACAGACTCCTATCTGATCAACATACCTTGCCCAACAAGCATTGTACTCACTACTTCATAGACTCTTATCTGATCAAAAACCCTTGCCAAACTACCATTGGACTCACAAGTCTACAAAATCCTGTCTAATTTGCAAACCTTTCCCAACATCTGTCGGACTTATGAAGAAATTTGTTACCAATGCTTGTATTTTCAGAGCTCACACCGCAATTCTCTATGCCGTACACCTTTCATGCAATTTCAAACTGGAACACTAGAGCTGCTCAGCATGAAAATCATAATAACAATATCTTCATAGCACAAAACATAAATCATTGAATCAATCTCAAATCATACTCCGCTCTCACATCCATACGACTTTCTCAATTCACATAGCCTCAATACATTTTCTCCAAAACAATTAGATGTAGAAACTAAACATTTCAATACATAACAACTGTATGAGAAACATGTGACACTACTGCAACCAATATATGAAAATCATATGAAATCGAACAATATTTTTTCCCCTGCAATCACAAATGCATTAGCAAAACCATTGTAGCTCTGTCACATAAAGATCATATTCAAACCTACATAATTTTGTCTATGCTACAACTATACCTCCATGCATATTATCCTTCCACCAAATCACACTCCTCACCAATGGCCCTCCAAACAATTATGGTACTTTTCTCACACAAGAGAACCAACCTAATGAACAACCTTTCTCCAAATATTTGTAGTTTCTAAAGATGATTAAATCAATTAATTCCAATCCTTTAGTGGAGCTTTTTCAATATGCTTAATGTTCTTTGTTTCATTTCTTCTTGAATCAATCAAGCCACTAACTTCATTTACTAATGAATATTCACTTTTAACCATAACCTAGAAGCACAATTACCTTTTTTTGACCTTTACATGTAGAGTCTCAAACAAGAAATTTCTAAAAAATAATTAAACACCTGATGACCACGAGGAATGTTGAGGAATTATAGTGAAAGAACATTATTCACATGCAACACAGTGAGTTATTTTGACTGGAATCCATAACCACTCCCTTGAGATTTCCATGCTAGCGATTGGAGCCTAAAACCACTCACTTGACCCATCATGCATGCAATTATGGCTATGGAAGGTCAAACATGATTCAAATCAACTCAGAGCTTGACCAAACTTCTACCAGATCTTGATCAACATCAGATAGACCTGAAGATGCCATTGTAGCCTCTGCAACATTCCATCAATCGACTCTAGAAGCTCCATCGTCATCACAAGTCAAACTAGGTTGAATTGGATGAAATCCATCAACTTCACTAACTCTCAAGCCATTAAAATTCACCAAAACTACTCCAACATCTGAAAGCATGAATGATAGGCACTGCAACTGATCATACAAGTAGAAACATCCATACACACACCTAGTACAATAGAAATGACTTGACATTCTCCAATACCAACAACAAGGTGTAGAAAATCCATATCCTGCCAAGCCATCCACACACAAGCCAACAACCTGCACTAACAATTGCAACCAATTCACAATATAAGTACCATCTCACTAGCATGTTCATCATCACATACAACCATTTTCACACCAGTGTCAGCCAACACCAATTCATCCTCAAACACCATGCTACTAGGTTGGCATCAATTCCAAGCAAAGAAATCATCACAAGATCAATGCCAACAAAAAGTTGATTTAGGAGCCAACCTCCAAATTGTGCAATATTTGACGTGTTTTAGGCCTCAACCTAATTGAGGCGCCAATTTCAATGGAGGCATTCACATCCTTTTTCAACTTGTTGTGGACCACTTTTCACAATATTTCAATCTAGATCCACATGCACCAAAAAAATATACAGCTCTTCAAAAACTAATTATGTTGTTGTTGTGACAATGTTGTCATAACATATTCATAACCTACTAACATAACATCTTTTCAAATTATCTTAAAACTACTCATTATACCATGTTCACCAATATGGTACTGTAACACCTTTTCCCAATCTTGATTTGGTCAAGAATGTACAACCTACTCATAAACCCTAAAAATTACTTAGACAATCCTAGAACATTAAAACATGAAAATATAGCCTCCAAGCATCCCCAATATGTATTAATAGCTCCTCATACCCCACAGAAAGATCAAAATAGATCTATGGACATTTATTCTTTTCAAAAATGAAATTTGGAGCTCAAAATTACCCAAAATCCATATAATTGTCTAAATGTTCGACAAAATGGCCCTTTTAGGGTTCATTATATAAAATTTCATTATCCGACAGCTAATCTAGAAAATTGTCCTCTTAAGCCAGTCTAACTGTTTGAAAAAAAACATTTTTTGATCTCATACATGATTGTCTTCAAACCTCAAAACTTTGTCTTACAATGCAAGTTTAATATGAGTTGTACCACATGCAATGCTATGCTATTTAACTTATTTTTATTGTCATTCCATTGAATGAACTAACTTAAAAATAGGGAGCGTGACAATCAATCCTATCACCATTATATCTTCAAACTCATTTGATTCCTCTATGTTAATCTCCACACTTATTACTCCACAATGACTATGACCAACCTTAGCATTGCACAGCAAAAAGAATCCCAATACATATGTCTTATTATTTTTTATAACTACAAATGAAATCCTTCCTCTAGGATTGTGTTGTGGCCACAATACTCCCCTCTAATTTTTTACAAAAATTTTGGGGCCCTCTATATGAATTTCGTTGATATCAGGCTTGAATGCTTCAATTTGGATTATTTTGTGATATTTTAACATTTCTTCTATTTTCGTTTTAATGATTTCAATTCTTTCATGTTGCTGCAAGCTTTCGAACGCTTCAAGTTTCTTCTCATTCTAACTTATGGTTTGGAAAATATCCTTAGTCAAAGTTTAGTTAATTTTGTTGTTTAAACATTTACTTTAACTCTATATTTTCTATAAATTTAATTGTTATAAGATATGTAAATTTAATTATCTAATTACTTGATTTAATTAATTTTAATTTTAATTTAATTATTTAAGTTAATTAATATACAAATATCAATTTTAATTATTTAGTTACTTTTTAGTCATTTTGTTTATTAAAAGAACCAGGAATATATATATATATATATATATATATATATATATATATATATATATATATATATATATATATATCTGTGTGTGTGTGTGTGTGTGTGTGTGTTATAGCACCATTTATCACCTTTACATACTTGATGACTTATGTATTGGGCTTGTGCAACCCTTTCCTTTCAGTCTTGGTCAACTTCTTAAGAAACATTATTTTCAATTCCATACACGACTTTTCCCTGACTTTTATGTGTGTAGACGTGGGTGTTGGGCTGTGTTAATCACTATTGAATGGCTAAAAAAATACACAATAATTATCAATCCAAGGACATATTTTATTTCAATGACAGTTGCATTGTCTGTGCCGATACACTCAACCAGAAGAAATTCCAAAGAAAATAAATTGTTACTAAAGTAAATGTTGGAAGTAAATCACTCATGTAGAAATAAAAGGATCTACAAGATTGAAATCGCACTTCAATTAATCTGTTCTAGCATGCCACACAACAATTATTCATCTGGTGTCTCTAACATCATATGTGTAACAACATACAAAGTATTGAAATTGAAGTGGATATATTCACATCTTAAACAACAGAAAAAACACCTCTAATAATACATAAACCGAAATAGAAACACATATACACAACTACCTTAATCATTGTAATCCCTGCTAAGAAGGAGGGCCCTTCCTCCCAAGCAGGGCGTAGGTAGAGAAAGAACTTAATGGAAACTAAATCGAATAATGAATGTAACAACAATAATAGTATAATCTGTATTAAAATGAGAAAAATTACAGAGCCAAAATAATGTTTTTCTCCACTAACCTTTCAACCTTTAGGGCAAAGAACTATATAGTGGTTACATCTCAGAAAATCAAGAGATAGATTAGTCATGAAAATATTATGATCCTCACGCTGATCAAAATAGAATACATATGGTTATAACCACTTCTTAACAAAAGTCTGACTAGAAAATTATAGATTACAATCAAAACTGCCCATAGGCTGTTATCCAAAAATAAAATGCTAAATAACCTCTACAACTATCGCCATAAACCACAGCTGTATCGTAAGAGATAAAGGGCAGTTCAGGAACAGGAGTTGACGAGAGAAAGTCAACAGTACAACTGTATCAGTAGTTCGCCATTAGGTCTGTCACGACAAAGTGTAACAGTAGTTTGTCGACAGGTTTGTAACAACAAAGTTTAACAACATCATGGTGTAAAATGCTCATTGTAACAACACACCCTTAACTTCCCTTCTATAGCTTCTGCTCAGGATCTTTGGTGCTACAAATGAGATCTGGAAAGACTTCACAAAGACCATAGATCTTCTCCAAACATTCATCCTCAATTAGTCATAAATAGGCACGACATATCATAATAATTTATGAAATGGAAAAGTAATGAAAACCAGGTGAAACAACAGATGTTAGGATAGAAAAGTAGGAAAAATAAGAAAATATAGTCCCATTCATTGTATTCATGAGGAAAAATAGGGAAAAGAATGTAGGAAAAGTGTGCAAAACTGAAACCCAACATCTCCCCCCAACTGAAACAATTGCATGTCCTCATCCAAACTAATCTCTCATGGGAATATCTCTGGTGTAGGTCAATGAGATCATAAGAGCTAGCTGTATCTTTGTCTATAGACCTATACCCATGATTGGCCATTAGTTTCCATACCCAGGACTCTGATTCATACTTTCTCAATTCATAATTATTATGATAATCCTCAATTGGTAGCCAGAACAAAAGAAACTTGAATCTCAATCGGAGCCACAAAGCAGCAAGGGTTTGTACTATGTGTGCATATGTTGGTACATGTGTAACAAACACCACGAAATTTTGAAATTCAAATGGGTCCCCCTTTAGTAGCTCAACACTGCTGGCTTCTGTGCATTTCAAGCACCCAGTCAAGGCTCGCCTCTTCATCATTGAGAACTGATTGAGGCAGAATTTCACAATCCTTCTTCATAAGTGGCAATCAGTTCCTTTATCCCAGGAGTACTCAACATTCTCCTAAATTCTCGCCTTAACTCGGCGGCCTGTCCAGGTTCTGCTCAGACTCATAACACCATTTTCTCCTCATTAGCATCCATATATTTTATGGCTAAATGCCACTCAAATATAATTTTTCATGAATGACACAAAATATCGCAACTGAAGATCCCCCATATAGGAGAATACTGTCACAACCATCTGCATACTCACATGCTCACAAATGATATTGTGTAAGAATAACTCACACAAAAGGGTTTTCTCATCGAAATCAGAAACATGGAACACATCTAAAAAAGTACAAGTGGAAGAACATAAATAGGGTCTATCCTCCATAACGGCTTTCATTTGGAATAGGAAGTAATGTTCCCATAGAAAAATAGGATAGGATGGGGAAGGTTGTCTGCACCCTGGAAAATTGAGGGCGAGATCACGAAGTTATTTCTTGTTTATGGTAAGATCCCAAACCTACTGTTGTAACAGCAGCAGTTGTTCCTCCTATTTCTTCAGGGCTTCCTTCTTATAATTATCCCATCCTTTCTTCAACTCTTCTTTCATCCATCTTTCATGTAGGGAAAATATATCTCTCCGATGTTCCTTCAGCGAAATCGTCGCCTCCCGAAGAGAGATTGCTTCCTGTTTCCACTTTTGTTATTTGGAAATTAACAAGATTTTCTCAGAACTCCATCCCGAGATGGGACCCAGTGTTATTCTGCATTCAATATCCACATCAATAATGGGTGTAACAGCCTCTTCTAAATGGGTTTGTTCCACCTTTGTTGTTGGTTTTTGTGTATCAAAAGCTTCCTCGGTGGGTTCTTGTGTGTTATCCCCTTCATTTCCACCTAGAGTAGCCTTTGTGTCTATTTTTTTTCCTTCTAAAATAGGAGTGGCCTCCACGGGTTATTTTGTGTTGGCTTCTAGGTCAATTATTACAGGAGGCTTTTCTTTAACTACTGGTTCTTGTGTAAAAACAGTATCCTTAGCAATTTCTTGTGTAATAGCCTCCTGCCGTTCTATTTCTGTTTCCATTGGGCTAATGTTTTCTCTACAGACCTTATATATTGCTATTGTTAGTTCTTGAAAACATGTTGTGCATACAGACACTAGGATTTCCTTCCCCACGGATAATTTTTTCTTCAATTCTTCATTTTCCTTTCTTAGATTTTTTAGTTCTAAAAATAGGACATGAGTTTCATCCTTACCTGATGAGGAGAGTTGCCTTTCTTCTTCTAATACTTATGCTTCTATCTACTTTTCAGCTGCAGGCAAACGTTTTGCAGGTATGCTGACTTTCACGCTTTTTTTTTTCCATCTATCCCCAATTGGTTCATCAGTAGGTTCTTTCCCAATTCTGACTTTCGCAAGCCGAGTCTGGGTTTTTTCTTCTGCCTGACTTCCTCCTAAAGTCATTGTCTATTTACCCTGGCTTGTCCTCATCCTCTTTCGCTTGAATTCTTCCTATATTTATTTTCTAGCCTAGGGAATCCAACATTATTAATTTGATGATTCCGTGATTGGTCACACATGCTTTTGGGTGTGCTGCTATCTTTTACTGCTACCACCATATGCTTGATGTTCCCTAATAAGTAGAATGGAATATTAATATTTCATTGGTGTCGAAGGTGATTATGTAGAGGAAATTGATAGTTAAACACTATCATGGATATTCCCTCACAAGTGATACATTAAATTAAACCCAAGGCGACATCTTCGCAAGGCTGAGGAAGCGACAACCTGTCAATTCCTCTCCCTTTTTTCTCCTTTTAGGAATTCTTCCTTCAAGGAGGGGTTGTTTATTTTTCTGTTAAACCACCTATGTCCCTCTACTTGCAATGTAGTTACTCGGGAAAGTACCTCCTCAGTCACCTCAACTTGCACGCCCCTAACTCAGGTCTAATTATTGTTCAAATTCTTAGTGAATTCGATTGCCACCGCCTCGTCCGAGCCTTCTAGCTTCTGGAAATACTCAATCCATCTGACGTCTCTGAATATATGGTAGGCTTCTTGAAAATTCTACAAGGCGTCCATAGAATATGTCTCATGCCTAACCGCTACTCCACCCATCTTACTGTTGTTTATGAATTCGCTTTTTACTGCTCAACCCCACTGTAATATCACTGCACTGCACACTGCTTCTCGGCATCTCTGCTTATCCCAATTGATGAGTTTGAAATGAGGATATAACGTTTCAGTCAAGGAGGTTGATCGAAGGTGACATATTTTACGGACTACCGAATCGTACCTCACACAAATCTTCATAAATATCTCGTTATGGAAAGTAATGGGTTCTAGTACACACGCTCTTTTCCAATTGTATTTAGTCATCATTGGAATTTGTACTATTAATTGGCTACATGCAGATTTGATAAAGGTTTATGACTACAAATTTTTGCAATTATTTCAAGACATATCCCCTCCCCTGCCTTAATGGTGACGACTGCCCATAGTCGTCACAGGAATATCATTACTTTTGGCAATAATAACCAAATCATAAATGATAATGTTACCTTTGGATGACATACCTGAGGTGACGTGGAGGAATATTTGAAATTGTTGGTGTACTTCTTGCAGCGCTTGTGTTGTTGCATTTGTCTGGCACAATTATTGTTGTTATGCAATGAAACACAAGAAACAACTTTCGTGGTTGTTGGTTGTTACATGTGTAACAGCAAAGACAACCCTTAGATTATTCTTCAAAAAAAACATAATAAGTAGGATAAATTGGTACAGAAAAGAAAATCAAATGAATACCATCACCTTATAAAATGGATTAGGAAGGGAAGATGATGTTTCGGGGAGAAAAATATGGGTGTAACAGCCACAACAGGAGTGGTTTTCAGCTATTACAAACTGTCTGACTACACCCCGTAAAGGGGTTTTTACAGCTAGATTTATTATTTTTGTTTTAGTTTCTTATATATATATATATATATATATATATATATTATTTTTTTTTCTTTTTTTCTTTTTTTCTTTTTTTTCTTTTTTTTTTTCCTTTTTTTTAAACAGGTGTAACAACACCCACAAGGGTGGTTTTCAACTGCTGTACTTATTGGAATTTCAATTTTCAGGCTGCACGATAGAATGTTCCCCTACTGTTGTGACATGAAGATCAAAGTCCGGAAAATGTTAAAAAATGATTCCTTCGAAGTAGGTTGATGATATAACCTTAGACGGTGCCCATTAACCAGTAATGGTGTCTTAGCATTGTTGATGGTGACCAATTGTACAATCCCATTGTCAAATATCATGTCCACTTCATAAGGACCTAGGCATCTGGTGTAGAGCTTGCCTTTGAAATCCTTGAACCTTGAATCATACAAAAGAGCCCAATCTCCTTTCTGGAACTTTTTCTTCTTAATAAACCCATCATGCCATCCAGCTCTTTCATATTGAATGATCTCTGTCTGTTGAATATTAGTTAGGTGTTTCTCTTCCAACTCATTGAGCTAGCTCAATATTTGTGTATGTGCCATTCTTGAGTCTATATCGACCTATAATGTTGTTCTTAATTTCTTTATTTCGAACTCTATGGGAAATAGAGGATTCTTACCATACACCAGTTCATATGGTGAGAATCCTGTAGTATTCCTCCAGTTGTCCTATAAGCCCACAGTACCTCTGGAAGTTTCTCGACCCAGTTTCTTCGGTGGATGGCTACTGTCTTTGTTAAGATTCCCTCAATTACTTTATTAGTGCTTTCCACTTGGCCATTTTCTTGTGTGTGATATGGTGAAGTAATTTTGTGATGAAATTCATAGTTTTCAACCAGCTTCTTGATCAAATGAGATGTGAACTGAGGCCCCCCATTTGTCACTATCTCTCTAGGTATCCTGAAGTGAACAAAAATATCTTCAAACATGAAGTCTGAAACAACCTGCTATGTTGCTCTAGTTAGTGCTTTTGCTTCAAACCATTTTGTGACATAATCGGTGCAGACCAATACATATGATTTTTTCTACGATGAAGGATTAATTGATCCAACAAAGTATAGGGCCCATTTCTCAAATGGTTCTATCACTATCTGAGGTTGTAAGGACATCTCATCTGATTTCAGACGCCAGCCCATCCTTTGGAAGCTATCACATCCTTTCACAAGCTTCTTGGCATCCTGGAATATAGTTAGCCAGTAGTACCCTGTTGAGAGTACTTTATGTCCCATCCTTTTTTCAGCTACGTGCCCTCCATAGGGTTCCTCATGACAAGCCTTAAAGATCTCAAATACCTTATGTTCTCTAACACATCGCCTAATTTTAAAATCTGGCCCGGTGTGATAGAGATTTCCTTCTATCGAGGAGTAGGTAGCACTCTGTTGTATAACCTTCCTTCTTTCCTTGGAAGAAAATTGGTGTGGTAATTTTCCTGCAGCAAGGTAATTGGCTATATCTACATACCATGGTGAGTGAGTAGGGATGGAAAAAAGATATTCATCTAGAAAATAATCCTCAGTGCTAGTGCAATCATCACTTATAGTTAGTCTAGAAAGAAAATTAGCAACTACATTATCTTTTCTAGGTTTATCTAAAATAGTAATATCAAATTCTTGTAACAACAATAACCATCATATAACTCAACCATTGGTAACAGGTTTGTTAATCAAAAATTGAATTGCAACACGGTCAGTGTGTAAAAATACTTGGTACCTGGTGATGTAGTGCCGAAATTTGTTAATAGCATGCACTACTGCTAGGAATTCCTTCTCAATAACAGTGTAGTTGAGTTTTGTTGGGGTTAAGTAGGATTACTGATGTAATAGATGGTGTAAGTTTTCTTCTCCTCTAGCTGCCCCAGAACAACACCTATAGCTATGTCAGATGCGTCCGTAGCAATATGAAATGGAAATTCCCAGTTTGGTCCTCGTAAAACAGGTGATGTTGTTACACAATTTTTAAGCTTTAAGAAGGCCTGCTCACACTTCCCTGTCCACACAAATTCTGCATCTTTCATGAGTAATGAAAATAGAGGAGATGCAATCTTTGAAAGTTCTCTATAAATCTTCTATAGTATCCTACATATCCGAAGAAACTACGTACCTCTTTTGGAGTCTTAGGGGTCAGGATTTTCAAGATTACCTCATTTTTTAAGGAACTACCTTGATTCCATCTGCCGACATGAAATGTCCCATCACAATTCCCTTGGTCATCATCATGTGGAATTTCTCCATGCTCAGAGCAACATTATTTTGTTCACAACGTTCCAGCACTTTTTGCAAGTTAGCTAATGCCGTCTCAAAGGCATCCTCGTAGGGTGTAAAATCATCCATAAATATTTCAAGGCAGTCATTCAAAAGATTAGAAAAAATACCCAATATTTCCCTCTGAAAGGTTGTTGGTACATTACAGAGGCCAAAGGGAAGGAATATTTATGCAAAAGTACCCCATGGGCAAGTGAAGGTTGTCTTTTCTTGGTATTCTAGGGCAATATGTATTTGATTATAGCCACTAAACCCATCTAGAAATGAATTTTTTTTTTTCCAGAGAGATAATCCAAGACTTGATGAATGAATGGTAAAGGAAAATGGTCCTTTTGAGTGGCCTTGTTAAGTTCTCTATAGTAAACACAGACTCTCCATTTTCCATTCTTTTTTGGAACTATAAAAAACGAAGATACTCACTAGCTGTTATAAATAGGGTAGATGAAATTAGTATTAAGGAGTTTCTGCAATTCTTCTTTCACTATCTCCTTAAGTGCAGGGTTCATTCGGCACTGCAATTGTCTAACTAGTTTGCAGTACTCTTTAGGGTAAATGCGATGAGTGCATAGGCCAGGATGGATTCCTTTCATATCTGTATAGTCCCATGAAAATGCCTTTTTATATTTCTGTAATAGATGTATCAACGATCTGCTTTGTTCAGCAGGCAGGTTAGAATTGATGTTTAAACATTTCCAAGGTTCGATTTCAATGGGGCGACTGATAGTATGTGGAGTTGTTTTCAAACGTTCAATAATTGCATCATATACCTCATATTCTTCCCCCAAATATCTAATGGAGGAAACAGAGAGTGAATTACTAATAAATCAAGTAATGATATCATCCTCTATTTCATCCTTAAAGTATTATTATTTTCCAAGTGTGAGAAGAGGTAGGGAAAGATCAGATTCAAGTGAAAATTCATCCCACCATGGACTACTCAAATCCAGATGAGGTTTTGCTGGGGGATAATTATTTAGTTTATGAGTGGCATTTCCATATAATATCACCATAGATCTGGACCTACATCCAATATATACATCTGCAGTGGCTAGCCATGGTCTTCCCAAGATTAAAGGATGACCCTCCAGGTTGGATTTGGTTTGTAAAATGAGAAAGTCAGCCAGATAGTTCCAAGAAGCCACAGTGATAACCACATCTTCTATCATTCCCTCGGGCTAAACATGGTACCTATCTGCTAATTCAAGCACTGTGGGTGTAGGTATAAGTCCATGAAGTCTTAGGGAGATGAAGAGGTCTTTAGTCATGAAATTAATGGCTTCCCCTATATCAATCAATGTATTGGCTATAGGTTTATTGTCAATATGGACAGTCACTATAGGGTCCCTACGTCATTATATTTAGTCAACAAAGGTTGATCAATCATGAGATCAGAAATTTTTCCGATGACATGGATAGTAGCTGAGTATTTAGGTTTCCTTACAGGCCTTTTGACGCATAGATCCCTCACTTTTTTAGCAATGATAGGTACTTCTTTAAGAGATTGTAAAAGTGGAATCTGCACATGAAAATTTTGCAGTTCCTTGAGGAATTCAGATTCAGGTTGTGAAACCAACCCAGTTTAAGTTAATCGTTGAGGGTATGGAGGATTATGAATGCTAATAACTGAGTCAGCTATCACAGATGCACCAGCCTTGCTCGGATTGCCTGTTGTAGAAACAATATATCCTCTTGAACTATCTGCTACAAATGTAACAGTGAGTGTTGTATCAGTTGTTACATGTGTAAAAACTGCCTCAGAATCGGCCATGTCCTTTCTAGGTGACTCAAATTCTTCAGTAATAATGGCAGTATGATCAAATCTAATGGCTTTCCCTGATCGAAGTTGAACCTCGTTAAGTATAATAGGAGTAATAAGATAAGTGTGGAGGGTAACCGAACAATCCATGCTTTGGGTTACCTTATTATTTGGATTGGGGTTAGGCTACACAAGTAATTGGTGTCGGACAAAAGGTGTAGGATGTTGAATAGAAGGCAGTTGTAATTGTTTTTGATGCATTGGTACTAGAGGGGGTATTAGACCCTAGCCATTGCTTCTCCAGTTCCAACCCCAAGGATTGGGTTTTGATGGAAGATATTGCATTGGTGGAGGAGACAGCCACTGGTTCCATGGTGAAAGAAAATATGTTGAGGAAAGAGTAGCATACAACCATGGATATTTCTGAATATTATAAACATTATTCCAAGGATAAAAATATGAAAAATATGAAGGCATACCTGTAGGTCACGGCTTCCATGGTCTCCTTGATCGAATGAAATAAGAAGATTGAGCATCCTCACTTGATTCTTGAAGTACCGTCTTCAGTATGGGTAATTCAGGACATTGATTCGTAGAATGCGCCAACTCACAGATGTTGCACAGGCTGAGGCTATTCAATCCACATTCTCTTTCCAAATGTTTCTTTTTGTATCAGGGATATAATATTTCTAAGGTTGCTTCTGCTTGTGCTTTCTGTACTTCTACCGTAGTGATCTGGGTAGGGAGATTGCTAAGGAGGTTAGTTTTAAAATCCTCAAATAAATTTTTGATCTTTGCGCTGGTTACTCCTCCATTTGTGGACTTCTGTATTTGGACTGAAGGGTCCCGAACTAAAAAATTTCCCTTTGACCAATCCTCTTGAGCTATGGAGGAAAAGCTTCATTATTTTGTCAAGCGTTTCTTTTGATATGTCTCCTTTTCCCAATAGGTTCAGATGCTGCAGACAATCATCTCTTATACCTCTTAAGAATATTGGCTTTAGAATTTTTGGGTCTAAGTTACTGAACTTAGACCTTTGTAAATTGTAGTGAAATTTCTCTAGATAGTCTTCCAGGCTTTCCTTCTCCTTCTGTGAAATTCTAAAAATTCCGTCCTTCAAATCCCTGGTTTCACAGTAATCCTGATACTTAAAGAGGAAGTCATTTCTCATGTCATTCCAGGTTCGAATCGTGCCAACACTTAATCTCATGAACCATCTTAATGCTGCTCCTTTCAGAGTAGCAAGGTATAATTTCAGCTTTTGGTCATCCGAAGTGTAGTCATAACCTCTACAAAGCACATTGAATTCGAACAAAAAGGTATCAAGGTCTTGAAAATCCATACCTTGAAAGGATGGTAGGGGATGATAAAGGAATATTCTTCATAGGAGCCTCATCCCATGTTACTACTATTGGTAATTTAAAATTAATAGAGCTATCTGTCTTAACATTCTTGCCCCCCATGGCTGATTCTTCCTGATGGGATGAACTAACCTTGAAGTGTAGTGGATATTGATAAATATAAGGATCAGGATGTTTCAGGACCAGTTGTTTAGCAGAACTACCAACATCCAAATGATGATAAATTAATTTTTTTCCGTCAGATCCCTGATGCTCCCCACTCGTCTCTTCATGTCCTTCAATTCTCAGATCCTGATCAATGATTCTTCGTTGTTGTTTAGAATCTGGAGTCTTGGTATCAAGAGTGGATATGTTGTTTGAAGGGTGGTGAGGTCCATACATGGAAGACACTAATGGTCTAGGATTTGATATGGTAGCTACTTTCTATGATCTTGTCTTCCTATTATCTTTGTATGATGTGGACTATTCCTTTTCTACCCTTGAGATCAGATCTCTGAAGAATGTCTCTCTTCCCAAATCTGCACTCTTCTTTTCCTTCTTATGACCCATCTTTCCTGTAGTCAGTAGAGTTGGGGGCGTTTGTAGATGTTGATGTTGCCCTACCAGCACACATGGGCCCTATGTGTATCAATCCATCCTATAAGTGCTTCAGTTTCTATAGAAGTGAACCCACACAAATTCGTTAGAGCTATGTGCAGGTTCTTACCTCTTGTCTTACCACCCAATGACTATATAGCTGAATAAACCCTAAAAGAACACCAAAAAATTCAACTTCTAGTGTCCCAACAAGACATTGGTGAGCCTACTCAAGTTTGTTATAGCGATGTGCAAGTTCTTGCCTCTCATCTTACCGCCCGGTAATTGTGTCGCTGGAGACACTCTAAAAAAAAAAATGCTCAGGAATTCACTCTCCTAAGTGTCCTAGCAAGATATTGGTGAGCCCACTCACGTTCGTTAGAGCATTGCACAGGTTCTTACCTCTCGTCTTACTGCCGTGCAATTGTGTCGCTAGAGACACTCTAAAAACACATGGAAATTTCACTTCTAAGAAACAACTTTGATTGATTGGATCGTCACTGCCATCCCCGGAAATTGTGCCACAATGTTGGGTTGTATTAATCACTATTCAATGACTAAAACTGTACACATAAATTATCGATCCAGGGATGTCTTTTATTTCAATGACAGTTGCATTGTCTATGCCGATACACTGAACCAGAAGAAATTCCAAATAAAATAAATCATTGCTAAAGTAAATGTTGGAAGTAAATCACTAATGCAGAAATAAAATGATCTCCAAGACTGAAATCACACTTCAATTAATCTGTTCTAGCCTGCCACATAACAATTATCCAGTTTTTGTCTCTAATATCATATGTGTAACAACATACAAAGTATTGAAATTGAAGTGGATACATTCACAGCTGAAACAAAAACAACAAAAAATCTACTAATACATAAACCGAAATACAAACACATATACACAACTACCTTAATCACTGCAGTCCCTGCTAAGAAGGACCTGGCCCTTCCTCCCTAGCAGGACGCAGGTAGAGAAAGAAATTAATGGAAACTACATCAAATAACGCATGTTATAGAAATAATAGTATAACCTGTATTAATATGAGCAAAATTACAGAGCCAAAATAATGTTGTTCTCCTCTAACCTTGCAATCTCTAGGGCCGAGAACTATATAGTGGCTACATCTTTGAAAATCAAGGGATAGATCAGTCATGAGAATCTTATGATCCTCATGTTGATCAAAATAGAATACATATGGTTATAACTACTTCTTAATAAAACTCTGACTAGAAAATTATAGATTACAATCAAAACCACCCATAGGCTATTATCCAAAAATACAATGTTAAATAACTTCTACAACTATTGCCATAAACCATAGCTGTAGCGTAATAGCTAAAGGATAGGTTAGCAACAGGAGTTGACAAGATCCATTTAGCGATACAATCGTATCAGCAGTTCACCAGAAAGTCTGTAACAACAAAGTGTAACAACAATTTATCAGCGAGTCTGTAACAGAAAAGTGTAAAAGCATCATGGTGTAAAAATATCATTGTAACAACACACCCTTAACTGCCCCTGTATACCTCGTTCTCTAGATCTTTCGTGCTACAAATGACATCTGGAAAGACAACACAAAGACCATAGATCTTCTCCAAACATTCATCCTCAATTATTCATAAAAAGGAACGATATATCATAATAATTGAGGAAATTGCAGAGTAATGAAAATAAGGTGAAATAGCACAAGTTAGGATAGAAAGGTAGGAAAAAGAGGCAAATATAGTCCCATTGGTTGTAGTCATGAGGCCAAATAGGGAAAAAAAATGTAGGAAAAGTGCGCAAAATTGGCACCCAACAGCGAGTTTGCACATATCTAACCCCCGTATACAATTTGAAATATTAAACAAATATAAACTCCCTATTAATTGGGCAGGGTTTATGGGTTTTACCTGAAGACCACCTACACCAGCTTGTGGCCAAACTTTTTCCCAACTGAAAAACTGATTTGAGGAAGTATAAATACACCTCATTGGGAAGGCCTAAGGGAGAAGAGAGAATGTTATTGATACTATAGCATGTTATAGCGCAGATCAAGTCCGATATCCCTGTGCCTCCTCGACTTCCAAGGTTTAGGAAATCCTTGATTCCTTCGAATGTTCACCTGCCTTATCTGACATCCTTTGTGAAACATTTATGGAAGAATATCGTTGAGGCTTGGGCTGGACGGATCCAGAGGATGGTTTCTCTTGGAGTCGTGCTTGATTTCAGGTGATATCTCCACTTTCTTTTTACATACATCAACAAAGTAAGCTATGTCCCATTCCTGATGTCATGTTCTTATATGTTTCATATATATGTTAATGATCTTAAAACCATTATTTCATGATTATTTTATGACTTTATATGATCTAACATACTGATATTTAGGATATATATGTTGTACAACTAGTTTTTGTGTTTTTTCTTAAGTGAGTTGCAGGTTTTGAAGCATGAGGAGTAGAAGAGGGTTTGCACCCTGCGGGAACGACGTGAAATGTAGGACATATGGGTAAGGTCACATATCCCTATTTTACTATTTTAGGCATTATGACTTTGAATCTGACTTCTTGTTGTGATTGTATGCCTTTTGTTCTGTTAGGTCCCTCAAACGAGACCTTAGGGTAATTTTTCCCGCAACTATACATTAAAAACTATATATAATAAATCTATAATAATTATTATTTTTGGAAAAGAATATGCATATGTTCCCCCGTCTAAATATTTTCGTTACACTTTATCAAGATTACCATGGGAGACTTCGGAGGGTTGAAATAGAAACATTAATATATATTTTGTTATGTTATTTTATTATATGTTATATATTACATTTTTTTAATGTAATTTCATGTTATATATTATTCTTTTTGATATTATATTTACTTTCTTTAGTTTTTTATTTTAGTTTTTTAAATTGAATTTTAATATATTAAAACAAACAAAATATTGATTTAAAAAGGATTAACACTATATCATTTCCAACCAATTAATTTTTTGGAACTTAGATTTTGAAGAGTGCTTTTCTGAGTTCTACTGAATGAAATTGAGTAAATGGGAGCCCGTTGGAAAGATATTTCCAAGGAGAATAATATGGAAGTGACTATTTGACAAGATTTGGTCATTAACCACTCCAAAAAATTAGTATAAGATGCAACTCCAAATTTGCAACAAAATATGAGTCTTCCGAGTTTTTTTTGGATAGTTTTCATTTGCCAAAATATTCTTGCTGTTGAAAATTCGTTTTTAAATTATCAAAATTTCCAAGAAATATCCAAAGGGAACAATAAAATAAAGATAAATCATGCATTTGGTTTTATTAATTTATCAAATTAGATTTGAATTTATTAACTTGTTTTTCATAATTCTAGAAATCTGAATTTTCTCTCCATTTTTTGGTTTTAATTTAAATTTTAACTTAGTTTTGCAGAGAAATTGTTGGAGAGGATGAAGCACAAGAGTCTTGGAGAAATAGGATTGTACCAACAAAGAGGAAAGAGACACATTTTATTAGCTAAAAATCAGAGACCAAAAACTTCCTTTCAACAACTCTTTTTTTGGGGGTTTATTTTTGTAATTATAAGTTTTAGAAGAAGGAGAAAGGGTTCCTATTTTTAGAAAATATAATACTATTAACACTTATGTGAGGTGGCTCTTTTCTATAGGATGAGATGAATACTTATATCTGAGTATTTGAGATTTTCGCCTCTTAAGATTTAATGTACTATGTTCTAGAGGGAGATCTTGCAATATTGCAGCTCTTTTCTCAAGAGGAAAAGTTAAAAATTTTGGGAGAATTTTTGAGGAGATTCATTGTAAAATAGAGTGAGAGAACTAGGTTTAATAATTTTATTTTCAAATACTTTTATTTTTTGATAAAATCATTTCCCTTCAATGGTAAATATGTATCAATATTTTTTGACAGAATGTGGATAAGATGGATCTTGTCTCTCATTTCCACCCCTTTGAACTCCATTCTTATTAATGGCATACCCTCTAAGCCTTTCAAACCTTCAAGAGGTATTCGACAAGGCGACCCTCTATCGCCCTTCATCTTTGTACTCATGTCCGAAGGTCTCAGCAAACTCATCCAAAATGCCGTCCTCTCTCATCAGCTGCGTGGTCTCAATCTTCATGGCTCTCTCACCACCCACCAACAATTTGTTGACGACAATATGCTCTTTGGGTTCCCTTCAGTCCAAGAAGCAAGATCCTTCAAAAAGATTCTTAACCTCTTTTCCACAGCCTCTGGCATGACTGTCAATGTCTCCAAGTCACAGCTCTTCTTTTTCAATACCCCTGCAATCATTCAAGCCAGTATCACCAGAATTCTAAGCTTCTCTCAAGCCCATCTACCCTCCAAATATCTAGGGGCTCCTCTTATTGACACTGCTATCAAGCACTCCACATGGAATCTTCTGCTGGAAAAACTGGAAACACGACTCTCCACTTGGACTCATAGAGCTCTTAATCTTCCTAGCAGACTTATCCTCATAAAAGCAGTCCTTCAATCCATGCCTCTTTATTTGTTCTCGGTGTTAGCAGCTCCCAAATGGGTGCTCAACCAAATCAGAAATATTCAACGCCGATTCCTATGGGGCTCCTCAAAACAAAAACGTAAATGGGCCCTTGTCCATTGGAGCACGGTGTGCTCTCCCAAAGCAGCAGGAGGTCTGGGGCTTCGAAATCCCATACACAGCAATGAAGTTATGGGGGCAAGACTCTGGTGGAATTGGCTCTCCAATCCTCAGAAACCTTGGGCCAGAATATGGAATGCTAAATATGCCAATAACAGGCCGCCGGAAGACCTGATCAGACTTCACCCTGGAGCAAATGGATCACTCATTTGGAATGCCGCCAAACAACACTTCTCCCTCATACAGCAGCACAGCTTCTGGGAAATAAGAAATGGGCACACAGCCAGATTTTGGACCGACTCTTGGCAGCAACATCCTCAACTCACTGACACTCTCAGTCTCTCCAACAATGATCAACCCATTCATATGGAAGAAATCACAGTCAATCAAAGTTGGACCCCAACTGTCTCCAGTGATTATAGACAATGGAAGCACTTAACCTCTATCCTGCCCAATGCTCCCAATCATATACAAGAAGCTCTACAGCAGGAGCTTCAAAGAAGGAAAATAAGATTCTCAGAGGAACCGGATATCCTCCGCTGGGGTTACTCTCCCAAAGGCCTGTTCACAACGAAAGAAGCCTTCGCCATCATGCACCCAATCCAGCTCCCACAATATAGACTTTGGCAATTTGTCTGGGCTCCAGGCACATGGCCCAAAATCTCTACCTTTCTTTGGCTTCTCAGCCACAGAAGAATCTTAACTTGGGATAACTTACTCAGGCGTGGCTTCAATGGCCCTTCCCAATGCCCTAATTGCAAGCAAGAGGAAGAAACTTCACAGCACCTCATGCTAACTTGCCACTATGCCCACAATCTATGGGAAAAAATTTGTTTCAGAGGTCAACGCAATAAGCCAAAAGGAGATCTCGTCAATATCATGCGCAATTGGCCTAAGAGACCTTACAACACTCCCTTACTTAACCACCTCTGGCAATTAATCCCGGGACTCCTTTTCTGGACTCTCTGGAAGGAGCGCAACAGAAGGATATTCAAACACCAGATAACTCCTCTGGACATAATCTGGGACACCTTCAGCAAAAATATCCAAGAGACCCTTGATCTCCAAACATGGCAGGAAGAGGATCTCCCTAAACAACCTAAGGAAGTAGCTGTTTGGCAAAATTGGCAACTGCAAATAAAGACCAGATCTAGCCCCTCCAAGCAAAAGACTCCTGACATCTCCAACCACTGGACACCACCCCCTCAAGGCATATACAAATTAAATTTCGATGGCGCTTCTAAGGGGAATCCAGGCCCAGCAGGTTTTGGAGGCATCTTCAGAAATTCGCAAGGGAACACTATTGCTATCTACTATGGTTCAATAGGGTGGGACACTAACAACTCGGCGGAATTGGAAGGTCTCTGGCAGGGACTAATCCTTTCTCACCTCTACAATCTATCTCCCATCATAGTATAAGGAGACTCTAAGATCCTCATAACCATAGCAACACAACTTCTTCAAGGCACCAGAACCCACAAAGTTATGAACAGTTGGAGAATGGCCTCTCGCCTCGACCAACTCAGCAGATGGGTGAGCAACAATCAAGCTATTTCCTTCGTTCACACCAGAAGAGAAGGCAACAAAGCTGCGGACCTCCTAGCCAATCTAGGAGTCGAAAGCGCAGATACTCTCAATCATGGCCCCATCCATATTATCAATGACAGGGTTCTTCTTCAGAATTGCATCAGCTTGGTGCAAAATGATCAAAACACTCCGGATGCGGATGAACAGTAGGATAATGGCGCTCATTGGCTCCGGCCAATTCCCAAGGCGTTCAGCGCGTGGTAGCCACATGGGCCTCCACGGCGCCACAACCTCTGCATTTACTATGGCTGCAGGCGGCATTTACCCACTCCATCGCCGGCATTACAAGCCTTCTGTTCTGCCTGGCTCGAGCATTATACCTCTCCTTCTCTGGCTAAACGATACCACCGTCTCTCGACACGCTCGCATGGTGACCCTGCTCTGTGCTCTGAGTGTATGTATGGTGCCTTTGAATAGTGCATGCCCGCCCCACTGCGCGGAGCTGAACATACGCACAAGCACGGGCAGGCGATGCTCAATTTACAGTTGCATAGAGTTTGAATCGGGCGCTCATTTCTCCCACAGTGATTTATGTTCGGGTGTTCACAGTGCTACTCAGCATCCTCCCTGCGCTCCTTTGCAGATTGGTCCGGATTCTAGATCTGCTGTTGACTCTCTCCAGCTTTCCCAGCCTCGCGACATTGCAATGCCTCGACTCAGGCCACGCATGACCGCGAGGCGCGGAAGCTCCAGAGGCAGCTCGATGAGCGATAACCCCTCTTCCAGCAGGCAATTTTCTGAAGTTCCCCCAGCTTGTGACTATGGCCCTCCCCCTGCCTCTCATACGCCCATTGCTCCTCAACGAACCACCTCCCCTGCACCTCCTTCTGCCAGCAGTCGCCTCATCCGGCAAACCACTCAAAGAGCAGAATTGAAGTTCGATAGCACCTTCAATCGGCCAACTATCACTGCGTACATCACCATCACATTGCGTGAGGAAGCCCCTCCTGGACGGATGCTCCTCTGTCTCCTCATGCCCCCCTCCCTGGTGAGCCTCGCCCCTCCCCTGCTCCCTCTCATAGTGCCTCGCCCTTCCCCGAACCTGCAAACTTTGCCACACCACCCTCCGGAGCAGCCTTTCCCTCTCCTTTGCAGGTCAACACTGAAACTGAACAGGCTGCGGATGAGCACAACAAGCAAGGCAATGTAGAAGATCCTGGAGCTGCCTACAGCTGCCCGATAGTGGAGGAACAGCCATCGCCTTCCAACTCCATATGAAATTGCTATGTCTGGACGCAGTAGGCTCTTTCAACCCGTTTTTCCTGTTAGCAATGTTGGTTTTTTACATCACATTACAGTTCTCTGGTTTTTGTTTATGTCAATGTTAGTTTTTTGCTACTGTGATATAACAAACACTTATACTCCACCGGTTTCCCTGCACATGGGCGGTGTAAATGTTGCTTTCGAGCTGGTTTCCCTATATGGGCAGCTTCGAACCAGAACTATGTTTGGCTTGCAAGCCCAGTCTCAGGCTAGTCCAGCTGAGCTGAGGCAGTTTTGTATCATTATACTTACTTAAATAGAATTAGACAGATTTAGAAAAAAAAATATGTATCAATAATTGCATGTTTTTCATTTCTATTTAATATATAAATTCTTGTCTACTAATTCAACTATCTAATTTTATATTTTTATAGAATTTTTGTTTATTATGGATTTTATCTTGTATTTGATCAATTTTTGAGTATCTATTTACTTAGAAAATTTCCATCTTAAATCAATTTAATTGTCATTCAAATTGAGCAAAATATTTCCAGATTTTAGTGAGACATCCTATATCACTTTAAGTCTCTAAATAGAGCATGCCTTGCACTTATAATTAAAATTGTTAGCAATAGCTAGATATTCATCATAAAAAACATGTTAAATACCCATTATATTTAAATTTGTACACTTTGTATTTGGGAGTTATCTCTTAGATGTCGAGTTAGAGTAGTTTTTCTTGTTTTTCCGCATTAGTAAGCAGGCATACATTTATATTTAACTCTCGTTTCTATAAGTCTCCTTTCATAGGAGAAACTAAATTAGTGATTTGGATGAGCCCTTGTGTCATCATAAGGGTCGATTTCTTGCAAGTGCACTACATAAGCATAAGTGTAATTTCCTCTTATTTTTTATGGTAATTAGACACGCCATAAGTCAACATGGAGAGTAAAGGTACTTGACCCATTTTAGTGAGTGAGAATCACCATCCCAACTGGACAAGGGTTTAGTTTAGGGCCTTGATCGGGTGATATCCCAGTTAATATTTCAGCATTTTAGGCCATCAAATTGAATCGTGACCTTCTTACATGCAAACGAGCTCATCACCACCTTTTTTCTTAGCTTGATTGTGTTTTAGCTTATCGTGTAATATCTGTAATTTGTCAAAAAATTGAATTTTATGTTATGTATTCCACATAAGTCAAGGAATAATCCAACATGGCTTGTTAGATTTCACTGAGTGAGAAATACCATCATCCACAAATCTTGATGCCAATGTCAGCCATAAACGATGAGACCAAAATGATTGTGTCAATAATACTTCATTATGTCTTGAGATACATGCAAAAAAACCTTTTTATAGGGTTTGAAACTGATACTTTTCACCAATAAAGCACCTGAACTAACTGTGTCGACCACATAACTTAGAACAAGTTATTTATCTCAATTTTGTGTATTCAATTAGAACCCATGGCCATTCATATATACATTCATGCATGTGGACCAAGGACATATGCGAACTCACCTTGAGGACAATATTCATGCTAAAAAATCGAGTAATTTTATCCATATGATAACCCTCCAGATGACTTTGTCCATATTTTTACATGCCACAATCATCTCGGCCTTAACCCATTTACCCATGTGACATGATCCTTGGGAGTCATGTTCACTCATATGTTGAAATTAGCATAGCATAATCACAACACATGGTGAGTCATGAGAGGTTCCATGTGTCACTTAAAACTGAGTTGATTTGATACCCAAAAATTTGAACTGTACCTACCACCTAGAAGTCACCCATACTACCACATCATCATGTTGATTTCATCATATTTACGTGTCATTCTATGTCAATGATACTGGCCAAGTCATCCTTTGTCGCATGTCATAAGATTCTACATGTCACGATACTATCATCTGGATCTACCACCTAATCGTCCTAGATGGAGGTGCCATGTGGAACTGCCACATCGTTTCTTTGTTTTCATGTCATACTCCACTGACACATCACCATTTTAGGCCAACTAAAAACTGCCACATGTCACTATCCTTCCATGTCATTAACTTCATTTCATCAGACTTGGATATTCATAAGTTGCCACATCATCAGTTAAAGCCATGTCATCATCCTTATTATACCACATGCAACACTTCATTGGTTTAGACGGGGCATTAAACGTTTCCCCATCGGTATACATAACCCAACATACATGTTTTTCTCATTGTTAGATCTGATGAAAGGTGTACATTGTTGAATTGATTTAAAGGATGCACATGTTCATGCACCTGAAGTTATTGATTGATTAACAATGTTTGGATCCACCTCAACACGTGCACTATTTAACAAATTTGGTGATTTTCACATAAATTTGGTGTTTTTCGTCCTCATTAATACTCCCAAATTCAATTGAACATAAATTCTTAGATAGAGGTATTTTTGCAAGTATGCTATATTGTTCAAAATGTCTCCGAGAGGACTATCTAACCATACCATCCATAGATTCATTTGGGAATCATGTCCTTGATAGAAACTCAATATAATTGAGATCATTAGTTATTATATTTCATTCTCCATTCCTTGGTGTTCATTATTGAGTTAATAGAGAGTCCTTACCTTTGGTTCCATCTCACATTGATCCTATAGTCACATGCTATGTGTCATTCATTATGGGACATATAAAACTCTACATTAGACTTGAATATTTGTGGAAATAACCCAGATGATCTTCTAGAATGATCCACATATATGATCCTAGGTACCTCATCATATCCTCTATACCTGAAATTATCATAGGTTTTGTAATATTGTGCTTTGTGTCCAAATTTTGTGCATGAAAGAAATGACCAAAGAACTTAATTTGATACTTAGTGGCATAAGGTTGTCTCGATGTGACATACCTTTGTTTATTATTGGATCTTAATTTAATATTGCTCGTGGATCCCTTAAGACAATTTTATATCATGGGGATCTTCATACTTTCATATTTATCCCTTTTATTGTGTAACATATGTATCTTGTTGATTCCTAACATCATTATGAGAATCATCAACAAAGTTGAAATTAACATGCTTGGGTTGATTCATGACTTGCTTAAAATATTCAAATGAGATTTTTTTGGATCTAATGAATGACTTATCATGATTTAAAGGAGCTTTATCTTTGGATGTCTCACAACATTCCCAATGAACATGTCTTATTTTGATGAGAGGAGGTTTTTGAATGTTCAGAGTATTATCTAGAGACTCAGATCCTTTGAGAAGCTTTATGTTTTGTTTTATATCTTCTAGATATTCTTTCAAGAGAACACATTATTATTCTATTTCTGACAAGGTTCTTCCCTTGTTTTTAATTGTTCTGAAAAACACGCCTTCACCCTTTCAATTACTTGTAGTTCGACCTTAAGAGCGATACTGGAATCTCTATCAGGACATCTATCTTAGAGTTGATTCTATAGATATCCCGCACTTTTGTAAGGGTCTTTATTTATTTTAACACACTTTTTAGTTCCCCTTCATAATCTATTTATTATTCAATTTATTATACTTCAACAAGGAGCTATATTTCACCTCTTTCATCCTCAGTCACACTTTAATTCCTCTTCTAGTCACTTTTTTTTTTTAGAACGTCTTATTTTTGGAATTTTCTTTCTTCTTTTCTTCATTATAATTGAATCTTACACTTTCACCATTATCATTGTTAGGACCCTATATAACTAGTGTAGCCCCTTATTTGTTTTAGTGTATTCCCCTTATTGTTATTGTTGTACTCCTATAACCCCCATAGTGTTATTATTGTGCCCTTACATTACTATTGTTAGGTCGGCTAGGATTTTATTATGACCCCATGGACTCCTATATATAGAAGGAGGTTTTTTCATTTGTATAATCCAAGAATTATTATTTTATGTAATGTAAATAATGTTTCCCCCTTGAAGTGGTTGAATTATAAGGCATTGATCTCTCTTTTCTTCTATTTTTGGAGCTAGTTTCATAACATTTGGTATCAGAGCTTTAGATTTTAGGGTTCCGCTGCTCCAAACAAGTCATCGAGGAATTTTCGCTATAACATTTTTTTCTACGAAGGTTAAAAGAATGAAATTTTTATCACGCGAAGCCGAAATCATGATGTACTTTGTATAAAAATTCAAGATCTTGGTTTGCAATATTTTTGTAGATATGATCTGTGGAAGTTAGGGTTTTTGAAGGCTCCCGAATTTCATCTAAAAGAGGTGACCTTGGGAAAATATTCATAACTCTCTTTACAAGCATCAGATTGGAATTATGTAAAAAGTGTCTAAAAGTAAATAGACTTTAGTTTATTGTGTATCAATTTCAGAGCTGAAGGAGGAAATGGTGACATGTGGCATGTCGTACAAGTTCGCTCTACTCAACTAGTCCATAATTTGGTCATTGTGGGAGATGTAGCACAACTTGTTATTGAAGCATCCAAATCAGGTTAGACATGTGGAATTCAAAATAAGATTCAGAGGGCTACTACAGAACGGAATTTTAGATATTGAATATCTGAAAACACATAGACAATTCAGTTTCAATATCGATCTCCTGAAAAGCATGAAAAATGTATGTATTGTTTTTTTCAAATTGCATAAGTCTTGTTTGAAAAACTAGTGTGAAGGGATTCCAAGGGCATATTGAAGCATAGATATCAATTTTGGGTTCTAAAATTCCCCCTTAAAGAATTAAACACCCATTAAGCCCTCAAAATACTCTACTATGACTCATGAAGATGAAGAAGTGTAACATGATATATCAAAATTACAAGAGAAAGTGCACCAAATTTCGCTCTCACAAAGAGAAAAAAAAAATGAATTGGAGGTTTTGAAGAAAGGTGTGGAAGCTAAGATGGATGGTTTCAAGAAAGGCTTGGAAGCTAAGATGGATGGCTTGAAGATTGGCATGGAAGACATGGAAGCCAATATCAAAGAAAAAATGAAAGACAACATGGAAGACATGAAGAATTATATAAAAGCAGACATGGAAGGTTTGAAGGAAGGTTTGAAAATGTTGATACAGTAAATTATTCCTAATGGTGAAAAGATAGTAGAGGAAAATCATGATGACAAAAAAATAAATCTTAATCATGATTTTATAAACTTGAATGTTGGATGGAAGACCCACCATATTCCAAAGATCGATATGAGGAAGTTTTATGGCAAGGATCTGGTAACATGGATACTACAGATGGAGGAATATTTTGATCTTAATAATGTGAAAAACACACAAAAGGTACGCATTGCAAATTTATATTTAGAACAAGATAAATTTGTATGGTATAGATGTCTTTTCTCTCATAAAACTATTGTCACTTGGTCAATTTTTACGGAGGAAATGATAGCACATTATTAATATACAAAGAGAAACACCTTATTTAGCTAATTGATAAATTTCAAACAAAAGGGTTCAATGGTGGAGCACATTGAGGACTTCCAAAAATTGAATATAAGGGTAACTGATATTCCAAAGGAACATGATTAATGTCTTCATAGGAAATTTAAAGGATAACATCAAACATGAGGTTTTCCTTTCGGAACCTGATTCATTGGAGAAGGAATTCAAGTTGGAAAAAAAAATTAAATGTAAAATTATGGCGACAAGGAACCCTACCACTCACATCTATAAATATGGAAGTGTTGCTACTCCTAGACTTCCATAACCTACAAGGTTGACACCACAACAATTGGAAGAAAAAATAGAAAAAGGTATTTGCTACAGTTATGATTGAAAATACAGTAAAGGTCATAAGTGTGCTGAGAAGAAATTATTTTACATAGATTGTGAAGAGGAGGAAGAAAATGAACAAGAAACTTAAAAAGAAGAGGATATACACTAGGAACCAACCCTAGAGAAAGAATAAATGAGCCTAACCATATCATGTAATGCATTAGCAGGAATTACCACTCCTCAAACTCTTAAGATAGAAGGACATATCAAGAAGAAAAAGGTAATAGTGTTGACTAATTCGGGTAGTACCCATAATTTTATTCATTTTAAGATAGCCAAGGAATTGAATTGCTTCCTATACTCGGCACCAGAATATCAAGTGATAGTTGCAAATGTAGGAACTATAAATTTCTTTGGAAAATGCCATAATATCAAGCTAACCATGGGGGAATATGTATTGAATGGCCCAATTATTTCCATTCTAATAGGAGGTGCTGATGTTGTACTAGAAGTGCAATGGTTACAATCTTTGGGGGAGGTAGCTTTTAATTTTCAAGAACTTTTCTTGAAATTTTTTTCAGAAGGAAAGGAAGTTGAATTATGAGGTACCGTAGGGAAGCTAGGAAAGATAATAAGCTCTAATGTCATGACAAATATTCTTAAGAAACAACAATGAGGCGTAATTTCACAATTATGCTCACTAGAAGTTCCAACATCAAAATCATCTATTTCACCAGATCTCCAAAAAGTCTTTCACAATCATTACAAGGTGTTTGAAAGTCCCGAAGGACTCCCACCTATTCGTGATCATGATCATGTTATTAATTTGATTCCAGGAAGTGCTCCTCCAAACATCAGGCCTTACAAATATCCTTATGTCCAAAAGAGAGAAATTGAAAGTATGATTGCAGAAATGTAAGAGGCTGGTATAATTCAACCTAATCAAAGTTCTTTCTCTGCTCCAGTATTATTAGTCCTCAAGAATGTTCCGGATTTATGCAGGAACGCAACATAATAAACACATAACCATAAATACAGAGATGCAGCGGAAATAACACTTCATTTCATTAATATCAAAGAACTGAAATTTTCTTACAGACAGAATGAAAATAAAACTAGCTAGGGCACTGGTAGCTATCTCTGAGAAGAGATGTCGCGGCTACAGGCCTCTGAACTGCGTTACAATGAAGCTCGAGGGCCTATTTATTATTGAGAAACAATGGAGAACCCTAAACATCCCAAAAACCTAACGCTAGGAGATGAAGCGCCAAAACTATGGGCCCCGTTTGGGTAAATTGGTGTTTCAACATCCCAGGGATGTAACTTTGGCATACTATCTCCGTTTGACGCACATGATACATCATTAGAAAGCTTTATCCGAGGAATACAACTTTCAAGACAAATTTGATGATCAAATTTGTTGGTAAAAATGATGCCCAAAAAACGTCGTTTAGGGCCTCAAAACGGCTCCGGAAGTTCAAGACCCGAAAAACTGCTAAAAATTGTAAGTTATGCTGAAACTGAAAAAATGAAAGAGACAATGGTGGGGGGCCAAGTGGAATAGGTGGGTGGCCACCAATATCCACCTGGATCATTCCTCCCACCTTAGGAAGCAATGGTCCCCATTGCGTTAAGTTCCTCCATGAGATGAGGAAATTTCTGCTGAACTTGGTCCCTGGTGAACCACTTTCCTTGGTGCAGGAGTTGGCCAACTTTGACAACCCGATACAGTTGGATCCTCTGTTGGCGAGTGTTATTAATTTTCATGTCCATGATACAATCTGTGGTGGCCTGTTCCATGCAGTCTGGGTTTAACTCTGTTGGTGTGAGTTGTTCCGCAATGTCCGAAGTGTCCAGTAGAGGTGGGAAGTAAGGACGAAGGCGATCCACATTGAAGACTGGGTGCAGACCAAGGAATGGTGGAATACTAAGCTCGAAAGCATTGTTCCCTACAGCCTTGGTGATGGTGTACGGCCCGTATCGGAGCAGGCGAAGCTTGCGGTGAGGTCCAGTGAGGCGCTCCTTCTGCAAATGCAGCCATACTTTGTCACCCACCTGGAAGTTGTGTGGCACCCGGTGTTGATCATGGCGCTACTTGTACTTCGCATTGGCTCTGTCCAATATATCATGAACCTGTTTGTGGATGTGTTGAATGCGCTCAATGAAGCTACTTGCTTTGTCAACTTCAGACTAGATGTGCGCTGAATCGGCCTGAGCAGCTGCAAATGGCATGGCTACGTCAATGGGACATAGTGGCTGGAATCCCAAGCCCACCTGAAAGGGGCTATGGCCAATTGAACTGTGGAGAGCCCGGTTATAACTATGTTGTGCATAGGGGAGGCTCTCGTCCCATGTGCGTGGATGCTTTGAATCGTACATGCGCAGAATGTGTACAATCATTCTGTTGACGACCTCTGTCTGGCCATCTGTTTGGGGATGGAAAGTTGTGGACTTGGTGAGCTTTGTGTCCAACATTGACCAGAGGCTGGACCAAAATGTGTTGAGGAACCTGCTATCTCGATCTGATATGATAGACTGTGGGATCCCAAAGTGCACCCATACTCGTTCAAAGAAGAGTTTAGCAGTAGCTTCTGCTATGATATTCTTCTTACAGGCCGCCATAATGGCCATCTTCGAGAATCTGTCAACGACCACGAAAACACAGTCATTGCCATTCTTAGTAGAGGGCAGGCCCGACATATAATCCATGGAGATGGATTCCCAAGGTCGACTAGGGGTAGGTAGTGGAGTATATAGGCCTTGCTTCTTGATGGTCGGTTTGGCAATGGCACAAGCAGTGCAGGATCTGATGTGCTTCTCGACATCCTTTCGAAGGTTCGGCCAATAGAAATATTTCTGTAGTATTGCTACTGTTTTCTCGACCCCGAAATGCCCAGCGACTCGACTATAGTGTGCTTCCCATATCATCTTGGCATGCTCGCTTGAAGGAACACAAAGGTGTCCCAGGTGACATAAAAGTGCATCTTGGAGGTGAAAATTTGGAACTTGTGTGCCCCCCAAGAGTTCCTTGTAAGTGTGGCCGAATTCTGGGTCACTCTCATAGAGAAGCGGCCAATCAGAAGTCTCGTGCCCACAAGAGTTGAGCACGGTGGTGAGCGCCACGATCGGTGGTCGGCTGAGGCAGTCTGCAACATTATTGGTGCTACCCTTCTTGTACTTGATGTTCAAATGAAGCTGTTGCAGATATGTGGACCACTTCTGATGGCGATCATTCTGCAACTTCCCTTGTGTCTGTATGAACTGCAGGGGCCGGTGGTCTGTGTGGATGATTGTTTCCTTCCCCAAAATGTAATGCTTCCATTGTCGACGGGCTTGCACAATGGAATACATTTCTTTGTCATAAGTGGGATACTTGCGAACTGTCTCAGACAATGTCTCACTGTGATATGCCACTGGATGTCCCTGTTGAGTAAGAACTGCCCCAATAGCATGGTCAGAGGCATCTGTCTCGATCTCAAATGGCTGCTGCAAGTCTGGTAAGGTGAGCACTGGGGCAGAACAGAGGCGATTTTTCAATTCTTTGAACGCCTTCTGTTGAGGTTCCGACCAAAATAATTTTTCTCTTGCTCCTCCTTTGGTGACTTGAATCAAGGGCCAAGTGATATGAGAGAATCCCAACACGAATCTGCGGTAGAAATTAGCAAGACCCAGAAAGCTGCGAAGCTCTGTTATAGTGGTCGGGGCTGGCCAATCCTGAATGACTTGGATCTTGGCTGGATCCACATGCACCCCCCTTTCATCAATAATGTATTCCAGATATTGAACCTGGGTCATGCCAAACGTGCACTTCTCCAAATTGGCACACAACTTGTGTTGCCGCAATGTTTGGAGGACTTGTCGGATGTGATGAAGGTGCTCTTCCCAAGTCTTGCTGAAGATCAGAATGTCATCAAAGTACACCACTACGAATGAGTTGGTGAATGGCCGCAAGATGTCGTCCATCATCCTCATGAAGGTTGCGGGAGCATTCGTCAACCCGAAAGGCATGACCGGCCATTCAAAAAGGCCTTCCTTAGCTTTGAAGGCAGTCTTCCACACATCAGAGGGTTCAATTGGTACCTGGTGATACCCAGACTTCAGGTCGATCTTACTGAAATATTTTGCACCTTGGAGTTGGTCCAGAAGGTCATCAATCCGTGGGATTGGGTGCCTATTCCGGACAGTGATCTTGTTCAGCGCCCGATAGTCAATACAGAGTCTCCACGTCCCATCCTTCTTCTGTACCAACACGATCGGGCTCCCACAGGGCCATGAACTTGGTCTGATGTGACCTTTCTGCAACAGCTCCTGAATCTGCCTCTTGATTTCATCATTTTCCAGAACAGAGCATCGATAGATCGGTCCATTGGGTAGTGGCGCACCTAGGGTCAGATCAATCGGGTGCTTGACCTGACAGTGTAGAGGAACCCCTGTGGGTGAGGTGAAGATGTCCCCGTACTCCTCCACAACCTTATCCATTTGTTGTTGTTGTGCATAGGGGCCCTGTCTGGAGGTCGTGGCCACAGTCTTCTTCTTGCCCTAGGGGTGGATCATCAGGAAAACAAATTTCCTAGTTTGGGAAATGAGATTACTGCATTGTTTTGCGGTAACCAAAGAGATAGCCGTAGGAGGTGGTACCTCTGGTATCCTGTACAAATTATTTCCAAAAGTAATAATAACAGCACGAGGTCGAGACTCATACATAGCATGACGCTTCCAAAAGTATGGTTGTCCTAATAATACATCAGAAACATCAATAGGAGCAACGTCACATAATGCCTCATCCGTGAAGGGCTTGATGCTATAGGGAAGGCGGCACTGCTGGCTGACGCGGAGATCTCGTCCTTGGTGAAGCCACCCGATGGTGTATGGATGTGGGTGAGCTGTGGTCGGCAAGCCCAACCGCTTCACGGCGTCTGCTGAAATGAGGTTCTTTTGGCTCCCATTGTCGACAATGAACTGTACGGGGGAGCCCTTTACCCACATCTGGGAGTGGAAGAGACGTTCCTCCTCCTCTGGATCTTCCGGTTCCTCCTTCTGGATCTTTGTAGTGGCAACAGTGGCATTGGGCTCCGCATCAATAATCTATTTCCCTTTTTCATTCCCCTTTTCAGGTTCTGATTCGGAGTCAGAGCATGCATCTGACTCAAAAGCCCTCATCTCGGCCACTAGCGACTGCTTGGCCCGACACTCACTTGTGTTGTGAGTGGAGCTCTTATGGAACTCACACCACTTTCTCGTGTCCTTCTTTGGCTTTACGGTGTTGTTCTTTTCTTGTGGCTTTGACGGGTTGTCTTTAGCCGCCATGCCTTGGCTCTGTCCTTTGTTCTGCGGTTTGGAAGCACCTTTTCCTTGCTTTTGATTCGCAGATCCAAAGTCTCGCTTCTTCTATTTGAATTTCTACTCAATCTTGGCAGCATACCGGTATGCCGTACCAAGCGAGGAGATGTCGAGGAACTCCATTTCCTCCTGAATGTATCTGTGCAGACAGCTGCGATACTTTAGCACCAAATCTTTCTCTGAATCTTTGATACCCAACTTTGTGCGCAGGGTATGGAACAGATTCGTCAGCTCGTGCACATCTTGATCCCTTTGTTGTCGCAGCGTGGTCCATTGTATGTTCTTGTCCTCATAGCTCCCTACGGGATAGTACTGTTCCTTGACGGCGTCTCGGAAAGAATTCCAAGTTGGTACAGCCGAGAACAGAGAGGGTTCTGTCTGGTCCTTGTTCTCACAGTAGGTTTCCCACCAGTCCTTAACATGGGGGTAGCTTTGAGGAGTGCAAAAATAATCTTCTCCCGGTCTGAAAAGTCATGAACAGAGAAATATCCTTCTAATAGATTCAACCATCTATCTACGGCATCTGCGTCTGTTTGACCCTCAAATATGGGAATGTCAAAATTTACTTGTACCTTAAAGGGAGTCGCAACTCCAGAGTGGCTACTGGATGCAGATGCGCTGCCAGTGGGCAGCCGTTGAAGGATCTGAGCAAATTATCCACCATCGCGTTCCTTTGTTTTTCGAGGGCCTCCTCGAGCAATATTTTGATAGGATCTCCTGCTCCCTCATCTTTCTTTTCGTCCCCCATGGGCGTCCGTCGAGGTTTGCGAGGCTGATCTTGCAAAGGTTCCACCAGATCAAGCCCTAGCTCCTTATATCCCGACCTCGTTGGGGACATACAAAGAAGGATCGAGAAAAAGTAGACCGCTCTGATACCACTGATCCAGATTTATGCAGGAACACAATAGAATAAACACATAACCATAAATACAAATATGCAGTGGAAATAACACTTCATTTCATTAATATCAAAGAACTGAAATTTGCTTACAGACAAAATGGAAATAAACTAGCTAGGGTGGAAATAAAACTAGCTAGGGTACTGGTAGCTATCTCTGAGAAGAGATGTGGTGGCTACAGACCTCTGAACTGCTTTACAATGAGGCGCGAGGGCCTATTTATTATTGAGAACCCTAAACATCCCAAAAACCTAACCCTAGGAGATGAAGCGCCAAAACTATGGGCCCCGTTTGGGTAAATTGGTGTTTCAACTTCCCAGGGACGTAACTTTGGCATACTATCTCCGTTTGACGCACATGATACAGAATTAGAAATCTTTATCCGAGGACTACAACTTTTAGAAACAAATGATGCCAAAAAAACGTCGTTTAGGGCCTCAAAACGACTCCAGAAGTTCAGGACCCAAAAAAATGCTAAAAATAGTAAGTTATGCCGAAACTGAAAAACTGAAAGAGACAATGGTGGGGGGCCAAGTGGAATAGGTGGGTGGCCACCAATATCCACCTGGATCAAAGAAGGATGGATCATGGCGCATGTGTTTGGATTATAGGGAGCTCAACCTAACTATTAAAGATAAATTCCCCATTCCTGTGATTGATGATTTATTCGATGAATTACATGGAGAAATTTATTTTATGAAGTTGGATCTTCATTCAGGATACCATAAAATTAGAATGAAGACTGAAGATATTCTGAAAACAACATTTCAAGCTCATCAGAGTCATTATGAATTTTTGGTCATGCCTTTTTCCCTTACCAATGAATTTTCTACATTTTAAGTGTTGATGAATTCCATTTTCAAACCCTTAGAAAATTTTTGTTAGTATTTTTTAATCATATACTAATATACAGTATGTCTTTGAAGGATCATGTTCAACATGTTGATAGGGTGCTCAAACTACTGGAGGAGAAACAATTATATGCAAAAACTTCCATATTTTTCTTTGGAGTAGAAGACGTGGAATATTTGCGTCATATTGTATCTCAAGAGGGTGTTAAGGTAGACCTTAAAAAAATTAAAGCCATTAAGGAATTTAAAGTCCCCACAACCATAAAGTGGTTGCGAGTATTCTATTGAGATTCAACGAGATGATGAGCTTAGTGAAAATTAAGCACCTTCACTAAGTGGGGCCCACGGGCTATTTTTAGGTGTATGTCTATTTTTTAGACATGGTGAGCATATTATTTAAGTAGAATGAGGCTATTTGTAGATGGTTGATCAAGATGGAAAAATAGATGAGATTCTATTTTTAGAAGATTGGGCAAAGTATATTTATAGATCGCTAATCTAAAAATAGATGCATGTCGATTATTATTAGCCCTTAATAATAATCCAACAATAAATATCAACTTATTCTCTTGCAAAACTTTATTTTAGTGAAAAAATTTGGAAAATCTGTGGGCTGAAGGAATTACGCAATTCATAGGGTGGTTGGTGACTCATGCATGGAGGACTCAGTTATAACTGATAGTGGAAAGTTGTCACAGAGTTGGAAGAGTAGTTATGGGAGTTGTTATTTAGTTTAACTCAGTTAAGTGAGTTAAACTCAGTTGTGCTAGTTTTATCTAGTTCTAACTGAACATACACTAGTGAGAGTTTAGTGAATTAATTGTTTAATTAATTCACAACTAGAGACTCACTTGCAACTGAACAAATACAACAGTTAACTACTTGCATGTCAGTTCCAGTGGAGACCCAGAGGAGAGATAGGTGAAAGGGTGAGATGGACTATCATTTGTGACTATAGTGATGCATCCAATTCATATGACACACATTAGAGATTCCAACAAGGATTTCACAGTGGAGGAAAGGCCAATTCCAATTCATTCAGGGGTCTTCTTTAGCAGGGATTGCGCAGTGAAGGCAAGGTCTCAAGAGGCAAGAAATTGGTGCATAGAAATGAAAATTTATGCATGACAGTGTGTAATGATTGTTCATTGTAATGAGATATTGATGTACTAAGATTTGTATGAGATTTTTACATGTTCCATTGATATAAATAATATATGATAGTTGGGTTTTTTAGCTTTAAGCTTTCCCGTTAAACAACCGTGTTTATGTGTGATTCATTTTGCTTCATATGTGTTTTGCAATTGGAAATTTAATTTCTGCAAAGAATTAAGTGGAAGGATTTTTTATTTAATATAATATTAATTTGTTAGATCAGGGGATTCCGATAATATACATGCATCTTGTATAATTTCTACATGGTATCAGAGCCGTGTTGATCATTGGATATTGCAATCTTGAAGCGGTGCTGAGTTTTGTGCTTGTGGACAATTCGAATTTGCTGCAGTAATTTCTTGGTGCGACAGTTGAGTATTCGTTGAAATGGCTTTCAATGTGTTGCAGTTGGAGTATGCACTTGAGGGTGGCTCAAACTACATATCCTGGAAGGACACGATGGAGGCGGTGATTGAAGATAACAGTCTGAAGGATTTCATCGATAGAAATTTTTCTAAGCCTACTTCTAGTGATGTTACATTACTTGACCCTTGGCAAAAGAAAGTAGCAAATAAAAGAAGGATTCTGTTGGAAGGTTTGAAGGACCATATTGTGTCAAGAATTCATGGGAAATACACTCCATTTGAAATGTGGAAAGCTTTGATAGATATTTTCCAAAGCAGCAGCGACCATAGTAAGTTGGTGCTAAAAGGTAAGCTCAGAAAAATCAAAATGGAGAAGGGCGACAATATTCCAAAATATCTCACGAAGTTTTTCCAATGTAGGGATGAGCTTGGGACTGTGGAAATCATAGTTTTAGATGATGAATTGGTGAGCTTGGCTCTCCTTGGGCTATCAAAGAGTTGGCACAGTTATGAGGACTCTGTCAATGGACGGGAGAAAGTACCTGATTGGGAGCGACTTTGGTCGGATCTAGTACAAGAGGAGATAAGGCGAAGTAATAGGGATGGCTCTTCATCGAAGAATGAGGATGAAGAGAATTTCACTTTGGCTTCCAAAGAAAGGAAAGAGAAGGGGAATAAATTCCATCGAAAATTTGAGGCTAAAGGCCAGAAGCTGGATTTGTCGAAGGTGAAGTGTTTTCACTTGCACGAACATGAGCATCTTGCCACTAACTGCCCATAGAAAAAGAAAAACAAGAAGACTGATGGAGCTGCAGCTGGTGAGGCCCTTGCCTTGTAATTTGAACTTGATTTCTCTTTGATCGCATGGTTGGTTTCAAACGCAAAGGGATCGGTGTGGCATCTTGACAGTGGTGCTTCCTTCCACATGACGGGAGACAAGGAGTTTTTTAGTGACTTGAAGGAGAAAGATCTCAAAATGCATATAGAGATGGGCGACGATGGTAGATACATTGTAACCAACATTGGAACCATTACCTTTGAGATGGAGTTAGGTAAACCATTTCTATTGAAAGATGTTATGCATGTTGTAGGTCTGAGGAAGAACTTGGTTTCAGTCACGATGTTGGAGGACAAAGGTTATGACGTTGTTTTTAGCGAGGGAAAATATTTCCTGCGACATAAAACAATGGGTCAAACCAAGAGGATATGGATTCGAGTTAAGAATATCTACAAGCTGGAGGTAGATGGCTGCACTGCAATGATGGGAAAAGTAGAAGAAGTGGTGAGCCGGGACGAGGGCGAATTATGGCATAGGAGATTGGGTCATCTTCACCATGCTGCCTTGAAGATTTTGCAGTAGATTTCTATTGGAATTCTCAAGGGTACTCTTGCACAGTCAGATCAGTGCAAGGGATGTACTATGGGTAAGTTTTTGAAGACCACCTTTAATGAGAAGGAGAACTATGCTTCGGTGATCCTTGAGAGAATTCACACAGACGTGTGTAGACCTTTCTCGGTTGCTTCAACAACAAAACACAAGTATTATGTTATATTTTTTGATGAATATTCTCGTAGATGTTGGATCTTCTTCAAGCAGAAGAAGAGTGAAACATTCTCAAACTTATGTGAGTTTAAAGCAGTGGTGGAGAAGGAGTAGGGGAAGCAAGTGAAGGCTCTGCGGAGCAATAATGGTGGTGAATATATCTCGAATGAATTAAAATAATTTTGTATCAAAGAAGGAATTCAAAGAGAACTCATAGCACCTCATAACCCATGGCAGAATGGGGTCGCAGATTGGAAGAACAAAACGATCCTGGGTGTTGCACGAGCTATGCTGCATGACCAGGGCCTACCAATGCACTTGTGGGTGCAAGCATGCAACACTGTGGTTTATGTGCAAAACCATTTTCCTAATAGAGTAGTTGGCATGAGTACACATGAAAAATATTTTACTGGTAAGAATTAAAATACTTCTCATTTAAATATTTTTGGCTCATCTGTTTACATTGATGTGACAAAGGACGCCAGGAAGAAGCTGGAGCCGACTGTAGAAATTGGGATATTTGTGGGGTACACAGAAACAACCCATAATTATCGTGTGTACTTTACAAACAGTTGGATGAGTGTTGTGCGATGAGATATAAAATTCAATGAGGAGAAAGCCATGAAGTTGCCACTTGAAAGGGAGCTACACTTGCATGCAGAGGAGGAACTTCTTGTTCCCAAAGATGAGCCTCAAGATGTGGATTAGCCACAAGAGGAGGATCATGGAGTGGAGGTGTCCACTTACGCAGAGAAAAACATCAGAACAGGCAGAAGGCATACCACAGAAACTGAGAGGCTGAAGCTTGATGCACCACAGAGTGTAGGAGTCCCTACATCATAGCGCAGATAGAGATAGACACCTGAACGATTCACTGGATACATGGCTCTCATGATCAAGTGTATCATGACAGATCCATATTCCTTTGAGGAAGCAGCACAGGATTCCACATGCGTAGATTCCATGGTGGAGGAGTATGACTCCATTATCAGAAAAAAAATTTGGGATATTTTTCCAACGTCGGTTGGGAAATCAGTGGTAGGCTCAAGATGGATCTACAAGGTAAATCAAGCTGTTGATGGGAGCGTCAAGAAGTATAAGGCAAGATTTGTTTCCTGGGGCTTCTCACAGATCAAGGGGATTGATTATGAAGAAAAATTTTCACCTGTCACATGGTATTATTCCATAAAGACCATCCTTTCTCTCTCAACGTAGATGGGTTGGCACATTCATCAGATGGATGTGAAGACTGCGTTCCTTAATGGGATCATTGAGGAAGAAGTGTACATTGAGTAGCCCGAAGGATTGGAGATCTTCAGCAGCGAGTCACATGTGTGCAGACTCAAAATAGTGTTGAATGGGTTTAAGCAAGCACCTTGTGCTTTGTACACATGGATAAACAACTATTTCACTAGACTTGGCTTCACCAATAGTGAGGCGGATGCAAACCTATACCAAATTGTGGTGCAGGGTAAGCTTTTAATCATTTTTCTTTATGTTGATGATTTAATACTAACGGGTGATGAGTAGTTGACACACTCATGGAAGGAAGATCTTGCAAAGGAGTTTGCGATGAAGGATTTGGGCCTCCTTCATTATTTCCTTAGATTGGAAATATGACAGCGAGAACGTGACCTGTTTGTGTCTCAAGGCAAGTATCCTCGGGAGATACTTGGTAAGTTTCACATGCATGATTGCAAGCCCATGGATGCTCCTCTTCTAGGAAATTGGAGGAAATAGGATGCTACATCGGCAGAGGTGGTGGATGCTACTGCCTATTGATAGTTGGTGGGTTCGCTCGTGTATTTAGTTAATACAAGATCAAACATATGCTATGCGGTGAACAAGCTTAATAAAGCGATGGTTAAGCCTACCAAATTCTTTTGGAAGGCAAGCAAGCATGTCCTGAGATATCTCAGGGGCACATATGAGTATGGCTTATGGTATAGAAAGACGGATGAGGTGAAATTGCATGGCTTCACATATCTAGATTGGGCAGGTAGCCCAACGGAAAAAAAAGCACATCAGGAGGCGTTTTCAGTATTAGATCTACAACAATTTCATGGTATAGTAGGAAACAAATATCCCTAGCACTTAGTTCAGTGGAAGTAGAATAAATGGCAGCAATTCAAGCTGCATGTGAGGCTATCTCAATGAGGAAGATCCTGGTCAGCTTTTTTGGTGCTCATTTAGATCCTATAGTGATACATTGTGATAATTAGAGTTGCGTTAAACTCTCGATTAATCATGTGTTTCATGATAGATCTAAGCATATATATATCCGGTATCATCATATCATAGATTTTGTGCAATGGAAGATCATGTTACTTCTGTACATTCTTACATAAGATCAGGATGCAGATATTTTGACGAAGGCGCTCACCAGGACAAAATTAGAATACCATAGAGGCAGGATCGACATGAAGGATAATCCCTATCTTCTTGAGAGGGAGTGTTGAGATTTAACAAGATGATGAGCTTAGTTAAAATTAAGCACCTTCACTAAGTGAGGCCCGCAGGTGTTGAAACAGGGTCTCCTACAAGCTGCAAAACTAGTTCATTTGGAATACGTTTGATTAAATTTAGTCTAGCGTAGGGGTTTTGCGGCAGGTTAAAGCCTCGAATGAATTGTAATGGGTAAAAGGGTAAACCAGGGGTCCGAAAACCACGGTATGTGGACCATAGGAAATTCTAGGCTAGATTATTAGAAATAGAGGAACATTTTGTATTGTAAGGTAGAAAAGAATGATGATCTATTGATGTGAATTGTGGTTTAAGCTATCTGTTTGGGTTGTGGGGAAGGGACTCCTGTTGGCTGTGTGCGCGGAGATCCAAGTCCAGCTGTGTGCGCAGGTTGGGACGGGAATTGTAAGGAAGAATTGATGAATGAATGAATAAGAAAGGCTGATAGAGAACTGAATCTGTGAGTACACTTTATGTGAATTGTTGGTAATTACTGCATTGTGCATTTTCTGTCTTTAAGTTGCGAAGATCTGTCTAAGTGTGTTTCTATATCTATATCTATTCTTTTATATTTATGTAAGCTATGCTACTGTCATAAAAGCATATAATTATAGATGTAGTGCACGTGGATGCGAATAGAGACCTAATTGACCCTGCGCAGAACAAGGTAGTCTGGAAATTACAGGGCCCAGCGTAGCTCTGCTTGCCTTACCTATCATTTCTCAGGGTGCAGAAACCTGGTTCCAGCACCCACCCATACTACTTCGGGTGATACTTTGACCTGCGCAAGCAGGTCACTGCCGAAAGGGACAGTAGTATAGGGGTTTGTTGGCAAACCTTGCACATCGAACATGGGTTAGGACCCCTCGAGCCAACAAATGGTTCCGTTTCCAAGACCTAGAGAATATTAAGAAATGGATCGGGTAATGAAAAGAGAATATTAGAAGCCTGAAAGAAATGAAATTGAATACTAGTTTGAAAATCATATCCGGGAATTTGTGGTAAAAGAAGATCACAGTGGAAAGGTGGAAAAATAGGTACGTTCTTATAGAAAGCTACGAAATATTATTTGTGAAATTTGTGATCGAGCTTTAAGAGTGGCTGGCTAGACTCGTAGAATTCCAGAAGTGCTGGAAGGACGAGCGAGTCACTCAGTGGACCCCAGAGCTGATTCAGCAGCTAGAAAGGACTAACAATACTATCACGCACACAGTCGCTCACTGGGTGGACAGTGTGCTAGGAGGATTTGTGATAGAATTTTCCATTGATCAGTTTGTATCATACTCTAAGGCTGAACAAGGATTCTTTAAATGGTTTCAGGACAAATGTTTGAGGACTTTACCGTTGCTGATTAAGATATTACTGTGTGAAAAGAGAATTATGTGTAGTCATACCGACTGAATGACCCCGGATCTAGACGGAAGTTTGGCGCATAGTGGTAAATAATATCGGACCAACCTTGATGGGGGGAGATCCACCTATAATCCATTGCAAGAACCAGTTGCGTAGGATCCCCCAGCTACACCGCCGCCGAGGCAGCACAAAGGTAAGAATTCTCCCATACCACCAACCCCACCGAGCAGCAATATGGCTACGAAAATGAGATTACCTACCTTCAAGGGGGTAGGAGATGAAGATATGGACCAATTTTGGTTTGTTGCAGACTCCGTCTGGACTGCGCAGAATGTTGTAACCGATACGGTGAAGAGGGCGCAGCTATCCCTAACATTCGAGGATAGAGCACTGGACTGGTATATGAGATACGTTCTCCAGAATGGAAGTGCATCTATTCAATATATCGAAGACACTCTGAAACAACAGTTTAGAAAGAGAAAATATTAATCTCAGCTGGTAGCAGAAGTAAAGGACTTCAAACAAGGTGCATCTGAGTCGGTGTGGGAGGCTGATTAGCGATTGAAGAGAGAAATCGGGGAAGGAGGATTCAGGTATGAAGATAGGAAACATACAGAATGGTTCATCACTATGCTTTTACCTCACCTACACATGCCAATGAGTCACCAAACCTTTGAATCACATGAAAAAGATGTGGAAGTCGCTATGAAACTAGAGGCTGCACCTAGAGAGGATACATCTATGGGGGTACAACAAATTCAGGAATAGATTGGAGCTATGCATATGGAAATACATAACCTACAAAGGGAGCGAGGAAATGATGACCGCACAGATCTATGGTGCATACGATGTCGAGTATCTGGCCACACGAAGGATCAGTGTCCTCTACTAGCAGATTAGATGCAGGTAGGAGGACCTAGTCTAGTATGCCCAAGACCTAGTCTATTACCCATCCTATCATAACCAGGCTCGAGCAGACCTGCGATGTGCTGCGATGACTGTCATGTAGCATGACTGCATGATACAAACCATTGCCCTCGGCTAGGTGCATACGTCTCAGAACTAAAGCAATAATGGTGCAGGTTCTACCGATCGGTAGGACACGATGAGCAGAACTATCATACTTATGACTTGATGATAGATCGTATGAACTTGTATAGGCTACAATCAGACCCTGCATCACCAATACCATCCACGCACCTCGGGGGATCCCTAGCCCGGGGCAAAGGATGTAGGGGAGGAAGAACAGGACGAGGACATGGGCAGCTAATTTGTTATAACTACAGAGAGATGGGACACTTCATGAGAGAATGCCCAAATCCCACCAGGCCATCGTGCAAGTATTGTAGGCAGTTGGACCATGTGTTGGAGGATTGCCCAATTTTAATAGCCAAGGTGGAGGAGAAACAGCCCACCCCCACGCAGAATGTGTAAAGAGTTAAAACCGAGATAAGAAATATAGATCCGAGTGTAAAAGTCATGACGCGCAGTGAGATGGTCACTTAGGGAGAAAAGGTGGAGCTTGCCCCACGAGAAGGAGTGAGATTCAACGAACAAGAATCACTAGCAGCCCCCACGCAGTGGCCAAAAAAGATAGGGGAGGGGGTTGAGCCCTTCCTGTAGGCATGTCTAAAGCTCCTACGAAACCCGCAGGCCGTAGAGGACCTCCAAGCACTAATGAATACCTGTGCAACTCGACCTTCTTTGATTCCCGAGACCAAGGATGCACACAAACTATACAACTATAAATAATGCACTGGAAGAGAAATGCGGTTGACTACGCAAATTAGTGACTACGAAATGGATCAAGTTATCTTATATCTTGGATCGGATGTGAACATATTACCAAAGAAAACATGGCAATGAATGGGAGAACCTAAATTGGAATGGTCCACCATCCAATTGCACATGGCGAATCAACGGAAGATCATCTGTTTGGGAAGGTTGCAAAAAGTAATGATAGATATCACAGGAGTAAAAGTCCTAGCTGACTTTGAAGTCATAGAAATTGTGGAGGATGCAGATCCTTACCCTGTACTCCTAGGACTGGACTAGGATATAGACATCGGGGGGGTGGTCATCAATCTAAAAAAGCGCAACATGGTATTTGAGAACAATGATAAACGCATAATAGTACCACTAGATCTAGCAAAAGGTGTGCGGTATACATAGCCAGCCTATGAGGACGAGGAAATAGATCACATTTACAAATTGACCACGTAGGATGAAGATCGGGTTAACCCCATGGCCGAAGGAGTACTCTTTTGGGAAAAGGACAATGAATGTTTCTCTGACTCTGATGAGGAACTGGAAAACTGGCAAGGATGGTTGCACGAGGTTTCGGTGCTACAATGTCTTCGGACCACCAAGAATTTCTGCCACATCTCTACCAAGGTAAGAGACCTGCCCTACCATGATAGCGTAGGTAATCCTATGAAGTTGGTTGAAGCCAAAATTCCTAAGGAACGCAGGCTAGGGGAAATTCCGCTAACCCTGAGCGGAGCACCTGTGCGTTGGTGCGGTATGCAGGGGGCGGTATTCCTCACTTGGGAGAAATACTGAAGTAGGATGATCCTGTGCTTAGGGACCCTAGCTGACAGAGGGGCCCCGAGGTCAGTAGACCCATGTGGATACTTGGTGACATGAAAAATAAAGGGTGCGATAGGACCCCACCCATAAAGATTACCAATGACCTAGGCTTGCGTTTGACTACGGAACTGAACCAACCCATGCGCAATTGGGATAAGTTGCGAACACTTCAAGTGACAGATGGCACACAGATTCTTGATGCAACCCTACCATAACGGGATGTCCTGACCAAGGGAGAAGCGCATCAATCGCGAATTTTGGTGGCCAAATTGTTGAACTGGTACTTGAACCGTGTTGCGAAACACCCAGGAAAATTCCGACAACACTCGCTTGGTCCCTACACAGTTAAGGAGATCACGGGTGGCAGAGCAGTCCAGCTAGCTACCCTGTGCGGTGACATCTTACCTGGCTTTGTCAATGGTAGTCGACTCAAGCCATACTAGTCTAAATGAATATATGGCGACTACAGTGACTCCGGACGAGTCACAAGATTGTGTTGGGGGACTGTTGGAGCAGGGTCTCGTACAAGCTGCGAAACTGGTCCATTTGGAATACTTTTGATTAAATTTAGTCTAGTGTAGGGGTTTTGGGGCGGGTCAAAGCCCCGAAAGCATTATAATGGGTAAAAGGGTAAACCAGGGGTCCGAAAACCATGGTTTGCGAACCATAGGAAATTCTAGGCTATATTATTATAAATAGAGGAACATTTTGTACTGTAAGGTAGAAAATAATGATGAGCTATTGATGCGAATTTTGGTTTAAGCTATCTGCTTGGGTTTTGGGGAAGGGAACCCTACTGGCTATGTGCGCAGAGATCCAAGTCCAGCTGTGTGCAAACCCTGCTGTTGTGTGCACAGGTTGGGAAGGGAATTGTAAGGAAGAATTGATGAATGAATGAATAAGAAATGTTGACAGAGAACTGAATCTGTGAGTATGCTTTATGTGAATTGTTGGTAATTACTGCATTATGCATTTTCTGTCTTTAAGCTACGAATATCTATGTAAGTGTGTTTCTGTATCTAGATCTATTCTGTTATTTTTATGTAATGCTATGCTATTGTCATAAAAACATACAATTATACATCTAGCCCACGTGGATGCGAATAGAGACCTAATTCACCCTGCGCAGAACAAGGTAATATGGGAATTACAGGGCCCAGCACAGCTCTACTTGCCTTACCTATCCTTTCTCAGGGTGCGGAAACCTGGTTCCAACGCCCACCCATACTACTTCGGGTGAGAATTTGACCTGCGCAAGCAGGTCACTGTCGAAAGGGCCAGTCGTATAGCAGTTTGTTGGCAAACCTTACACACCAAACCTGGGTCAGGACCCCTCGAGCCAACAACAAGATATTTTTAGGTGTATGTTTTGTGAAAAAAGCTCCAAAAATAGAAGAAAAGAGATAGCAATGAATTATAAATAATCCACTTCGAGGGGGCAACCTCCAATACATTACATGAATGAACAATTCTTGGATGTTACAAATGAAAAAACCTCCTTTCTATATAGAGGAGTCCATGGGGCCACAATGTAATCCTAGCCAACTTAACAATAATAATGTAAGGGCACAACAATAACAATATGGGGGTTACAGGGGTACAACAATAATACTAAGGGGGGCTACACTAACATAATAAGGGACTACACTATTAATATAGGGAATTAACAGTATGTATATTTTTTAGACATGGTGAGCATATTCTATAAGTAGCAGGAGGCTATTTGTAGATGGTTGATCAAGCTGGAAAAATATATGAGATTTTATTTTTAGAAGATCAAGAAAATTCTATTTATAGATCGCTAATCTAAAAATAGATGCATGTTGATTATTATTAGCCCTTAATAATAATCCAACAATAAATATCAACTTATTCTTTTGGATCACTTTATTTCAGTGAACAGATTTGGAAAATCAGTGGGCTGAATGAATTACGCAATTCCTAGGGTGGTTGGTGACTCATGCATGGAGGACACGGTTATAACTGATAGTGGAAAGTTGTGACAGAGTTGGAAGAGTAGTTATGGGAGTTGTTATTTAGTTTAACTCAGTTAAGTGAGTTAAACTTAGTTGTGCTAGTTGTATCTAGTTCTAACTGAAGATACACTAGTGAGAGTTTAGTGAATTAATTATTTCATTAATTCAAAACTAGAGACTCACTTGCAACTGAACAAATACAACAATTAAGTACTTGCATGTCAGTTCCAGTGGAGACCCAGTGGAGAGATAGGTGAAAGGGTGAGATGGACTATCAGTTGTGACTATAGTGATGAATTCAATGAATATGAAACACATTGGAGATGCCAATGAGGATTGCGCAGTCAAGGCAAGGCCAATTCGAATTCATTCAGGGGTCTTCTTCAGCAGGGATTGCACAGTGGAGGCAGGCTGTCAGGAGGCAAGAAATTGGTGCATAGATATGTAAATTTCTCCATGACAGTGTGTAATGATTGTTGATTGTACTGTGAGTTTGATGTACTAATATTTGTATGATATTTTACGTGTTCCATTGATATACATAATATATGATAGTTCAGTTTTGAGCTTTAAGCTTTCTCGTTAAACAACTATGTTTATGCGCGAATAATTTTTCTTCATATGTGTTTTGCAATTGGCGATTTAATTTACGCAAAGAATTAAGTGGAAGGATTCTGTAGTTAACATAAGATTAATTTGTTAGATCAGGGGATTCCAATAATATACATGCATCTTGTATAATTTCTACAGATTTCTTGGGTTAACAAGGTATTATCACAAGTTTTTTAAGAATTATGGGAGAATAGCAGCACCTCTAACAACATTATTGAATAAAGACGCATTTTAATGGACTCCTGGAGAAACTAAGACCTTTGAAAATCTTAAAGAGGAAATGTGCCTAGCACCAGTCTTAGCTACGCCAAACTTCACCAAAACCTTTATTGTGGAATCTGATGCCTTAGGAAATGGAATTGGTGATGTTTTAATGCAAGAAGGAGGACCCATTGCTTTGAAATTTGTCTAATCAAAGGAAAATATTTACAAAAAGCTATTTATCAGAAGAAAATGTTAGCAATACTACATGCACTAAATAAATGGAGACCTTACCTAATGGAAAGACACTTCAAGGTAAAAATTTATCATGATAGTCTTAAACACTTTTTGGAACAAAGAATATCTTCAGAAGAGAAGCATAAATGTGATGCAGGGGCATTAGGCACAATAAAATACTTTGTAATTAAGTAGACATAGTGGGGTCCTATGTTTCTTTATTCTTATGTAATTATTAGTATTTTGAATAAATATAGTGATAAATTTTAAATTTTATCAAATCATTGGAGAACATGAGGGGTAGTTGGTTAGTTAAGAATGTGAAGAGTCAGTTTTAGTTTATTTAGGGATTAAGTCCATATTTTAGGACTTGGAGAAATTCAAGAGTTTTTGTTGAGTCATTGAAGAAGCTGAATCAATTTATTAGTGTTCTGTATATATTTAAGCCCAAGGGAATTAGAAAAATAATCAGAATGGAAGAGCTGGAGATCTGGAGAGACAGAGAAGGTTATAGAAGGGCTAATGATTGAAGATCTGGCCAAACATAGGAATTTTGTAAGTGATTTCGTTTATATGTGTGAAGAATTTGTTCTGAATTATATGTATATGGTGTGATTGAATTATATGTAATGAATTTGTAGAATTCCAATGAGAACCCTTGATGAAACTCTATATTGATTTGGGATGCCCTCTGTACATAATCAAGGAAACCCATATAATTGTTGAGACAGGGTTGGTTATGAGATTAAGGACTATATGGGTATTGTTTGGTTTAACTCTGCGTAGAGAGTAATTGAGCTCCAATAAGCAATCGAGTAGGAAATTGACAGTGCATTGAATGTATGTGTTCGTTGTATGAAGGAGGGCTTTGGTTCATTTAAGATTCCTGAATTATATATATTATGTGTTAATCTGAATGTGCATTTGAATTTATATCAACATTTGTGAAAGGGGAGGATCTTATCTTTTAGAATTTCTGCTGATACCTATGTTTAGAAACATTGGGAAGATCGAGTCATAGGTGTTGAATTCCTATGTGAAGAAGAAATCAAAGTAACCTCCACTTCTATGTTGAGCTGAATGGAGCTCTGTTTTCTAACGATGAAGATCGATTTAATATCTAGTCCATGCTATTGAGTTGCCCACGAAGAAGAAGGGGTCGATTACCGTAAAGAGATATCGGTCTGGTGTCAATGTCCCAGTACATAAACCCATTAAGGTGGAACCACGAATAAACTTCTGAACCTTGTGTTTAAGGGGCAGAGCTGTGTGACAAATAGTGAGAGTGGTTTCTTGAAACCTCAATGGGTTTCGCATAAGAAAAAAGTGGTAAGCTGTTTCTAAAAAAATAATGCGATAGTGTTCTTTGAATGACGTGTGGTAGGAGTGGTATTCCAAAACCACGAATTTTGAATTTTTTTTTTTCATGTTAAACTTCTGTGGGGAAAGAAATGCGATTCAAATTCGATTTGAAGGATGAAGGATCCAAGGGCGTTCGCATTGCCAAGCTACAGAGGTGTTAACAGTTGAGGAGGTAAGAGTTGAGTTGCGTGGGCTCAGGTGTTATTATATGAATTCGAGTTTTAATATATGTTATAAGGGTTAGCTATATGACAAGTTCTGATCGAATTCAAATGACTTAATCCAAGTCATCGTATGATACGTTGTGTGGGGCCAAACACATAGTGAACTATGGTTGAATACCGTTATGTTAAGAATTGGGTTATAACATGGATGAAATTGTAATATTCGAACATTAATTCGAAAAAATGTAAAGTTTGGGGTTTGAGAATTAAATCCAAGGGTCGCTTAACCAGAGTTTTTGTAAGGCTTCTGAAAAGGCTCCCATCTATGAAAGAATCCTTGAATATGAAGGTTGTTGGGGTTTATAGAAGGGCATTGGATATGCGTCGAAGGGTTGAACTTGGTGTGAAATAAGCGAGTAAAGGTTTAACTTTGGTTTAAGACATGTTGTGTGGACATATATTAATGTATGTGAGAGTCAAATATTTGCTTTGAACTCGATAAAAAAAACCAGTTCCATAAAATGGGTTTATTAACAAGGTTTTCATTTGAAGATGAAAAGAAAAGGAACTTCTTCATATAGATTATAACCTGGGCTGAGGGGTGTGGTTTTACCACCATAAGAGAATTTTAATTTAATATCTCAAATCTCAGATTTGAGATATTAAAGCTTCCACATTTTATTTATTTAAATTTCCAGTTCATAAGATAAAGTATTTAAATTGCCCAGTCTGAGAGTTTGTAAAGGATTGAAAATTGGGAATCTATTCTTACATGCATAGAGAGGAAGAATGTGATTAAGAAAGTGTACCCCGCCATCATGTGGTATCAGAGCAGGATAAGCTCTTTGAAAATTAATTTTTGAAATGCATATGTACTGAAGCAGTGAAGAAAGTTGGTTTTTAAATCTATTTAACAGAGATTGCAGATTTGAAGAGGTATGCAGTGAAGGTATTCAGATTTGAAAAATATGAATTTGAAGGTAGAGTGTTTTGAAGAGTGCCAGGAGATGTGAGCACAGGTATAAATGTGATGACAAAGTGATCGGATCTAAATCTGACAGGACAACATACAGTGCAGCAGAGAATTGGGAGAAATTGCAGAAGTAATTGCAAGTGGATGTTGAACAAACTCTGACGGTGAGTTGATGAACAGTGTGTAACTCTGGTTTGAAGGATTATTTGCATAATGCAGATTGCAGAAAAATAAGGAGCATCTCAGCAAGAAGATCGCAGCTTTGAAAAGTTGTGATGAAAGAAGCTAGTGAAGATTTCTGAAGAGAAAGAAGAGAGTGTGGCAGAACCTTGAGAATTCCCAACAGAGGTTGGATGAACAGAGAACATATGTGTTCTTGAAAAGTTGCAGAGTGAAGCCTAGAGAGAGTAGAAGAGAGTGCTCAGAAACAAGACCATTTTAGGTACCCGTGTACATGTGAGAATTTAGGCTAACTAAATCTAAGTACACCTCCAATACCCCCCTTAAGCACAACTTAGGTGAGTATGATGTAAGATGGATAAGTCTTAGAAACAAGACCATTTTACGTACCCGTGTACAATGCATGAAAGAGGAAAGAGGTAAAACCAAGTTGCAATAAACCCCCCCTCAAAATAAAATGCATCACTAAAATAAAGGACAACTACTCAACAATTATATACTTCACCCTTAGATGATTTTGGAGAAAGTGAATCTTCTCCTCAATGATATTCTTGGTGGAGATATTTTTCTCAAAACTGGAACAATAATGAAAATCCATGATCCCATCATGAATCAATTCTTTAACATAGTGCATGTGTATTTTGATATGTTTGGTTTGTTTTTGTTACATTATATCTGCATGCATGTCTCTACGGTTAAGAGTGCATGTGGGGCATCATCAAATTCAGTCCTCATCATATATGGATCATCAATAATAGAGGAATCAAAGTCCTCTTCTATGTTTTTGAAAGTAGTTTCTCCATCTAGAACATAGTCTTCATCACTAGCAGAGGAAGACATTTCCTCACGTGTGACAGAACAAGTAAAGTCTTCACGTGCAACATTTCCTCAGGAATATTTGTCAATATTGTTGAAGAAGTCTTCACTAGTTTCATGACCTCTATGATAAATCAACCTCTTTGTCTCAAAATGGTGCTCTTATAGGTTAACCCCATCACAATATAATCCTTCAAATGTAGTCTATATTTCATGTGGTGATTCAATATCTAATATTTGATTCAAAATATCATGAGACACATAGATATAATCTTCCATAATCCATGTCAGATATATCAAGCCAATCAAACTTCTCATCCTCTCACATTGGTTTTCTCTCAATTCGCATAAACATCTAGTACAAGTATTTTCTCCTAACATGAAGCAAAATGACTAGCTTCTTTTCATAGTAATTATAATCAGTGAGAATGGAAGAATCTAGGAATTCCATTCATTCAAAAATTCAATTATCTGACATTTTTCGACACTTACAATTTCTCATTAGTTTCTAATGCTTTAATCTTTCAAACTTGCAAAATATTTTTCATCCACCTTTTCGAGACCCCTCGTAGCTCTGATACCATGTTAAAATATTAGAGATTACACATGTGAGGACTTAACTAGAGAATAATTTCATAAACTTGCAATAATTGTGAAAATTTGGAAGAGAGAATAAATTTTGTATCTTAATATTGATGAGAAAATGAAGACATAAGGAAACTAAGTTAATATTAAGTGCATGCAAGCACTAACACTAACTAAATAAAACCAAAGTGAAGTGTTCATTATGGTATGTTAATGTGCTTTTACACCACAAGAAAACATTAAATCTAACTAAAACTAGCTAATGTACATGAACACCAAGACTCTTCATTTCTTGCAGCCTTAATTCAAGGTGCCACATCCAAGTCTCCATGGAAGCCAAGGTTGGATACCATCGTTAAACCACACAACTTGGATTTATATTTATAAATTTTCCAAGGTGTTTGTAAATTTTGTTACAAGTATTACGCCATATGTTGTTTCATGGAAATAACAATTCTTAATATTCATTTCGTTATAAGCATCTCACAGTTTCTGATTTATCACATTGTTTCTTGGTTCTTTCAATTTTTTTTGGTGTGCATCATGTCCATGGTGGCTAACTATATTAGTCTCTATTGTTGAAAAAAATTCAACAAACATCTTTGTTTTCGAATTTTTCTATGGCACTGCCTCTTTTCAATTCACCGCATCTATCATTAGCATATTGAAGCATATGATTGTATAAGTTTTCATCTTTTTAACCAAGAGGTTGCATATTATATTCGGTAATATGTCTATACAAGGTAATATTCTAAATACTACCAAATATAAGGGCCTATTAGGCTCCCTTCTGATTTTTCTAGTGCATAATTATAGTGAGTCGGACGAGTCCTACAAAGAATATAACACATATCAAAAAATTCGAGTTTATTGAAACTCTCCAATGTGCTTTTATTTCTTTCAATTTTTATTCTAGGTGTGAAAAGAAAAAGAAAAACATAGTCATCACCTTCTAATTGTGTTTTCCATATTGGGTTTCTTAGAATATGTTTGTGTTCAATGTGGGAATGGTGTGGTCATTTTGTTATCATAATTTTTATTTATATTCTTAGTTTACTTCAATATTTTGAGTGGTACACTTACAAAATTACATTTTATTCATAGTAAGAAAAGTATAATAAAGGATAACCCTATTGTTGTAATAAAATATATGGTGCAATATTGACGACAATTTATAAATAAAATTAATCCTTTACATATTTAAAAAATATTTGAATATTTATAGAAGAATATAAAGAATGAGATAAAAGGAAAAAAGATACATGAGGAATATAACGAGTTATAAGAATATGGGAAATCAATTAGTATAAGTAATAAATAGGGTTGAACATTCCATTTTGTTAGGATAACTAGGAAGTCCCAAGTTTAATTTCAAAGAGCCATCTATCAAGTTTGATTAGAGCACTTCTACATTGACTATTGGTATGTAGACTTATCTCGAGTTTCATTTTAAGTTTCTAAAATGGTTCTCTATTTTCACTTGTGTTGTAGACCACTTCACTTAGTTTGAAGATTATAAAGATGTTAATTTAATTAGGTCCATTATGCCCCTAAATATTCAACCATAACTACCATCCAAGGCCTCCTTTTGATATGAATCATAGGAGAAGTGCTAATTACATATGGGAAATTTGTGCATCTCCATACCAAAAAATTCTCTTACAAGACATGTGACTAGAAGTGATTTTCCTTTTTTTTCTTTAAGTAATCTTGACAATTTAGTTGATTTTATTTTTTATTTTTTTGTGGCTGGGGAGACTAGAATCCATGTGGGTAAGATAATAGCTACTCCTCTCTACTACGGAAGCTACAAGTGGCCACTTGACTTGAATTGGATGAATTAATGTGGTTAATGTTAATTTATGATGTATTCATAAATAAATGATATTGGTGTGATAACACTTTTTGTGTAAAGAGTACTTTGAAAATACTAATTTAGTTTTTAATTATATTTCTAGCTAGTCAATTAAATTATCTTAATAATAATTAGAAAAAATGATAATTTAATTATTATTTAATTATCTTCTTTATCGATTTAATTTATCTTATTAAACTTTGATAATTTGACTTCCAAATCATGCAAAATTGAGTTTATGTTGGATTGAAGAAACCACAAGAACACAAGGCCAAATTAAACTATCGTGGGTCAATGTAATTTTTCTTGTTTCATCATATTCTCGAAAGAAACGTTATTTTTGACATCTTTCCAATGGGCCTCGCACAAAAATGTTCAAATATTGGAAATGTAATTTTGGTACATTTTATTTCAGTAAAAACCTTAGTTTTGACATCTTTCCAATCTCACACATAAAAACGTTAGCTATATGTATATGTGTATCAAATTTATGTTGGGAAATGTAATTATGGTACATTATATTTTTTTGGAATAGACATTAGTCTTTACATATTTCATATGGCTCAAACTTATAATTGTTATTAGAATATGTTTCCTATGCTCTCACATAGATTTGTTATTTGAATATGTTTGATATATTTATAATTGTGCCTAATTTTGTGGGTTAAGCTATTCTTATATACATGAGAAAACGTGGACATTTTTTCACATTACAGAGTGGACATATAATTCAGTGGCACAAAAGATAAAATATCACTCTGCAAACTCTATTCAAATTCTATATCTTTAATCAAAGAGATCGCACACATATTTATACATGAAAAAGTCTCAAGATAGGAAATCTATCTTGGACGAACAATAATGTGGTTGAGAGATTCTCTCAACCACAAACTAAACTAGGAATAAATATAGCTCTAGCTACCTCCTATTATGTAGGAACAGACTCCTCAAATAGAGAATTACAACCATAGACAAGTAGAAATTAGATATTCCAACTCCCCCCCTTAATGACTGCTTGTCATGATGTTAATTCACAAAGTCTTGTTGTGGTAAAACATAACAAAGGATATGTTGACGTCCATATAAAGGAGCAACCATCCACCGGAATGCATGGGTACCAAACGCTGCAACCGCTAGTCTTGTAGAATGTCCTTCGCATACATGATTCTGTCAACCATTATCACTGCATATATGTACTTGTATCTACAAATCCACCACCATCGGGAAAATCGCATGTGCAGAACCTCCAAAACAGAGACAGATCAATGCCTTTCTAAGCCAAATATTCATCTCCAAATAAAAATCCCTAACAGTTGCATTGATTGCGCCTTTCGACGCAACTGTGAGATGGAAAAATGCACCGACCCTCTTGTGCTTAGAAACAACAATATCTGAGACCTGTGAGTGAGGTGTTAGCTGCAATCCACCTCCTCATGTGAGCATTTAAGCTCCCTTGTACATGTTAGCCACTCAGGCAATATGCCACCACCGGGCAAGTCTGATCTGCCACAACCGAGCAAATCCGCCAACTTCAATATGCCACCACCGGGCAAGTCTGATCTGCCACCACCGGGCAAATCTTCCAACTTAAATATGCCACCACCGGGCAAGTCCAATCTGCCACCACCAGGAAAATCCACAAAATTCAATATGCCACCACCGGGAAAATCTGCATGTAGCCACTAAGGCTTTGTATGTGGTTTCTGGTTCACTGCAAACCATCACTTTACAGTGACAAAAGATGGTTTCCGACTGACCATAAACCATTACAAGGTGGTTTTGAGATTACCACGAACTTTACACATGCCTTTACAAGGCTTACATCCCATACTTCAACTTTTGGAGTTTCCAGGTACATATAATTACCACTACAACAACCATCTAGACTTGCTTATAACATGCTAAGGAGTCTATTCCACAAATCCACACTAACTCAAACAAACATTTAATTTATTGTCCACCACAAATGTTGTTGCTACTCCTTTACCTCGTATTTTCATTGTTCACATCTTGGGCATCATTGTCTTTGTCAAATAAATTCTTGGAACTCCATGCTTAACATGTCATTTGTTAGAGTGAATTCTAACAAAATAACTTTACCTACATTGAGTTAGCTAGGCTCAATAAGGCTCAATAACTTTAAACATGATTCCAAGAAGCTAAAAAAAACAAAATACTCTTCAAATTAATATCTCTACCCAAAGATGATTATTTCCCAAACATACCAGCAACCATTTTTCTCCAACGATACCTCTGAGGGGTCTACTGATGAAGAACCAGATTGACGAATTTTCAATAGGACTCAATGCAGTGCATTCCAATACTGATGATTCATACATAGGCACTTACAGCCACACGAAGAGAACACAATTTTTCCTTCAAAAACAATAATCCAAGACTCCATGGTCCATTCCTCCATTGTCCACCAATTCACTATCATCATGCATAAAATTAAAATTCAACAATCGTATACACAAAAGTTCTCATTTTAGTATCCAATCCCCTAGCATCGCAGCGTAATGCCTCTTCCCCTGTTCAAAGTATCAAGGTAGGATAACTGCTTCCAAGCATGCATCCTCATGCTCGCTGACAGACTGCAACAATGAAGACTCATTATCAAGCTAATTTCCTCCTAATTGAACATTCAAATATGTTCCCATCATACTGGGCACACACAAACTCGATCATCCTCCAATCTCTGATGTAGCTCCAACCACTATCCTTAGATGCCATTTTCACTATCATGTCTTCATGATATCTGGTACCAAATCAATTTTTCTATTGTTGGAATGGCCAATTCCAAAAAAGACTCAAATTCATGACAATAGTTGGCCAAACTAAATGTCACAATAAATAACTCAACTCTTTCAACCAGATTTACATTAATGACATGACAATTTATAAAGAATTAAATTTAAACAATGGCAAATAATAATGCAACTAATCTTGGGGCACCACCAAATCTGCACCCTCTCCTTAACATAGCAATCGTGAGATCTTGCAAGGCTCCTGAGATCTGCGCCCTCCTCGTGGACCGTAGATCGATCGTCTTGAAACCCTGGTGGCCAGCTCTTGTGAAGTCCATTCCTATAGTTTTCAAAAGTCTGACAGAGTCGTCGGGCATATATTTCCTTATTTCATCAAACATGACCCATTCCGATCAGATTTGAGCTCTTCCAACTATGGCGCTGCCGAATTTGTAATTAAAAAACAAGTTTGGAGAACATGAAATTAGAAAGGAACTTCTCCACTGACAAGAATGAGGTGAGACACATACACCATGATCAATTTAAGTCAAATGAAATAACCTTAAGCTTCGATGATGGTTCTTCAGCCCAGTTTTCACTGATAATCATAGAGAAGCACTACGCTTCTGCTGCCGCTTACTAGAAGTTGTTCTGGTATACGAAAAAAGGCACGTCTGGTTTCTTTTCCAATTCTAAATGAAACGAAAGGTACAAACAAATTTCCTGGAAACGAAATAGGGCTACCAATTTTCTTTTAAGAAATCGAACAAAACATAGCCAATATTACAGACCAGCATGGAAATGACCTGAATTTTACCTGCAAGTTCTTCTTTAATCCAAATGTTTCATCGGAATTCCGTGGTGAGCAAAAGCCAGAGCTTTTATTTGCAGCAAACAATCTAATTAATGGAAACATGATCTCCCAATCAAACGAAAGCTTTATTGTAGAAGCAGATCAAAAACTAATGTTGGATTCTTTAAAACAGATACTAGAAACCGCAGATGATGATTCTCATCCGAAACACAAAGTCACAGAAGACTTTCACACACAAGTAAAACAGAGGATTCTCCGAGTCTCATAATCTAAAATCTCTTGCATTGACTTCCTTCTTAACAATTTGTCCAACCTCATGCAGGCTCTCGGCCTCTTTTGAGGCTCGACCTCCAATATTGGGAGCCGTGCCTCCACGTCGTTGCTCCATTCTACACGCAATCCACGCAGCCAATAATCAGGTCCATGCAACATCGACTCACCAATCGATGCCACAACATCTGATCTACTTGTCTCTGATTCAAACATCGATCAAAAAACTCCACACACACATTAGAAGAGGATGGCAGCGTTTAGCTTCATGCTGGCTCAGCCCAGCATGCACTTCTAAGCCCACTAAGAAAATGTCCAAAAAACAGCTCGGACTCTAAATTCCGAGAACCAGTAAGAAAAACACTATCATACATGGCATGCAGATGGAAAATTCGATATTGGATACATTCCACTTGAAAAGGATGCCAAAGGACCACCTCCATAAGTAATAAATAAGAGTCCAGGCCAATTTGTAATCACTGTTTATGCACATAGCTTGCCTACATAAAATAACTAAGTGCCTTTTTCCGCCTTGAACCTTCTTCACCATACAAATCATTCCACTGAAGTAGCTTTGTCATATTCGCTGACTCGGAAGAAACACTAGCACATACCTGTTCATGGGAATATTGCATCTCATTCATATTCAAACAGTGAACATCATCACTGACACTCAGTGCTGGCGGAGGTCGGCCATCTGCTGCTGCTTGCTCTTTTTCCTTCCCAACACCATCAATCCAACCCTCTCCTCGGCCTCCACGACATATAGTGAATGCAAAACTATTAGAAGAAATCGACGGGCAGCGTTTGGCTGGCAGTGCATCTCAGCGTACCTCTTGGCACCCTTTGATCTCCACACAACAACGCACTTCGATAGCACAACTCTTCGCATATAGCAGCGCTCAAGCACCGGATGGACAAACAAAACTAAAAAAAAAAAAAAATTAAAACAATGCAAATACAGTAATTTATATTCCTATGCTCAGGAAGAGCCAAGGCCCTTACGGTCTCCGATACCAAGATAAAATATCACTCTGCAAACTCTATTCAAATTCTATATCTTTAATCAAAGATATTATATACATATTTATACATGAAATAGCTTCAAGATAGGAAATCTATCTTGGACTCACAATAATGTGGTTGAGAGATTCTCTCAACCACACACTAAACTAGGAATAAATATAGTTATAACTACCTCCTATTATGTAAGAACAAACTCCTCAAATAGAGAATTACAACCATAGACAAGTAGGAATTAGATATTCCAACTACAAAATTCTAAATTATTCGTGTTAAAGTAAGACGCAAAAAAAATCCCCGAAGTCGACATGTGATCGAGATGTAGAATCGACGTTGCGTCATAAATCAGTAACAATATTTACAGAAGCCGAGTATAATATATACAACCTAGAGATAAAAAGTTTGAAGAACACTTTATTTGCAGCAATAGAAAATTTGTTTTTGTATTTATTTGACAAATAATATACATGTGAATGAATCATTCGAATTAATGGTAATTTGCTGCATAAATCGTGCAAGACAGGTTAGTCTGGTCAAACTAAGTGATAAATCATATACGAAGTTGAAAAATATTTGGCTTCTTGTCAAATTTGTTGAATTTAATTCCCGAATAAAATGGGGTTGAACGAAACTTTGGAATATGTGGAAATCTTGTGTATAAAGCCTCCGTGTCAGCCTCTTTGGTTCATCCAATCTGCTCTCTATATATGAACAACACTTGTATAAGCAAGCCCTATAAGATGAGATAAAAAGAATCACGGAGAATATAATAACATAGGTATCTCTGTTAGATATCTCCATCTCTAAGAATATAATTGCTTAGGTATCTCTCTTTGAAACTCCATCTCTGAGAATATAATAGCATAGGCATCTCTGTTTAAGTCTACATCAGCGTATATACAGAACAGAGCAGGATGGGTAACGTGCTGCTGCGAAGAGGAGTGGGTCGTCCTCCTCGGATAAAGATTATGAAAGCCGACGGAACGGTGATGAAGCTGCGGAGTCCTCTTTCTGTGAAGCAAATACTCATCGGTTATCCAAATCATGGAATATTTGAGGCACCTGCTGGTCCTCCACTTGGGATGGGCAGTTTCAGTCAACCTCTCCCAGAAAGGGCAGAGCTTATAGGTGGTCATCTCTATTATCTCATTCCTCTCACACACCCACATGATGAACTCATCGATTACAAAACCGATATGATCATAGCAAGAGCTTCTTCTGATAATAGCATCCCACACATCGGCAGAGATTCAATAAAACAAGATGTTGTTGATGATGTGGTTAATAAGATGAATAGAGGCGGGGTCAGGATTATTTCTTCTTCTTACATCACCGATGGATCGACCTTGCGGGTGAAGCTTCGACTTAGAAAACAAGATCTCGCTGCATTTCTTGCAACCTTAATTCAAGGTGCCGCACGGGAGTCTTCATGGAAGCCAAGGTTGGATACCATCGTTGAAGCACACAGCCCGGATGGAGATTTATAATCATTTTCCAAGAGTAGAGCTGTCTATCGTATGTATCTATTTACAAATTTTATTTGTCAATGTGCTTACAAGTATTATGTCATATCCCGTTTCGTGGAAATAACGGTTCTATAGTTATTCGGTTGCAAGCATCTATAGTTATCACAGTTGTTTCTTTGTAGTGCACCCATAGCGCAGAATTAGATCGGCTTCTCTCGTTACAAAAAATTCAACAAACATCTCATACACTCTTAATCACAGATTTCAGCTATGTGGTCTATACACTAGAATGTTTGTTGAAAGGTTTATATTTTTAAAACAATAAAAGCCATTATTTGATTGAAAAAAAATAATAAAAAATAATGAATTTTTTTTTTTCAGTTTTAAGGAATCGCAACATACTTAGCTTATGGAGTCTATCGCAAGAATGGCCATGAAAAGTGGGGCTTCGAGTTACACATATTATCACATAAACATGGTATGGTAAAATATTCTGGTAAAACATGGTCTCGTAAAAAGGAGGAAAGAGAATCTTCTTCACCTTTCTCATGTTGGGTCTATAATTTTTTAGAGGAAAATTCTTGTTCGTAAAATGAAGGAAAAAAATTCTATCTCCTGAAAGAATTTGTATGTCTATATTAAGAATGTTTATGATTCCCCTAACACCATGGGCACTATAATGAGCACTCATATAGAGGATGATATGTTTTCTTTGTAAGACGTGGAGTTTGGGATTAAGAAACTTCCTAATTGGAAAATCAGGGATATTGAAGGGTAAAAAGCTGAAATTTTCAAAATGGGAAGCTTTATCCATCGCTCATATAAACAAAATCCTTAATTTGGTAGTGAAATAAGGTTTCCCTAAGCCTTGGATGCAAAACCTTATTCTGTATGTTTTTAAAAGTTGGGAAAAAAGCATCCCCTTTAACTACATTATCATTATGATTAGTCACATGTTAGCCAAACTGTATGGGGTTATTTTGGAAAATAATATTAGCATTTTTCTTGAAATCTAGGCCAAAACAACTAAAGGGAAAGTTTGACTTAGGGGACAGCATTGAACTATAAACCATCTTGTTACTCTTAGTATTATTGTGGAGGAATGTCACAATTATAAAATTGATCTCTTTTATTTCTTTGTTGACTTTAGGAAAGCTTTAGACATAGTTCCGTTGGATAATCTATGGAAGAGCTAAAAGAGGTAATTGTTCCTCACGAGCTAAAGGTTGTTGTGACTAGGTTATACGATAATGTTATTGCCAAGATTAATACCAAAGGGGGTTGTTCACAAGAAATTAAATTCAATATCAATGTTAAGCAAGGGTGTCCCCTATCCGCCACCCATTTTGGAATTTACATTGATAAGCTAGAAGAGTCTTTGGAAGCTGCAGGTGGTGATGGCCTCAGGCTCACTAGTTTGGCCATTACTCTTCTCCTCTATGTTGATGATATCATTCTTCTAGCCAAGATCCATGGAAAACTTGACAAGCAGCTTAGAATCCTCCAATATGGGTATGATTGTTAATACCAATAAGACTAAAGTTATAATAATTAAATTCAAAAAGATCAAAATAATTCCATTTATGATAAAAATGTTTTGGAGAAATTTTACTCATATAAATACAGGGGATTTTACATTGCTCATCAAATCAATTGGAATTATTGCATTGCGAAAAGGATAGTTGGAGGTTGTAAATATTATTATGGGCTTGAAAACAAATGTAAGTCCACTAATATTTGGGTATGCAGTAAAACAATTTCCTTTTTGAGACTCTCTTCATGCCTGTTATTTTATAGAGATGTGATTTTTGGGATGGCAGTATATATAGAGAATCTTGGAGGAAGATTGACCCAATTTCAAAGAAATTTATAGCTTACAACCTCAAGATTAAAATAAATACACGCTAGATCCTATCCTCTTGATTGAAGCTATCCTTTCCCCCACTACAAATGTGCTTATTATTAGGTATCTCATGTATAAGAAGATGATATAGAACATTTAACCCACAAGGTTTCCCAAAATTGTTTATGTCTCTAGCCAAAATCCCCACCTTTAGCTCAAGCAAGTCTAGCATAAGGATGCCTAATCTTAGCTAAACCATTGAGGGGTAAAAGAAGAGATCACATTCAATAATAAGGATAATAGTGAAAATATTATTACTTCTACATTTAAGGATAACTTGTGGGAGGGAAAAGCGAAGCTAAGATAATATAAGGAGGCAATCAACCTTAATCTTGGTAACGAGAGTTCTCGTTCTATCTTCACCAATGCCAAGAAAAAAATGAAAATTAATAATATAAGAACTAATTCTCATGAGTTTGAAAGTTAAACCATGTGTTTGTCAATTCCAAAAACACCTTGCGAGAAACGATTCTATCACTTTTGTGGCACTAAGAGGGTTAAAGATGAAAATAACTTTCTCTTGGAGTGCCTAGCTCTTGCTCACATCCTTTCTAAATTTCAAAATGTTTTCCACACTACCAACCTTATTGAATTGTTAAGTCAACAAGATTATAGTGATCTAGGAATGATTTTCCCCATTCTTTTCAATCATACAAATACAATATTAAAGCATGTCAACTAATCTCTTCCTTTCATCAAGTCCGATGTTGAATTTTTAAATTAAACTACTACCCTACAAAGAGAATGAAGAAGTACAGCAGGGGAAGAGTTTATGTTGAGTGCACTCCACTATGCATTTAACATTGGTTTTGAAAGCCTGCAAGGTTATATTTGTGTTTTTAATGGCCATAGCCATTTTTCTACGAATCCATTGAAGGAGTTGTGGCTGAAATACCACGCAACCACATTTTTAAACCTGCTCCATGCCTCCTCATAAACATGCAACCACCGTGTTTAAAACTTCACCAACCAATAGTTTTTTTTTTGTTTTACTGCGAGCCTTTATTTTTGAATGGGCCACATCACGGAGGTCCCCACATACCAACACTACAACCATGGGGTCCACCATTATTCAATCAAATGGCTATTGCGTAGTTGCTAAGCCCATTCACCATACCCACATTTAAATGCGAAAGGAGGTCCCACCGCCGCCACATCACCAGCACAAGAGCCAATCATATTTTTTCATGCAAATTTGAGACTTACGTCATGGAGGCCATTTGTTATGCGATAATTTTATGAATTAGAGTTCATTTTTCGGTTTGAAGTCCGGGGGTCCCACCGCCGACCAATCACAGAGCGATCGCATTGGTTTGGACTCTGATTACGTTAGGGAAAATTGGTACGCGATAAATCATGCATTGGAGTTTAATCTCGAGTTTAAAATCTGCAACAAAGGTTTGAAACATTGGTTTAAAAAGTTTTTATGCCGCATATGATATATGGTTTCAAAACATTTTTTTAATGTTCTTTTTGTTTTATTTAATGCCGTGATAAAAATTCGGTTGACTTTGGATATAATATATATACCGTTAATATATATATTATAAACTTTTCAAGTTTATAATATATATGTTACAATAGTCTGTTTTATTCTTTTTTTTTGCGCTATATAAATGAAAAACATCTCGAAGGCTAAAGTGTTAACTGTGTATTGTTTTAGTGTGTGCCCGAGGGAAAAAACACAGTGAAGTGAAAAACATAGTATAGAGCACTGTGTGTATTTTTTTTGTGAAAGAGAAGAACTTGAAGGACACTATGTGTGAAGCAGTTCCATTTTGTAATACCTCTAAGGAGGAAGAACCAATTTGTAATAGATTTTAAGTTAATGAAATAGAAGTTTCTTGTGTGCCATCTCTATTCAACAAATTTTTTTAATCTTTGTGTTGAGAGGAGTAATTATTTTTATTCCTTTGTGTGTTTTGGAATACTCAGAAATTCCAACATGGTATCAGAGCTAGTCTAGGCTCTTTGAAGTTTGTCAAATAAGCTGAAGGAAGAAGGTGCTATTGCAACTTTTGACCAGCAGTGTGAAGGCTCAGCAAAGACTGAGTATTTACAAAACAAAGTTTCTTTTTTTTGTTTAAAAAGTGCAATCGAGAGATGCTGGAATATTTGAAATTCCAGAACAATAAAATGGACAAAAAAACTCCCCTCTTCAACACAGAGAAAGTATTAAAATTTCAGTCACAGGAGACAGAGTTCAACACTGAAAAATTCTATTTCATTCACTGTAAAACTCTATTACAAAAAAAAACTTCTTCCTCTATGAGGGATTACAAAATGCTGGACTGTTACAAGACACAGTGCCAAGCAAAACTCTTCTCTGTCTCACATAGAAAATACTCTGTCTCTCTTCAATAAATTCACTGTTGTGCATACACTCGTTTCACGCTCTGCTGTGTGTAAAAATTACAACTTACAATCTATCTTTTTCCCTTTTATACACTGCTGTGTAATAAAAAAAATTACACAGTAAATAAAAATTACATTCACGGCCCCCTTTTTTGTTTTGGCTTTCAGGCCTTTTAAAACTTTCCAGAACATAAACATTAAAATGAAACACTACTTATATATATTATAAATGTTAAAAAAATTTATAATATATATATTACAATGCATATATATATTAACCTTGGTAAAAAATAACTTTTCCGTGACTTTTAATTAAAACAAAACTTTTTACCCAAGGTTTAAAAACTTTATGAAATCTTTACGGACTTCAACCATAAAACAAACTCCATTGCAAAATATTTTCACATTCCAAAATGGCTCATTGACGTCACCCAAATTTGTGATGCGAATTTCAAATTAAATCCACCTCAATTGTTTTTGGGTCCGGTTTTTGGCAATGCATTCAGCCCAACAGAACAACGCGATCCAATAGTTTTCCTCTACGTGGCCCTTTCAATTTGGTGGTAAATTTCTGAGTTTAATTTTGGTGGTTGCGGGAATTTAAGAGACGGTAAGGATAGCATTTAAGTTTCTGGTTGCGTGATTTGGAATTCACAAACTCATCAATGCTCAGGCGGCTGTTGCAGAGCCATTAATCAACAACTTGCAGATTTAATTAAATGCAAATTTAATTTCTAGTTTGCGTGCTCCAGAGAAATTCCTTCAGCATTTGTCCTTCTCTGCGTTGCCGCAGTTGAATTTAATATTCAACACTCCCCCTTAAATTCAACTGTTGGATTATCTGTCATACCCAGACATTTTCTCAATTTATCAAAACTGTTCTGAGCTAATGGCTTTGTGAGGATATCAGCTAATTGATCTTTTGTTCTGCAATGCTACAAAACAATCTCTCCATTGTTCACCAATTCTCTGATATAGTGAAACTTTGTATCTATGTGTTTTGTTCTTTTATCAAAAACAAAATTTTTTGACAATGCAATAGCTGAGCTATTGTCACAATAAATCACTGTGCCTTTTATCTGTTCTTGGCACAAACTTCTCAACATTCTCCTCATCCAAATTTCTTGACACGCTACTGCTGTAGCTGCCACATACTCTGCCTCTGCTGTAGATAATGCTACAATCGGCTGTTTCTTAGAAGCCCATGAAATGACTCCTGAACCCATATGAAAAACATAACTGGAAGTGCTCTTCCGATCATCTACACTTCCAGCCCAGTCACTGTCAGTGTATCCAACTAATTCTGAATTTTTTGAAGTAGTATACAAAATACCACATCATTTAGTACCTTTAACATACCTCAGAATTCTTTTTGCTGCTTTCCAATGTGCTTCTTTTGGCTTCTCCATAAATCTGGAAATTAAACTAACAGCATGCATAATATCTAGCCTAGTTGCAGTCAAATACATGAGACTTCCAACTATGCTTTTATATAAACTTGGATCAAACTCCTTGCTGCTGTCATCCTTACTCAGCTTCAATCCCATTACTGTGGGAGTAATTGCAGCTTTGCACTCCTGCATATTAAATATTTCCAAAACTTGATTCACATACTTTGCTTGAGATATAAAAATCCCTTTTTCATTTTGTTCCACTTCTATTCCTAAGAAGTATCTCAATAAACCCATGTCAGTCATTTCAAATTCCTCTTTCATGACTGTTTTAAAATTTTCACTGAGATAATCATCATTGCCAGTGAATATTACATCATCAACATATAACACAACAATGAGCATTCTACCATCCTTTTCTTTGATGTACAATGTGGGTTCTTCATCACATTTCTCAAACCCATTCTCCAGTAGGTAGGAGTCTATCCTACTGTACCATGCTCTTGGTGCTTGTTTCAGCCCATAAAGAGCTTTCTTCAATTTGCAGACTTTATGCTCTTGGCCTTTCTTTTCATATCCAAGAGGTTGTTCCACATATACCTCTTCCATTAAAACTCCATTTAATAATGCAGATTTTACATCGTTCTGGTAAACTTTCCACTAGTTTTGTGCTGCTATGGACAACACTGCTCTCACGGTCTCCATTCTAGCAACCGGTGCGAAATTTTCCTCATAATCTATCCCATGCTTCTGCTTATATCCCTTGACAACAATTATGGCCTTGTGTCTCTCTATTTTTCCTTCAGCATTACTTTTGGTCTTATAGACCCATTTTAATCCAATGGCATCTTTACCTTCTGGGAGATCGACCAGCTCCCATGTTTTGTTCTTCTCTATGGCATTAATTTCATCATCCATAGCTTTTATCCATTTTATATCTTTAATAGCATCTTCAAAATGAATAGGATCATCTACTTGACAATACAAAGCAAATAGGGAATTCATACCTTCGTTTGCCGCTCCTTGTTCATAGATTTCTCTAATGCTTCTGAATTTTGTTCCACTTTCACTTGGTGTAGACGTGCTTGATGAAGCACTCAATTCTGCTCCATGTGGTGTGCTAGGAGATGCACTCCTGCTTATTCTCAAGGGTGTTCTCGGTGCTGCTTGAGGTGTCCCTTACTGTCCTTGTGTTGGTGGAGGTTGTGATACGGATGGGTTGCCAATTTCAACCATATCTCCCTCATCTTCATCATGAGATAAACAACTTTTAACATTGAATGTTTTCTCGATGTTTCCATCCCACGCTTCCTCTTCAATGAATTGCACATCTCTGCTTATCACAAACTTCTTTGTGGATGGGTTATACAATCTGTATCCTTTGGAATCTTTACAATATGCAAGGAAAATGCATTTCTCCCCCTTACTATCCAACTTCTTTCTCAACTTGTCTGGAATATGTGCATATGCCACACATCCAAAAACTCTCATGTGGGTGACTCCCTGTTTTCTGCCACTCCACGCTTCTTCTGGAACTTTGTTCATCACATCTTTTGTAGGGCATCTATTTAAAATATACACAACACAGTTTGCTGCTTCTGCCCAATACTCATTCGGCAAGTGTTTTGCCTTGAGCATACTTCTCACCATTTCCATTATGGTTCGATTCTTCCTTTCAGCAACTCCATTCTGTTGCGGTGTGTACCTTGTGGTAAACTACTTGTGTATGCCGTTCTCTCTGAAAAAACGCAGAAATTCCTTTGAGATATATTCTCCTCCTCTATCAGTTCTGAGAACTTTGATATACTGCCCACTCTGTTTTTCTACAAGAGCTTTAAAGTGGCAAAATTTCTGAAAAACTTCACTCCTATATTTCAGAAAATAAACCCACACTTTTCTTGTGAAAGCATCTATGAAGGTCAACATGTAGTTGCTTCCTGAAACTGATGTTGTTTGCATCGGCCCACATCAATCTGAGTGAATGATCTCTAAGGGTGCTTTCGCCCTTATGCTTTTCCCTGATGGAAAATTTTCTCTGTGTTGCTTTCCCAAGATGCAACCTTCACATAGGCTGTCAGGCTTCTCAATCAATGGTAAACCTCTTACCATTCCTTTTCTGTGCAGCAAATTTAATCCTCCGAAATTGATATGTCCAAATCTGAGGTGCCATAACCAATTTTCATCTTTTTCTTCCTTCTGGAAGGCTTCTTGTGTTACAGCTGCTATGCTCTTTCCTTTTCCCTTCAAGTCAGTGTTGAGCTTGAGAGGAAATATTCTATTGCTGGTCATTTGAATTTCAGCAATGATTTTCTTGCTTGGAGGTATATCTTTTATTGTGCACACAGCATCTTTGAATATTACATTGTAACCTTTATTTATGAGCTTCCCAACGCTCAAAATATTACACTTCAGGCCTGGAACATAATATACATCAGGGACAAATTTTTGCTCACCATTTCTTGCTCGAATACTAACTCTGCCTTTTCCTTTGGCAGAGATCTTAGTATCAGTCCCTGTGGTCACTTCATATTTTACTTCTTCATCTATATTGGAAAACATTGCTTTGTTTCCAGTCATGTGATTACTACATCCTGAATCTAAAAACCAAACATTATCTTCTCTATCTTGTGCTACATTACAAGATAATAGCACATTACTTGGGTTCTTTTCTTCTTTTGATACATTAGCATTCTGCCTATTTTGCATGTCATTTTGCTTCTTTCTACATTCATTGGCATAGTGCCCATATTTCTTGCAATAATGACATTGGACATTGGATTTGTCATACCTCTGTCCATGTGCATGTTGGTGTTGGTGTCCACCTTGTTGGCTGTTGGATTGGCCATGGCTCTAATTTTGACTGTTGCTCCTTCCATGTGAATGTGAAGGGCTGTTCCTTCCACCTTTGTTCTGGCTTCTGCCTCTTCCTCTTCCTTTGCCTTGACCTCTTCCTCTTCCTGAAGGCATCTGGGTCTTGAAGGCATGTTCAAGAGATGATTTTTCACTCCTACCCAATCTCTGTTCATGGGTCATCAGTGATGCATGTAGTTCATCCACTGAAAACTTTGTGAGATCCTTAGTCTCCTCTATGGTGGTGACAATCACATCAAATCTTGAGGGTATACTTCTCAAGAGCTTTTCCACAATTCTTCTTTCTTCAAGAGTTTCTCCATGGGATCTTATCTGATTTACAATCCCAGTCACATGTGTAAAAAATGTGTCCACATTATCTGACTCTTTCATGCAAAGAGTTTCAAAATCTCTTCTCAGCAACTGAAGTTTTGCTGTCTTAACTTTCTCCATACCTTGATAGGCTACTTTCAGAGTTTCCCATGCATCCTTGGATCTCTTAGCTGCTGCTATCTTTGGAAACACACTCTCATTTACTGTCTGATAGAAATAGAAGAGGGATTTAGCATCCTTCTTTCTATTGTTCTTCAATAAATCCTTCTCTGCTTGAGTTAAGGCATTAAAAGCCTGCTCATCAGCTGGTTCAACAAAACCATCTTCTACAAATTCCCATAAGTCTTGTGAGACAAACAGGGCTCTCATGGCAATGGCCCAATAATCATAGTTCTTTCCATTAAATTATGGAAGCTGAACATTTCCAATGCTCACTCAAGTGCTTGGTCCCGCCATTACTCTTAAACTGAACACTGAACTTAAACAAACTGTCTTTCCTTCTCTGAAAGAACAAACTCTTTTAAACAGAAAAAAACAACTCTGTTTTCTTTGAGAAATACCTGATCTTTTGACCTCTGTTGAGCTTTCACACTGCTGGAGAAAACGCTGCAACAAGTCTTCTTCTTCTTCAGCTTCTTTGAAACCTTCAAAGAGCCTGAACTAGCTCTGATACCATGTTGGAATACTTGAAATTCCAGAACAATAAAATGGAGAAAAAAACTGCCCTATTCAACACAGAAAAAGTATTAAAATTTCAGTCACAGGAGACAGAGTTCAACACTGAAAAATTCTATTTCATTCACTGTAAAACTCTATTACAAAAAAAAACTTCTTCCTCTATGAGGGATTACAAAATGCTGGACTGTTACAAGACACGGTGCCAAGCAAAACTCTTCTCTGTCTCACACAGAAAATACTTTGTCTCTCTTCAATAAACGCACTGCTGTGCATACACTCGTTTCACGCTCTGCTGTGTGTAAAACTTACAGCTTACAATCTGTCTTTTTCCCTTTTATACACTGTTGTGTAATAAAAAAAATTACACAGTAAATAAAAATTACATTCACAATCCCCTTTTTTTTTTTGGCTTTCGGGCATTTTAAAACTTTCTAGAACATAAAAATTAAAATGAAACACTACTTATATATATTATAAATGTTAAAAACATTTATAATATATATATCACAATGCATATATATATTAACCTTGGTAAAAAATAACTTTTCCGTGACTTTTAATTAAAACAAAACTTTTTACCTAAGGTTTTAAAACTTTATGAAATAATTACGGACTTCAACCATAAAACAAACTCCATTGCAAAATATTTTCGCATTCCAAAATGGTTCATTGACATCACCCAAATTTGTGATGCGAATTTCAAATTAAATCCACCTCAATTGTTTTCGGGTCCGGTTTTTGGCAATGCATTCAGCCCAACAGAACAACGCGATCCAATATTTTTCCTCTACGTGGCCCTTTCAATCTGGCGGTAAATTTCTGAGTTTAATTGTGGTGGTTGCGGGAATTTAAGAGATGGTAAGGATAGCATTTAAGTTTTTGTTTGAGTGATTTGGAATTCACAAACTCATCAATGTTCAGGCGGCTGTTGCAGAGCCATTAATCAACAACTTGCAGATTTAATTTCTGGTTTGCGTGCTCCAAAGAAATTCCTTCAGCATTTGTCCTTCTCTGCGTTGCCGCAGTTGAAGTTAATATTCAACAAGAGAAGTCTTTTTGAAGACATATTTTAACTCTCAAGCAGGGAGAAATTCTGTTTAAAAACACAATCAATTTTAGAGCATAGTTCACAACACTCACATTCAATTCTGCCCAACGTCACTGTCCTCCCAGTGAAAACAACAATTGTTCTTTGTTGATGGCTCTCCTCTCCTCCCAGTGGAAATAGCAACGGATCTATGTCGATGGCTCTCCACCACTACGCAAAGGCTGGCTCGTCACGGTGGCTTCCTTTCTTATCTTGCAGCGACTTTGATTCAACGGGTCTCCGCTTCAACCACTTTTATCATGCATTCCACAAAGGCTTCTCCCACGGACATGCTCTTTGTTTTAAAATTGCTCCTATACCACTTTTTTTGGGGAAAGAAATAAAAATGAGAAAGAAATACGAAAAATAATTGAATTACAAACTGAAGGATAAACACTTGGAAACTCTTATTATTCAAATTATTCTCCGTACAATACAAGCCTCTCGGGCCATCTTATTTAACCTGGGCTTATTTCGTTATTCCAACTACATCTCGTTACTCAAACTACATTTCGCTATTCCAACTACATCAATAGGTAACAAGTAAATTTTCCCAGAATTACTTATTTACATTTTGTTGTCATATTTTAGGCTGTATAAGTTTTCATCTTTTCAACCAAGAGGTTGCATAGTATATTCAGAAATATGTCTATGCAAGGTAATATTCTAAATACTACCAAATAGAAGGGCCTATTAGGCTCCATTGTGATTTTTCTAGTGCATAATTATAGTGCGTAGGACTAGTCCTACAAAGAATATAACATATATCAAACAAATTGAGTTTATTGCAACTCTACAATGTGCTTTTCTTTGTTTTAATTTTTATTCTAGGCGTGAAAAGAAAAAACAAAGCTTAGTCATCACCTTCTAATTGTGTTTTCAAAATTGGGTTTCTTAGAATATGTTTGTGTTAATTTTGAGAATGGTGTGGTCATTTTGTTATCATAATTTTTATTTATATTCTTAGTTTACTTCATTATTTGGAGTGGTACACTTACAATATTACATTTTAGTCATAGTAAGAAAAGTATAATAAAGGATAACCCTATTGTTGTAATAAACTATATGGTAGAATATTGATGACAATTTATAAATAAAGTTAATCCTTTACATATTTACAAAATATTTGAAGATTTATAGAGGAATATAAAGAATTAGATAAAAGAAAAAAAAGATGCATGAGAAAGATAACATGAGGAATATAACGAGTTATAAGAATAAGTAATAAATAGGGTTGAACATTCCATTTTTTCTTAGGACCAGGGAGTTCCAAGTTGAATTTCAAAGAGCCATATATCAAGTTTGATTAGAGCACTGGTACATTGACTATTGGTATGTACACTTATCTCAAGTTTTGTTAATTAGTAAAAAAATAGTACTTATGTTATTTAAGCATTAGTTTTCCTTTTGAAGTTTGTAAAATGGTTTTCTATTTTCACTTGCGTTGTAGATCACTATACTTAGTTTGAAGATTCTAAAGATGTTAATTTAATTAGGTCCATTATGCCCCTAAATATTCAATCATAACTACCATCCAAGGCCTCCTTTCGATATGAATCATAGGAGAAGTGCTAATTGCATATGGGAAATTTGTGCATCTAGATACCAAAAAATTCTCTTACAAGACATGTGACTAGAAGTGATTTTCCTTTCTTTCTCTTTAAGTAATCTTGACAGTTTGGCTGATTTTATTTTTTATTTTTTTCTTGGTTGGTGAGACTAGAGTCCATGTGGGTAAGATAATAGCTACTTCTCCCCACTACCCAAGCTACACCCACTTGACATGAAATGGATGAATTAATGTGGCTAATGTTAATTTATGTCTTCATAAATAGATGAAATTGGTGTGATAACACTTTCTGTATAGAGTATTTTGAAAATACTAATTTTGTTTTTAATTATATTTCTAGCTAGTCAATGAAATTATCTTAATAATAATTAGAAAAAATGATAATTTAATTATCTACTTTATCGATTTAATGTATCTTATTAAACTTTGATAATTTGACTTCCAAATCATGCAAAATTGAATTTATGTGGGATTGAAGATACCACAAGAACACAAATTAAAATATCGTGGGTCAATGTAATTTTTGTTGGTTCATCATGTTCTCGGAAGAAACATTAGTTTTGACATCTTTACAATGGCCCGCGCAGAGAAATGTTCAAATATTGGAAATGTAATTTTCGTACATTTTATTTCAGTAAAAACCTTACTTTTAACATCTTTCCATTGGCTCGGATATAAAAACGTTAGCTATATGTATATATGTATCAAATTTATGTTGGGCAATGTAATTATGGTACATTATATTTTTTTTTGGAAAAAACATTATTCTTAAATCTTTCATATGGTTCAAACATATAATTGTTATTAGAATATGTTTCCTATGGCTCTCACATAGATTTGTTATTTGAATAGGTTTGATAGATTTATAATTGTGCCTAATTTTGTGGTTTAAGCTATTCTTATATACACGAAGAAAACGTGGAAATTGTTTCGCATTACAGAGTGGACATATAATTCAATGGCACGAAATTCTAGATTATTCGTGTTAAAGTCAGACGCAAAAAAAAATCCCTGAGGTCGACATGTGATTGAGATGCAGAATCGACGTCGCGTCATAAATCAGTAACAATTTTTACAGAAGCCGGGTATAATATATACAGCCTAGATATAAAAAGTTTGAAGAACACTTTATCTGCAGCAGTAGAAAATTAGATAAAAAGTTTGAAGAACACTTTATTTGCAACAGTAGAAAATTTGTTATTGTATTTATTTGACAAATAATATACATGTGAATGAATCATACGAATTAGTGGTAATTTGCTGCATAAATCGCGGAAGACAGGTTACTCTGGTCAAACTAATTGATAAATCAAATACGAAGTTGAAAAATATATTGTTTCTTGGCAAATTTGCTGAATTTAATTGACAAATAAAATGGGGTTGAACGAAATTTTGGAATATGTGGAAATCTTGTGTATAAAGCCTCCGTGTCAGCCTCAATCATCTTTGGTTCATCCAATCTGCTCTCTATATATGAATAACACTTGTATAAGCGAGCCCTATACGATGAGATAAAAAGAATCACGGAGAATAGAATAGCATAGGTATCTCTGTTTGATATCTCCATCTCTGAGAATATAATTGCTTAGGTATCTCTCTTTGAAACTTCATCTCTGAGAATATAATAGCATAGGCATCTCTGTTTAAGTATACAGAAAAGAGCAGGATGGGTAACGTGCTGCTGCGAAGAGGAGTGGGTCGTCCTCGTCGGATAAAGATTATGAAAGCCGACGGAACGGTGATGAAGCTGCGGAGTACTGTTTCTGTGAAGCAAATACTTATCGATTATCGAAGTCATGGAATATTTGAGGCACCTGCTGGTCCTCCACTTGGGATGGGCAGTTTCAGTCAACCTCTCCCAGAAAGGGCAGAGCTTGTAGGTGATCATCTCTATTATCTCATTCCTCTCACCCACCCACATGATGAACTCATCGATTACAAAACCGATATGATCATAGCAAGAGCTTCTTCTGGTGATAGCATCCCACACATCGGCAGAGATTCAATAAAACAAGATGTTGTTGATGATGTGGTTAATAAGATTAATAGAGGCGGGGTCAGGATTATTTCTTCTTCTTACTCCACCGATGGACCGACCTTGAGGGTGAAGCTTCGACTTAGAAAACAAGATCTCGCTGCATTTCTTGCAACCTTAATTCAAGGTGCCGCACGGGAGTCTTCATGGAAGCCAAGGTTGGATACCATCGTTGAACGACACAGCCGGGATGGAGATTTATAGTTATTTTCCAAGAGTAGAGCTATCTATCGTATGTATCTATTTACAAATTTCATTTGTCAATGTGCTTACAAGTATTATGTCATATCCAGTTTCCTGGAAATAACAGTTCTATAGTTATTCGGTTGCAAGCATCTGGCAGTTTATGATTTTTCACGTTGTTTCTTTGTATTTGGTGTGTAGTGCACCCACCCATAGCGCAGAATTAGATCGGCTTCTCTTGTTAAAAAAAAATCAACAAACATCTCAGACACTCTGAGTTAGCAATTACAATCAATAAATTGGTTCACTAAAAATTATAACATATAAAATAATTTTAAATGGTTTGTAAATGGAGATATCTTTTTTTTAATATTTCTATATCTTACTTTATTAAAATTATTCCTCACCTATAAATAATATGACCTCAATCAATGAAACATAATTATAAATCTAAGTGTAAGCTACTTTCATTGGGTAGTTAATTCCTTACCTATAAATAATATGAGCTCAAACAATCAAACATAATTATAGATGTAAGTGTAAGTTACTTTCCTGGGTGAACCACGTGACCTCTGCAACTTAACCTTTCCCCATAAAAAAAATCATCTTTACTCATTTCACCATTTATATTTTTATTTAGCTATTTTTAAATTTATTATATATTTCTATTTCGCTACATTTATATTATGAAAACCTTGCTTTGAAGTGTCGTGTTTTTCTGCAAGAAGGTTCGCTGGAAATCATTGTGTGTTGATTATTATTAATTTTTTTTCAGTTTTAAGGAATCACAACATACTTAGCTTATGGAGTCTATCACAAGAATGGCCATGAAAAGTGGGGCTTCGAGCTACACATATTATCACATAAACATGATCTGGTAAAATATTTTGGTAAAACATGGTCTGGTAAAAAGGAGGAAAGAGAATCTTCTTCACCTTTCTCATGTTGTCTCTATAATTTTTTAGAGGAAAATTCTTATTCATAAATTGAAAGAAAAAAAATTCGATCGTCTTAAAGAATTTGTATGTCTATATTAAGAACATTTATGATTCCTCTAACACCATGGCACCATAATGAGCACTCATATAGAGGATGATATCCTTTCTTTGTAAGACATGGAGTTTGGGATTAAGAAACTTCCTAATGGGAAAACAAAGGATATTGAAGGGTACCATGCTGAAATTTTCAAAATGGGAAGCTTTATCCTTATCGCTCATATAAACAAAATCCTTAATTTGGTAGTGAAATAAGGCTTCCCTAAGCCTTTGATGTAAAGCCTTATTGTGTATGTTTTTAAAAGTTGGGACAAAAGCATCCCCTTTAACTACGTGATCATTATGATTAGCCACATGTTAGCCAAATTGTATGGGGTTATTTTGGAAAATAATATTAGCATTTCTCTTGAAATCTAGGCCAAAAGAACTAAAGGGAAAGTTTGACTTAGGAGACATCATTGAACTATAAACCATCTTGTTACTCTTAGTATTATTGTGGAGGAATGTCACAATTATAAAATTGATCTCTTTTATTTCTTTGTTGACTTTAGGAAAGCTTTAGACATAGTTCCTTTGCATAATCTATGGAAGAGCTAAAAGAGGTAATGGTTCCCCTCGAGTTAAAGGTTGTTGTGACTAGGCTATACGATAATGTTATTGTTGAACCCTTAGTTAAACTAAGAGGGGGCGTGAATCAGTTTAACACATTCATGGAATTTTAAAACTTTCCTTTAAACTTATTTACACCTTCATTTCATGATCAACTTATTACATAATGTAACAACAATCTTAATATGTGAGCAACAAGTATTAAGCAGATTAGATACACCATATCAACACATAAACATCATGCACATAGACAACAGATATAAGTGAAAACCCATAACGGAGAAAACCACATCTTCTTATTGTTGTGATGCAAAGGCAAGTTCCGACACCCTCTCACCACTGATTTTCTGTAGGCTCCAACCTACAGGAGGCTCCTACCTCAATTCTGCAAGATACAACTTGCAAGGAAGCTCCAACTCCCATCTATTTTCTGCAAGCTACAACCTACAGGAGGCTTCTACCTCAGCCAGCTACAACTGACATCTACCAAGAAACAACTTGATATGGAAGCACCAACTTCCTCACTCATTAAAAAAAAACCAATGCTGATTTACCTGGATATCAACTCTATTATGTTCCTTCTTCACTACTCTCCACCACCCTTCATATATGTCTTATATCATCTCTGAATCTTCACAACTTCTCTATCTACTCCTCCTTCTTCTTACCCTCTCTACCTCATCTCTCCATTCTCTAACCTCTCTATGCATATCTTTGTAACATTATTTATGGAGATCACCTCATAACTGTTTTCATTCCACACGGAATTCGAAATTAACAGCCACGACTCTTTTCCTTCCACCTTCTCGTTTTCCTGCCTAGAGCACATTAAGAAAAATATAACAATATGTATACATTTAAATATTACAGTGGGGTATTTCTTTGTCTACGGAGACTTGCCTTTGCATCACAAACAATATAAAATTAATTAAAACATCTACATTTACATTTGCAACAGATATATCTTATTCAATCCTTTCAGTTCTTGGCTCACTGTGTGTTTGTCTTTTCTACTGTTGTAGTGTAACAGTTCTGCATACTCTCATGCTTTCTATGCATGTAGAATTCATTTCCCAAATTATGTTCTAAATCTGGCAGCTTTACCAAAACCCACATTCTCCACTCTCATGCATATAAAGATGCATCCCAAACTTTTTCTCCAACCAAACTCAAATCTGGGCAACCTTGACAATTTAATGCCGAAGTTTTTATATCTCAAATCCCAAATTTGAGATATTAAAATAAAATTCTTATGGTTTTAAAACCACCTCTCAATCCAGCTCAAATTCCCAATCTGGAAAATTCAAATTAATGCTGAAGGTTTTCCATCCAAGGTTAAAATCTCTATTATAACCTAATAATGCAAATTCACTTGCAGATCCATTAACATGCCCCTCTTGGAAAATTAACAAAATGCGGAATTTGCTTCTCTTTTTCTTAAAGAACTGTGGTTATAAACCATAAACTCACTTTAAGAAATGGAAACAATACCTGTCTTTGGAATAAAATCCAATAATCACACTTCAGCCAACACTTTCATTTATGTTCTCCATGGCTTTATTAAGCCATCAATGGAATACCTTTATATGTTTTGGCTTTGGTAAAGGTTATAAACATACCTTTGGTTGGCCCCAAGGCTTACCAATTCACATGCGATTATATCTATAAAAATTTATTTATATGCGGACCATAATCCATTAATACATATCAAAACCTCCATTAACTCCCGTTAAACACTTTAAAATACTTTTTTTGACCCACATGTATTTGAACATATCTTATCATCCAATGCCATTAACATGGATCTGGCCCACAGCTTGATTAACATGCCTTTCATCCAGCGAATCGACAACATTCTCATCATCGCTCTACCATTTGAATGATCCAACGATCATCGCATAATAAAGATGCCTACCTCTTAATTCTTCAAACCAACACCAAAAAATATGAATCTCTTGGGGTCCCATATCTGTTCTTACCTTGACTAATTGTCGAATGGATCTGATAGTCTAGATTTCATCGCATTCCAAACCTCAATAGTGCGCACATCTAACGGCTATCGCGCTCCATAAGGCGTCGGACTTTAACCATCCGAAATCACGTGATAAAAATGGGTCCCAACATTAACTTACCATTCACATCCAACGGCTAACTATTGATTGCATTGTTTCTCCCCAATCCAACGATAATCGCGTAACCAAAACGTAGGGGTTTTAATTCTCAGAAATTACGTGATAAAAATGCTTTTAAAAACCACTCTTTGCCACGCGTCCAGCGGCTAACCTTATCGCATTCAAAAAGGCAACAAAACTTACCACTTAATTAGCCACGTGATACTGCTGGTTTTATTTCTCAAAACTGCCTCCTCATTCATTGTTCCTCCTTCTTGTTTATTCATGGTTCCACCTTCTTATTTACTCAACGAACCATTGGATTTCAGTTCATTAACCCCAGCACCTTCTAATTCGATCACGCCTCTTTAACTTGATTTCTGCTACATAACCAGAGTTCCGCTTCTCTTCAAACCACGCCGTCACTTATGGTGCTTCCACCTGATTCATTTGACGGTGCTCCAGTTCTTCTTTATTGAAGAATACTTTCAATTCATTACCGAACCTCAAATTAGTGATTGTAAAAAGACTGGTTCTCTTTCACAGTTTAATAGAATCAGGGTTCCACCCAGTAATTAAACCTCTCCAATGTACCTTCTTCCTCTCGACATATTCAAGGATTGTTACTTTGTGCCTTCAAGTTTCATGCTCCGGCAACCTCAATTCAACTCCCATTACAATAAAAGCCCTATATGGACTTCGAAACCGAGAACTTTATGGCACCATAATTACACAACGGAACTTGTAAGTTTCCTTGAAGTGCCTTATTCAATACCTATTCCGATCAAGAAATTTTGGCCTTCGATAAAGGTTTATGGAATTTCAATTCAATAGCATCGATTTGAATTTATTCGTTCCATAATCAAAACTTTATAACATGACCCCCGGTATATTTGAATTGCTTATGAATCAAACATTGACATTAACCCTTAACACAGAGTTTATCACGTACTGTTTCTTATACAATTTCTTATTGAAACTAAAAGCCTACCACACAAACCTTAAACCAAATGATACCCATGTAGTACTGAAACAGATTCCTCATATATGCAGATGAAATTACTTACAAAGGCTTATTGTCATGACCAGATCTTCAAATCAAATGGCCCTTTTCAACTGCCCGTAGGTTTACAGGAACAAACCCTTGTTTGCCCAAACTGAAGCACTCACACACTCTGCAGATCTCTAAATACCCCGAACCTTTCTCTTCTTTAGTGCAACTCCCTCTTGAGATTGTTCTGTATAAGATCTTTGGCCCTTGCTGTATCTTGAAACTTCGCTACCTCTCTGCTTCTTTGCTGCCTCTGCTTCAATTCGTTGTCTCTGCTTCTAGTCACCGATCTACTTCATCCATTGCCTCTGCTTCTTGTCTAATGCCGCCTTTCTACCTTTGCTACTTAACTATTTTTCCTTTGTGCTCCTTTTCCTTGATGATAATTCAGGTGATGCTCCTTTGTGCTCCTTTGCCATCAATGACAATATTTCCAACCGTCTCTCCCTTTGGCATTGATGGCAATACTCCAATACTTCCTCCAGGACTTCCTCCTCATTCTCATTCTGATTAGTGTCTTGTCTTCCTCTGCTTGCTTTTCAGAAGAGCCTTTCTTCTTCTGCTTTCTTTTCCTCCCCCTTTGACATCAATGGCAAAGGGTTGAACCTTTCCCAATGTACTTTCTATCTTTTCATTTCCTCTCTCTGAGTTGTGTTTAGGCCTTCTTCTTCTGACTTTGTACCATGCTTCTCCAAACTGGTGTGCAAGAGTTGTTGGGAGAACACTTTGAGAATCATTGAAATTGTATGTATATACACAGTAAGTTGATATCATCCCAAAGCTTAGAATTCTTGCACTTGTATAAAGCTGAAAGTGATGATAGGACACTTCATAGAACACATTGTACCAGACTTATATAATCAGAGATGTATCATTGGAATAATACTAAAGTACTGAGAATGGTCCATACGTCATACAAAGTCCGCTCCAAATATACTTCAGTCCATATTATGATATTCATCTGAGACACATATCTGGAGTACACATCTATTCAAATATGACGATGCCAACATATCTTTTATAGTTGTGGTTCACCTTTACTTCCTGTTGGTGGTGATATGAGTTTTTCTGCTGACAGGGATATTACACTTAATAGTTGAAAGGTCCTTGTTACTGATGTGATCAATGAATCAAACCAGAGCTTACAACTTATTGTGAGACTAGACAATATCTTTCAATATAAGAGACCAAATGACTTTACTTCTTGTACAATGTACTTTCAAAACAAACCCATGAGGCTTGATACATTCAATGTATCGGTCAGTCTCACTTATCAACTATGCAATTTTATTTATGACATAAGGGGGTATGTATGTCAACGATCAACCTCTCTTTAATGGTGAAATACCAGCAAATCCTTTCTGCTGAAGTATGCTTTTGATGAATCAATAAAAGACTCTTGAGCTTCAAATGTAATAACAACACAACAAGTCCTTCATACTTCAGATACTTTAACGGTTCTATCGTGATGATCTTCCGCAAAAACATATTCAAGATGTTTAATTGAAATCTCAGCAAACAGACTTCACATGGTGTTATGAATGATCTTAAGAGAGAGGCCTTGAAGATATATATGTACTGACTTGAGGAAGGCATGCAGTTATATCTAGAAATAGATACTGCTTCAATGCTCAATATACTACTTCAAGTGTAAACAATATAATGATCCTTTTTCCCTTTCGTTGACCCTTTTATGCTTTAATAATGCAGATAACACTAGGTATACTACCTTGACATACTTTTTCCATAGTCATTTGATCTTGAGGACCTGTACCATACCGCTGCTCCATTGATAACACTTGGTATTCTGTTGATAGGCATGCTGCTTATACCAAATACCAATTGATACTACTTTCACTTTAGCTCGCACATGAACCCATAGTTAAGACAACCTTCATAGTTTCTACTATTGAGATTTCCACTGTTCACACCAACAATCATCAATATACTGAATTTGATCTTGGCATCATTAACCATTTTTCTTATTTTGTCATTCTGTTCAAAGGACTGCCATTGCATGTTCCTTTCTAGGACTGCTCCAGAATCATTTGTCCTTTATATTCAATTCAGTTGTTCTAGCATAATGATCTTCGGGAAGACATCTTCAATTTCTATACTAGGAATCTTCATGGGAAAATCACTCAGAGATTTATCACTCACTTAACTGCAAATTCCTCCAAGGGAACTTTTCAAAGATGAATGGTGTAATGATATAATGATGATAGGCACTTCTCTTACTCATCCTTCTTAATGTGATTCATTGTTAATTCTAGCAGTATGATGCACAATGTGATCATCCTTTATGGGTCTTTCTAGTTCTGTAGCTCGAAACATAATTTTTGTGATTTTAACCATTCATCACTTAATGTGCTGATGTCTTCTTAGCTTACATGTTCATGGTTGATGTTCCCTCTACCATCATGGCTTCTTGTTGCCTTCTCTCCTTCCATCAACCTATTGGCTATTGTGTGCTTCAGGTATTCTTCTTCCTCAATAGTTCTCTATTAGAGAAATTGTCCTTTCCCTTCCTGATCTTATAGCTGTTCTCATTCCAAGGAGCTCTTCTTATATTACTTTCATGGGGACTATTTATGGACTTCTCTCCCCCTGAGATGTTTCTTCTTAGAGTAGCTCCCCCTGAGACTTTGATGGATTCATTATGTTATTGAGTTAACAGGCTCCCCCTTTCTCTTTTCCTTCCAAACTTTATTAGGGTTCTTCTTAATGTCTACACTTCTTTTTGATTCATAGTTTTGTTGGATTGGGTTGGATTCAGTCATCTGTCTAGAGTTCTTTAATGTATATGGTAGTTTACAGTCTTTTTCTTTGTGAGCAAGCTTGAGGCATACATAACATCTTATTTTACCAAGGTACGTTTGAGATGATGTATAATATTTTGTTCCCCTTTTTGAACACAATTTACATTCAATAGATTTATGTCCAAATTCATTGCATGAAAAACAGTAGGCATGGAATTGATTAGTGTACCTGGTGAGTGGTTGTCCTTTCCATTTGTTTTCTTGAGGTAGTCTTCTCATTTGCTGCATCTTTTGCTGGTTAAACTTGATTCTCTTTGTCTTACATTTTGCTGCAATATGTCCTGGTTTATGACAAGAGAAACATGTGATATTTTTCATAGGAGGAAAGAACCTCCTTTGACATCTTTGGAATTTTTTCAATTCATCCTTAGGAGCGTATGAGCCTTTAGCAGTTGATTGTTTCATCCTCTCATTATCTATCCTTTCATGTTGTTGCTTGTTTCTGTTTGTTTCTTTACAAATCATGTTCTTGCTGGCTTCTACTCCTGTAGGAATCTTCTGAGCTACTTGATTATCCTTTAAAGCTTTTACAAAAATGATATTCTTGTTATCTTCTACCTTGGAATTACTTGTTTCTCCTTCATAGCCTATCCCAGTCTTTATGAGAGGAGACCTTTGAGCATTTAGAATTTGGTCCAACTATCCAGAGCTTTTCATTTGTGGAATATTCATAATTAGTTCAATTTGGGCCTTTTCTAATTTCATCCTTAGGCTTACCACCTCTTCTTCCAATCTTACACATTCCAGACTTTTCTCTCTCATTTTTTGCAGCAGAGTGTCTTCTACTTTCCTTTCTTCTTCAAGTTGTGCCTTCAGGCCAACAATTTATTCCTTATCTTCATATTCTCTTTCATCACATATTTTCACCAATGTCTTAAGGTATATGTTTTCATTCTTCAATATTTCTATTTCAGTCAAGGCTGTGTCATGTTTGGCTTTTTCCTCAACTGTAATTTCTTCATGGTACTCACATCCATTCACACTAGTAAGTACCTCATTTGATTGAACATTTTCCTTTTGACATGAATTTTTCTTCTTCTTGATTCTCTTCTCCTTCTTAACAATGCAACCCCTAGTGTCTACTTCATGCATGAAATGCAATCTATCCTAGATTTCTTTTGCAGAGGTTAGATCCATTATTAAGTCAAGATCCTTGTTATGAAAACTGTTATATATCACAGATGTTGCCTTGGCATTCCAATGTTGTTCTTGCAAAGAGGTAGAGTCTGTGTAATAACCATCACATACAAGCTTCCATACCTTAGGTTCATAAGCCATTAAATATGTTTTAACCTTATCTATCCATTCAGGAAAGTTTATTGTATTTAGCATGGGTACATTTTGATAGTCCATGACTCAACCAGGTCTCCTTCAAGCTATAAGGCTTACACCAAAGGAACCTACTCTGATACCAATTGTTAAACCCTTAGTTAAACTGAGAAGGGGGGTGAATCAGTTTAACACATTCCTGGACTCTTAAAAATTTCCTTTAAACTTATTTACACCTTCATTTCATGATCAACTTATTACATAATGTAACAACAATCTTAATATGTAAGCAGCAAGTATTAAGCAGATTAGATACACCATGTCAAAACATAAACATCATGCACATAGACAATAGATATAAGTGGAAACCCATAAGGGAGAAAACCACATATTATTATTGTTGTGAGGGAAAGGCAAGCTCCAAATCCCTCTCACCACTGATTTTCTGTAGGCTCCAACCTACAGGAGGCTCCTACCTCAATTATGCAAGCTACAACTTGCAAGGAAGCTCCAACTCCCATCTATATTTTGTAGGCTACAACCTACATGAGGCTCCTACCTCAGCCAGCTACAACTGACATCTATCAAGCTACAACTTGATATGGAAGCACCAAATTCCTCACTCTTTCAAAAAAAAACACATGCTAATTTACCTGGATATCAGCTCTGTTCTGTTCCTTCTTCACTGATGTTCACCAACCTTCATATCTGCCTTATATCATCTCTGAATCTTCACAGCTTCTCTATCTGCTCCTCCTTCTTCTTACCCTCTCTGCCTCATCTCTCCATTCTCTAACCTCTCTATGCATATGTTGGCAACATTATTTATGGAGATCACCTCATAACTGTTTTCATTCCACAGGGAATTTGAAATGAACAACCATGACTCTTTTCCTTCCACCTTCTCATTTTCTTGCCTAGCACATTCAGAAAAATAAAACAATATGTATACATTTCAATATTGCAGTGGGGTATTTCTTTTCCTACGGAGACTTGCCTTTGCATCACAAACAATATGAAATTAATTAAAACATTTACATTTACATTTGCAACTTATATATCTCATTCAACCCTTTCAATTATTGGCTCACTGTGTGTTTGTCTTTTATGTTGTTGTAGTGTAACAGTTCTGCATACTCTCCTGCTTTCTATGCATGTAGGATGCATTTCCCAAATTATGTTCTAAATCTAGTAGCTTTACCAAAACCCACATTCTCTACTCTCATGCATATAAAGATGCATCCCAAACTTTTTCTCCAACCAAACTCAAATCTGGGCAACCTTGACAATTTAATGCCGAAGTTTTTATATCTCAAATCCCAGATTTGAGATATTAAAATAAAATTCTTATGGTTTTAAAACCGCCTCTCAATCCAGCTCAAATTCCCAATCTGGCAAATTCAAATTAATGATGAAGTTTTTCCATCAAAGGTTAAAATCTTTGTTATAACCAATAATGAAAATTCACTTACGGATCCATTACCATGCCCCTCTTGGAAAATTAACAAAATGTGGAATTTACTTCTCTTTTCCTTAAACACCTGTGGTTATAAACCATAAAATCGCTTTATGAAATGGAAAAAATACCTCTCTTTGGAATAAAATCCAATAATCACACTTTGTCCAACACTTTCATTTATGTTCTCCATAGCTTTATTAATCCATCGATGGAATACCTTTATATGTTTTGGCTTTGGTAAATATTATAAACATACATTCGTTTGGCCCCAAGGCTTACCAAATCACATGCGATTATATCTATAAACATTTATTTATATGTGGAACATAATCCATTAACACATATCAAAACCTCCATTAACTTCAGTTAATCACTTTAAAATACTTAATCTGGCCCACATATATTTGAACATATCATATCATCCAACGCCATTAACATGGATCTGGCCCACAACTTGATTAACATGCCTTTCATCCAGCGAATCGACGACATTCTCATCATCGCTCTACCATTTGAATGATCCATGATCATCGCGTAATAAAGATGCCTACCTCTTAAGTCTTCAAACCAACGCCAACAAATATGAATGTCCTAGGGTCCCACAGCTGTTCTTACATTGAATAATTGCTGAATGGATCTAATGGTATAGATTTCATCGCGTTCCAAACCTCAATAGTGCGCACATCTGACGGCTATCACGCTCCATAAGGCGTCGAACTTTAACCATCCAAAATCACACCCAAAAAATGGGTCCCGACATTAACTTACCATTCACATCCAATGGCTGACTATTGATCGCATTGTTTCTCCCCAATCCAACAATAATTATGTAACCAAAATGCACGAGTTTTAATTCTCAGAAATTACACGATAAAAATGGTTTTAAAAAAAAATCTTTGACACATGTCCACCAACTAACCTTATCGCGTTCAGAAAGGAAAAACAACTTACCACTTAATTAGCCATGCGATACTGCTGGTTTTATCTCTCAAAACCACCTCCTCATTCACTGTTCCACCTTCTCGTTTATTCATGGTTTCGCCTTCTTATTTACTCAACGAACCATTGGATTTCAGTTCATTAACCCCAACACCTTCTAATTTGATCATGCCTCTTTAACTTGATTTCTTCTACATAACCAGAGTTCCGCTTCTCTTCAAACTGCGCCATCACTTATGGTGCTTCCACTCGATTCATTCGATGGTGCTCCAGTTCTTCTTTATTGAAGACTGCTTTCAATTCATTACCGAACCTCAAATTCATGATTGTAAAAATACCGGTTCTCTTTCATAGTTTAACAGAATCAGGGTTCCACCCAATAATTAAACCTCTCCAACGTACCTTCTTCCTCTCGACATATTCAAGGATTGTTACTTTTTGCCTTCAAGTTTCATGATCCTGCAACCTCAATTCAACTCCCATTACAATAAAAGCTCTATATATAATTCGAAACCCAGAAATTTACGGCACCATAATTACACAACGGAACTTGTAAGTTTCCTTCAAGTGCCTTATTCAATACCTATTCCGATCAAGCAATTTTGGCCTTCGATAAAGGTTCATGGAATTCCAATTCAATAGCATTGATTTGAATTTATTCGTTCCAAAATTAAAACTTTATAACATGACCCCCGACATATTCGAATTTCTTATGAATCAAACATTTACATTAACCCTTAACACAGAGCTTATCACGTACTGTTTCTTATATGATTTCTTATTGAAACTCAAATCCTACCACACAAACCTTAAACCAAATTATACCCATGTAATACTGAAACAGATTCCTCATATATGCAGATGAAATTAATTACAAAGGATTCTTGTCTTGACCAGATCTTCAAATCAAATGGCCCTTTTCAACTGCCCATAGGCTTACAGGAACAAACCCCTGTTTGCCCAAACTGAAGCACTCACACACTCTGCAGAACTCTAAAGACCCCGAACCTTTCTTTTATTTAGTGCAACTCCCCCATGAGCTTGTTCTGTATAAGATATTTGGCCCTTGCTGTATCATGCAAGTCCGCTACCTCTCTGCTTCTTTGCTGCCTCTGCTTCAATTCGTTGTCTCTGCTTCTAGTCACCTATCTGCTTCATCCATGGAAATCTTGACAAGCAACTTAGAATCCTCCAATATGGGTATGATTGTTAATACCAATAAGACTAAAGTTATGATAATTAAATTCAAAAATATCAACATAATTTAATCTATGATAATAATGTTTTGGAGAAGTTTTCCTCATATAAATACATGGGATTTTACATTGCTCATCAAATCAGCTAGAATTATCACATTGAGAAAAGGATAGTTGGAGGTTGGAAATATTATTATGGGCTTGAAAAAAAATGTAATTCCACTAATATTTTGGTATGAAGAAATGTTTTTTTATTTTGGAGACTCTTGGCATGCCTGTTATTTTATACGGGTATGATTTTTGGGATGGAAATATATTTAGAGAATCTTGGAGGAAGATTGACCTAATTTCAAAGAAATTTATAACTTACAACTTCAAAATTAAAATAAATACATGCTATCCTATCCTCTTGATTGAAGCTATCCTTTCCCCCACTACAAATGTGCTTATGATTATGTTTCTCATGTATAAGAATATGATATACAACATGTAACCCACAAGGTTTCCCAAAATTGTTTATGTCTCTAGCCAAAATCTCCACCTTTAGCTCAAGCAAGTCTAGCATAAGGATGCCTCGTCTTAGCTAGACCATTGGGGGGTAAAAAAAGAGATCATATTCAATAATAAGGATAATAGTGAAAATATTATTACTTCTAAATTTAAGGATATGTTGTGGGAGGGAAAAGCGAAGCTAAGATAATATAAGGAGGAAATCAACCTTAATCTTGGTAACCAGAGTTATCATTCTGTCTTTACCAATGCCAAGAAAAAAATGAACATTAATAATATAAGAACTAATTCTCATGAGTTTGAAAGTTAAACCATGTGTTTTTCAATTCCAAAAACACCTTACGACAAAAGATTCTATCATCTTTGTGGCACTAAGAGCGTTGAATATGAAAAAAAATTCTCTTGAAGTACCTCGCTAGATTTCTGACATCCCTTTTAAATTTCAAAATGTTTTCCACACTACCAACCTTCTTGAATTGTTAAGTCAACAAGATTATAGTGATCTAGGAATGATTTTCCCCATTCTTTTGAATCATATAAATAAAATATTAAAGCATGTCAACTAATCTCTTCCTTTCATCAAGTCCGATGTTGAATTTTTAAATGCAACTACTACCCTGCACAGAGAATGAAGAAGTACAACAGGGGCAGAGTTTATGTTGAGTGCACTCCACTTTGCATTTAACATTGGTTTTGAAAGCCTGCAAGGTTTTATTTTTGTTGTTAATGGTCGTGGCCATTTTTTTTTTAATGCATTGAAGGAGCCATGGCTCAAATACCACATAAACACAGTTTTAAACCTGCTCCATGCCTCCTCATAAACATGCTACCACCGTGTTTAAAACTTCACCAACCAACAGTTTTTTTTTGTTTTACCACCAGTCTTTATTTTTGAATGGGCCATGTCACGGAGGTCCCCACATACCAACACTGTAACCACGGTCGCCACTGTTAGCCAATCAAATGGCTATCGCGCAATTGCTGAGCCCAGTCACCATACCCACATTTAAACGTGAAAGGAGGTCCCACCTCCGCCACATCACCAACACAATAGCCGATCATATTTTATCGCGTAGATTTAAGGCTTACGTCATGGAGGCCATTTGTTATGCGATAAGTTTATGAATTAGAGCTCAGTTTTCGGTTTGAAGTCCCGGGGTCCCACCGCCGACCAATCACAGATCGATCGTGCAGGTTTGGACTCTGGTGACGTTAGGGAAAATTGGTACACGCTAAATGATGCATTGGAGTTTAATCTCCAGTTTCAAATCTGTGACAAAGGTTTGAAACATTGGTTTAAAATTTTTTTATGCGGCATATGATATATGGTTTCAAAACATTTTTTTAACGTTCTTTTTGTTTTATTTAACACCGCGAAAAAAAGTCGGTTGACTTTGGATATAATATATATACGGTTAATATATATATATTATAAACTTTTCAATGGTTATAATATATATTTTACAATAGGTTTTTTTTTTTTTTTTACGCTATATAAATGAAAAAGAGCCTGAAGGCTAAAGTGTTAACTGTGTATTTTTTTAGTGTGTGCCTGAAGGCAAAAACAAAGTGAAGTGAAAACCAGAGTATAGAGCACTGTGTGTATTTTTTTTGTGACAGAGAAGAACTTGAAGGACACTGTGTGTGAAGTAGTTCCATTTTTTAATCCCTCTGAGGAGGAACAACCAATTTTTAATAGATTTTAAGTTAATGAAATAGAATTTTCTTGTGTGCCATCTCTGTTCAACAAGTTTTTTTAATTTCTGTGTTGAGAGGAGGAATTATTTTTATTCCTCTATTTGTTTTGGAATACTTAGAAATTTCAACATGGTATTAGAGCTAGTCTAGGCTCTTTGAAGTTTGTCAAAGAAGCTAAAATAAGAAGGTGTTGTTGCAGCTTTTGACCAACAGTGTGAAGGCTCAGCAAAGACCAGGTATTTAAAAAATAGAGTTTTTGTTTTTTGCTTAAAAAGTGCAGTCTAGAGAAGTCTCTTTGAAGACAGAGTTTATCTCTCAAGAAGGGAGAAAGTTTTCTTAAAAGCACAGTCAATTTTAGAGCATATTTTAGTGTGCTAGCCATGGCATGAGCCAGCACAAGCATGAGTATTGGAAATACTCAACTCCCACAATTTAATGGGAAGAACTATGACTATTGGGAAATCACCATGAGAGACTTGTTTTCCTCTCAAGACTTATGGGAGCTTTTTGAAGATGTTTTTGAAGAACCAGCAGATGAAAATGCTTTCAATGCCTTAACACAGGCAGAGAAGGATTTTTTGAAGGGAAATAAGAAGAAGGACTCAAAAGCCCTCGTCTATCTCTATCAAGTAGTGCATGAAAGTGTGTTTCAAAGGATAGAAGCAGCTAAGAGGTCGAAGGATGCATTAGATACCCTCCATACTACCTATTAAGGTATGGAGAAGGTGAAGACAACAAAACTAAAATTGTTGAGGAGAGACTTGGAAACTCTCTGTATGAAAGAGTATGATAACATAGACTCATTCTTCACACATCTGATTGGGTTGGTTACCCAGATAAGGTGTCATGGAGAGACATTTGAAGGAACAAGGATAGTGGAGAAAGTGTTGAGGAGCTTACCCTCAAGGTTTGATGTGATAGTCACAACCATTGAAGAGACAAAGGATCTCTCAAAGTTTACTGTTGATGAGCTTCATGCATCATTGATGACTCATGAACAAAGATTGGGTAGAACAACAAACTCATCTTTGGAGTATGCCTTCAAGACCCAAATGTCCTTTGGAAGAGGAAGAGGTCAAGGCAGAGGAAACTATAGAGGAGGAAGAAGAAGCCCTACAAATAATCATGGAAGGGGCAGCAATCAAAATCAGAACCAAGGCCAAGGCAGCAGCCAACAAGGAGGACAAAATCAAGCACATGGACAAAGGTATGATAAATCCCAAGTCGAATGTCATTACTATAAGAAGTATGGCCATTATGCTAATGAATGTAGGAAGAAATAGAGTGACATGGGTAATAGACCCAATGCTAATTTTACCAAAGAAAATATGAGTCAAGAATTTTTTTTTTTAGCATGTAATATGGCTGAAGAAAAGAATGAAGATATATGTTTTCTAGATTCAGGATGTAGCAACCATATGCTTGGAAACATTTCCATGTTTTCCATGTTAGATGAAAATGTAAACTCTCAAGTAACATTGGGGACAGACAATAAAGTCTCTATCATGGGAACAGACAGAGTGAATGTTTTGACAAAGAAAGGAGAAGGAAGATCCATATCAGATGTATACTATGTGCTTGGTATGAAGTGTAACCTCTTGAGCATTGGATAGCTCATTCAAAAGGGGTACAATGTTTTATTTGAAGATGATGTATGCACCATCATGGATAAACCACCAAACAAGCAATGCATTGCACAAGTGAAGATGACAAGGAACAAAATATTCCCTCTCAAGATAAGAGTATATTTGAAGAAAGGAGTTGAAATGGCATTAGTGACACAAGAGACATTCCAAAGAGAAGAAAAAGATGAAAATTGGAGATTTGGAAATCTCAACTTTGGAGGTATGAATTTGTTGCATAGGAAAGGAATGGTAAAGGGTTTACCATTGATTAAGAAATCGGGTAGCCTTTGTGAAGGCTGCATCTTGGGAAAACAACACAGAGAAAATTTTCCATCAGGAAAGAGCATAAGGGCATAGGCACCCTTATAAATTTTCCATTCAGATGTGTGTGGACCAATGCAAACACCATCATTAGAAAGCAGTCATTATATGCTAACTTTTATTGATGATTACACAGAAAAACTTTGGTGTATTTCTTGAAATATAAAAGTGAAGTGTTTGAGAAATTCTACCACTTTAAGGTTCTTGTAGAGAAACAAAGTGGGTAGCATATTAAGTTCTTTAGAACTGATAGAGGAGGTGAGTATATCTCAAAATAATTTCTGCGTTTTTGCAGAGAAAATGGCATACACAAGCAATTTACAGCAAGGTATACACCGTAGCAAAATGGTGTTGCTGAAACGAAAAAAAGAACCATCATGGACATGGTAAGAAGTATGCTGAAGGAAAAACATTTTCCAAATGAATATTGGGCTGAAGATGTACATTGTGCAGCATATATCTTGAATAGATGCACAACCAAAGCTGTAATGAAAAGATTTCCAGAAGAAGCATGGAGTGGCATAAAACAAGGTGTCACCCGCATGAGAGTTTTTGGTTGTTTGGTTTATGCACACATTACAGAGCAACTAAGGAAGAATTTGGATAGTAAGGGGGAGAAGTGCATATTTATTGGATACAGTGAAGAATCCAAGGCATAGAGGTTGTATAACCCATCCACCAAGAAGTTTGTTATAAGAAGAGATGTACAATTCATTGAGGAAGAATATTGGGATAGAAGCATTGAGAAAACAGTGAATGTTAAAATTTGTTTGTCTCATGATGATAATGAGGAAGAGATGGCTGAAATACATCCCTCATTAGCAGCACCACCTCCACCAACACAAGGACAGTAAGGGACACCACAAGCAGGTATGTGAACACCTTTGAGATGTGATGACTGTTGGTCGCTTTAATTGTTTCACAATTCAAGCTCCACATAAATTGTCAACCCGAGGAAGTCTGTTTATTCCAAAGACAATCACGCACTGGATATGCTCAAATTCAAAAGAAAAAACAATGTTGTAGTAAAAAGCCACACAATTATCATTAATACAAATCTAATTATTCACTCTTCATTTAGTCAAAGCTGAAGTCATTAGGTTATAGCAGAAATAATTCCTATGTTGCAGTTTAGAGTCCAATTAAAGGGAAATCAATCTGCAGAAAAGGAAACCAATCAACCATAATAGGAACAGGACCCTATTCCTTAATTAGGAACTTCAGCACCTGCTGCCTGACACTAATCACTCTGTAGAAAAAGATCACTCAAGAGAGCAGGACCCTATTCCCATGAACAGGAAGCTCCAGCACATGTCTCCTGTTTCTAATCACACTGCAGGAAAAGAAAGGCAATTAATGGGAGCATGACCCTATTCCTTTATACAGGAACCTTCAGCACCTGCTTCCCGGCATCATACATTCCATTAATGGACAGAAATAGATTTCTCAACCTTTTAAGAATGAATGTATTAAACACACGCAGCGTTAAGGAAACAGAGTATTCAATGAACTACATAACTGTATAACTGGTGTTTCAGCAAACAGAATTAAATGAGGTGCAAACAGTATAAAGAAATTAAACAAACTATAGGAACGGAAGGGTGAATCTTGTGAGAAAGGCGGGCCCTTTCCCTCTCACAAGATTCCCCAGGGAAAGAATTAAATTGGAGCGTTCAAAAGAAGATTTTATTCATCTGTCAAAAGGAATGATACATCACAAATGGAGTCTAGCTCCAGTCTGTCAAATACAATGTTCTCCTGCAGTTTTCAAACTTTAACTCCCCTCTGATGATGATGTCTCCTCTTTTTAAAGAGGAGACATCTCCTATAATTACATGAGAGTAAATCTATGTTTATCCCTAATTCTGTTCTTCTTTCTTAAAACAGGACTATTCTGTTCTTCCATAAAAAGCTATTGTTACAACAGATACAACAAGAATGCTATTTTCAGAATAATCCGTGTAACCATGTCTTCATGCTGTTGCCACTGTTCCGCAAAATACTCTTCCAGAATCGCAAATTACAAGTAATGGAATTTGCGTGCTTGCTGGATGTTTCAGCTGTTTCAGCAACAGGGTCAACTGTTTCAGCAACGGAGTTTGACTGTTTCAGCAATGGCCGATTGTTCCAGCACAGCATATACTTATCTGCGATCTTTTAGACTTATGTTAGCAACAATCCACTTCGCTTAATGACAAAATATAAGAGTATTATGGAATTATATGTAAACGGATTAAACATATAATAAAGAAGAGGATTTTATGTACCTTGGGATAAAGTAAATGAAAATGATAATGGAATCATAGTTAAAAATATAACATGATGTCAAAGTATATAGTAAAAATGCTACATAGTGGAGTCCTAACATCCCCCCCAGCTGAAAATGTTGCATGTCCTTAGGCAACCCCTAGTCTGAGTCAGAGTCTGAGTACTGATACTGTGCATGCAAATTACTCAAGCAGTAGCTGGAGAAGGTGGCATCTGTAGGAGCTCGGAATCCTTTATTGTTCTGCAATTGCTGCCATGCTGAAGCTTCATCTCTGCCAGCCAATTGGTACTGACACTGATATTTCTCTGAAGGCAGCCATAGAATTGGAAAATGAAAATGATAACCAATCCAGTTTACTTCACAATGTCGAATGCATTTGATATAAGTAGGTACCCTGGAAAGTGCAGCTTGGAGATTATCAGGGTTAAAAGGGTGATAATCTTGTCTTTCTTTACATGACTGCTGCCAAAACATAGTATTGGCCTTCAATGCAGCAGCCTCCTTTACTCTGATTTGTTGTTGACACTTCAAAAGTGTTGCAGCCTGTAGTTGTTGCATGTACCTATGCATTCCTAGCTTCTGCAAGAATTTGTGATATTGTGCTATAAACATGGCTGGACTTAAAGGTTCTGGTCTAATCCAAAGGAGCCTATTCTCCTCATTATGACTGCTTGCAATAAACGCAGTTTGCCAAGTAAGCTGATTGGCCAAAAATGAAACAAATGCCCTTATTTGTATATCACCTGCAATTGGAATGAGATTGACTCTTCTATTGTCGGGAATGGCCTCATTATGAAGGTAAAGTTCGCACAACAAATGCTCGTCACTTTCAAAGGCCTCAGTAAAAGTCTCAACAAATTGTTCTGAAGTAAGTAATTGATGCGGTCTGCCATCCTTTATTGCTTTTAATTGAAAATAAACTAATTGTTCAGAAAGGAAGAGAGAGTAATTTACAGAAGGTTTGCGGGTAGCCATCAACTTCTGCACTAATGAAAACATCAAGGCCATCTTTTCCTTAGATTCCTTGACTTCCTTTTTGGAGTCCCTGAGTTGTTGCAACATCTGTTCCCAACTATCCCAGTTGGCATACATGTGGTTCTGCCATGCTAACTTATGCTGCTGTAGTATTGTATCTTGTTCTTCAGCATATTGTTTCTTCCATTTGTTCATCAGTTCCAATTGATTCCATAGCAGGGTCTGTGTGCTAGCATTAGAAGTGTTGGGTTGGGACATTGTTTGAGTTGCTGCATTGACTGACTCAGGGCAAGATACCTGCGGTTGTGTTTCTGTCTGAGTGGCTGCACTAATTAGCTCAGGACAAGATATCTGAGGTTTAGTTTCTTTTTCTACACTTTTTAGGAGCCCTAATGGTTCTTGTGGAGCAGTAGGGCATTCTTCTTTTATTACAGCTGATGTAGATGCCTCAGATATTTGAATTTTGACTAGTTTGTAGCCTGCCTGCTGGTAAATATTGCCACACTCATGGCACATGTATTCCCTGCATGGCTCCCTATTTTGTGACGATGCTGTGTGTGCTAGCATATAGAGATTCAGTTCTCTATCGAAGGCTTCTCGTGCCATGATTAGTTCATTCTTAGAGGCTTCCAACTCAGACTTCAAAAACTGATTTTCTTCCAATAAAGATGCCATAGTATATGAACCCTGTATGTTGGTTGCTTCTACTGGGATTGTCTGCTGATGTACAGCCGTGGCTGGTTCTTGTGGAGCAGCTACGGCTGGTCTCCCTGTATCATCGTGCTTGGTGTATGATTTTTGTACCACAGTGGCTGGTTCTTGTGTTTCAGCCTCTGGGTAAGTGACTGGTTCTTGTGTGACAGTCACTGTTTCAGCCATAAACAATGTCGTATTATCCCAGAGCACTGGTTCTTGTGTGGCAGTGCCACCGGACGAGACGGGTTGGGGAATTTGAAATGGGGGTGAAGATTGGAGTTTTAACAGAATGGTGGCGGGGTCAGGGGAAATGGGAGTAGCTCCTGTTTCATCAGTCATCTTCATTTTCCTTTTTGGTAGGAAAGCAGAGAAATCACTGTCTTTCCTTTTCTTCGCAGGGGAAGATTCTTTTTCTGGGGGAAGGGATTTCGGAAGAAGTAAAAATTTGGAATTTGGCCCTTGTTCGACGTTTGGAGACAGCGACTGTTGGGGTTCTTTTCTTCCTTTTATGAGTGGGTGGGGATGGGGGTGTTAGAGAGTCATCGCTAGGGATAGAAATAGTGGGATTGGTTGACTCTACTAAGTGGAACGAAGTTGGGATTGGGTCAACTGGCTCTGAGGGTGGGATTACTGGGGAGTCTGGGATATCATCCAGTTGCCCTTCATGAGGAATCTCAGGAGTTCCTTGGGAGCTTTCAGCTTGTTGGGGGATTTGGGCCTGCTGAGGAACTTCAGCCTGCTGGAGAAGAAGGAGTGGATTATTCAGAGGGAGGTTTTGCTGAGCAAAACCCCTCTGAATTAAAAATTTGCATAAACGATGATGGGTGAGGGATAACAATGGGAATTTAGCCCGTCTGCAATAATAAGACATGTTTTTTATACAACCAAGCAGATAATACAGAATATTAAGTAATCGACCATTCCTTAAATGATTCATCAAAACGAAATCGTGCTGGTAGACTACCTGGTAACGCCCTTCACATGTCAAGTAGTGTTTGATGAATTCTGCTACTGTCGGCCATGGTCGAGGAAGTGAATGTAGACTTACTCCACGGCCCTTAAGTTCAACTGGTTCATCTGGACGAAGGAAATCTTGCTGCGCATTTAAAATCACTTGCTTCCTACTGAACCAGCGGGTCCCAATAGCCGGCAGACCTGAAACTTGAACTATGTCCTCCTCTGTAACTGAAATGCGGACACCTTGAACCACTGAGAAATTCCCCTGAAGATTTTGTGCAAACTCTAAAACCTGCTCCTGATCAAATTCTCCTAACCGTTCAAAGTATGCTGTCCATCCTGCTTGTTGGAAAATTTGATAGGCTTCGGGGAACATTTGAAGAAGATTCATCGAACCGGGCTCGTGTCTGATAGCCGACCCTCCCATGGCTGCTAGCTTGAGTTATATGCAGAGGCACATAAGACAGAAACACAGGCTCTGGTCAAGCTAATTGTTGCAACAGAGGATGCGGAGACTCAATGACGGCGGAAGCAGATATGAAGAATGACGGAGGATTGGTTAATGTGAAATGATTATTCAGTTTTCGAAATTCCCCCCCTACGTATGGTGCAATGATGATTGGGCGTGTGGAGATTGCAACCATTATGAGCAAGATCCTCTCTTTAATATATAATTTAACTGCATTACATTAAAACCACATACCTTACAATTTTACCTTTGGTTTAATAATTCGAAGTGTAATGTGCTTCATAGTGGCTTAATATAAATGGAAGAATCTGTAGATTTCTCTGAAATTTAAAACAGGAGTGTAACAGGATCTGTTCAACACTACATAACTTTCACCCAAGGGATCTGAAGCGTAGAAGTGGAGAACTAAAAAGCTTGTAAAGCAGCGAGAAGAAATGATGTTTTAATGATGAAATGATAAATGACAGGTTGCTGAAACTGGTGTTTCAGCAACGGAAAAATGAATGACGCGTTGCTGAAACTAGTGTTTCAGCAACAGGAAAAATCAGGAAAATGGGATAAATGACTTGGGTTTGAAACCAGTGGGGGAAGTGTTTGATAAGGGATAATTCCAGCAGTAAGGGATAGGAAATACTAGCTGAAGGATGGTATTTCGGGAATGGTATAAGTGGGAAAAATGGGAAAAAGGGTAATAATGTAGAAATGGGGTGAAGGGATATTGCTAGGAAATGGGTTGAAATGAAGGGAACAAGCTTCTGTGATTGAAGCTTCAGATCTTCTCATGATGGATCTGTCCTCCTTAATGAGCTTTTCCAGAATCTGCAAAATTGAATTGTAATATGCCAACCCTTGACAGGGATTATTAGTCTTAAATCTAATCTAATCTAATACTAAAAAAACAGTGCAGAAAATTAAATGCTGTGAGGAGCAGAAGACTCCTCTAGAAAAAGATATTGAATATCAGTCATGCAAGCAGTCTTGAAATCCTCTTTAGAAACAGGGCGCTGGTATAGACGGAGCCTATGACCATTGACTAGTAGAGGTGTTTTAGAACCATCAATTGTTAAAAGTCTTACCGTTCCATTTGGAAAAACAACATCTACCTCATATGGTCCAAGCCAGCGTGTACGTAGCTTACCCTGAAAATTTTCAAACCGAGAGTCATACAACAAGGCCCAATTACCTTTTTGGAACTGCTTGTGTTTGATAATTTTGTCATGCCATTTCATTCTCTGTTGTTGAATCATGGTTGTTTGGTGAATGGCATCTAATCTCTTTTCATCCAACTCAAGAAGCTGCTGCAACCTAGCTGTCTGCACATCAGTCAAATCAAGGTTAACAGCTAAAGCAGTTCTTAGAGTTTTGATTTCAAATTCCACAAGAAAAACAACATTTTTACCATAGGCCAATTCATAGGGAGAGAAACCTGTAGTGTTTCTCCAAGTAGTTCTGTAAGCCCATAATGCTTCAGGGAGCCTTTGAGACCAATCCTTCGAGTTGTCCTTCACTGTTTTAGTTAGAATGGCTTCTAATACTTTATTTGTACTTTCCACTTGCCCATTGGCCTGGGGGTGGTATGGTGTAGTCATTCTATGTTGAATATGATATTTCTGAAGGGTAGACTTAAAACCATGAGAATTGAATGGAGGTCCTCCATCTGTAACTAGCTCTCTAGGAATTCCAAATCTAGTGAAGATTTCTTCAAATAAGAAAGCTAGGACAGCCTCTTCATTGGCTCTAATGAGTGCTTTGGCCTCCACCCATTTAGTCATATAGTCTGTACAGAGTAATATATAAGTTCTTTGATTGGATGGAGGATTAATGGGTCCTATGAAATCCAAGGCCCATCTTTCAAATGGTTCAGAAACTACCTGAGGATTTAATGGCATTTGATCTCTATGGTTGGGTTGACCCATTCTCTGACAGCTGTCACAAGCCCTTACATATTTCTTTGCATCCTTAAATAATGAGGCCCAATAGTAACCCATCCTCAGAATTTTGTGTGCTGTTCTTTTATCAGCGAAATGCCCTCCACAAGGGCCATCATGACAAGCTTTCAGTATGTCATACACTTCATCTTCCCTAATGCATCTTCGGATTTCCTGATCAAGCCATGTGTAGAAAAGACACCCACTTATCCAGCTATACCTGGCACTTTGTTGAACAATTTTTCTCTTTTCTCTGTATGACAGGTGTGATGGTAATTTTCCTGCAACCAAATAATTAGCAATATCTACATACCATGGAGAGTGAGCAGAAACTGCAAACAAATAATCATCAGGAAAAGAATCATCTACTGGAATATCATTGTCAGTTTTTAACCGTGAAAGGAAATCAGCCACCACATTTTCTTTACCAGGCCGATCTACAATTGTGATATCAAATTCCTACAGTAATAATAGCCATCTGGTAACTCTAGCATTTGTAACAGATTTTTTCATTAAATACTTGATAGCTGAGTGATCAGTGTGCACAAAAGTAGAATAACCAGTGATATAGTGTCAAAATTTATTAATGGCATAAATTACTGCAAGAAATTCCTTTTCGGTAACTGTGTAATTAAGCTCAGCAGGGGTCATATTCTTACTAATGAAGTAGATAGCATAAGGAAGATGATTCACCTCTTGTCCCAAGACAACTCCAATTGCAGTGTCTGAAGCATCAGAGGATATATGAAAAGGGAGGGCCCAATCAGGCCCCCTCAAAATAGGAGCAGTAGACAACTGATGCTTGAGTTCTTCAAAAGATTTCTGACAAGAATTAGTCCACTTAAATTCAGCATTTTTCATAAGCAACACGAATAATGGAGAAGCTATCTTAGAAAAATATTTAATAAATCTTCTATAGTATCCAGCATGTCCTAGAAAACTTCTCACATCAGTTTGTGTTTTAGGAACAGAAAGATTCTGAATGACCAATATTTTAGATGGATCTACCTGAATACCTTGAGATGAAATAAAATTTCCAAGCACCACTCCTTCACTCATCATCATGTGGCATTTTTCAGTACTTAGGGAGAGGTGAGCTTGTATACATCGTTTAAGTACTTTCTCAAGGTTTTGTAATGCATCTTCAAAAGACACACCATAAGGAGTAAAATCATCCATAAATATTTCCATAGAGTCATTCAACATATCAGAAAAAATTCCTATAACAGCTCTTTGAAAAGTTGCTGGTGCATTACATAGCCCAAATGGAAGAACTCTATAGGCAAAAGTTCCCCAAGGGCTGGTGAAAGTGGTCTTGTCTTGGTCTTGGGGTGCAATTCTTATCTGATTATACCCACTGAATCCATCTAGAAAAGAAAAGAATTTCTTCCCTGCCAGACTATCCAACACCTGATCAATGAAGGGTAAAGGAAAGTGATCTTTTTGAGTAGATTTGTTTAAGGCTCTGTAGTCAACACATACTCTCCATTTCCCGTTTTTCTTAGGGACAATTACTAATGGGGAAACCCATTCACTGTCAGATATAGGGTATATAAATCCTGCATTAAGCAATTTTTGAAGTTCTTCCTTAACAATTTCTCATAAATTAGGATTCATTCGTCTTTGGGGTTGACAAACAGGTCGGCATCCCTCTTTAATGTAAATTCGATGAGTACATAATTCAGAAGAAATACCTTTCATATCCGTGTAATCCCATGCAAATGCCTCCTTATATTCATGCAATAACTTCATTAATTGTTGTGTTTCAGCATCTGTTAGATCGGGATTTATGTTTAATGTCTTGCCAGGTTCAATTTCAACTGTTATGCTTTTAGATGAGATAGTGGTTAAAGTCTGAGATGAGTCTTCAGATTCAATCTTTTCTTGCGTATCTGTTTCAAAAATTGCAGTTAATTGATTGTGTGTTTCAGCAATGACAGAAGAAGGTTCACAAATAAAATTATTAATTATCTCATCCTCTGTATTGTCTTTAAGAGTTAAAGCTTGTCCAATAGTTAGAATAGGCTGAACAGCATTATCATCATAATCCATCCATATAGAATCTTCATTATTAATTATTGGTGTAGCATGAGGATAAAGAGTAAGTTGTTTTGTTTCATAACCATTAGAAATTGTCATTGAACCGGATCTGCAACTGATAAAAGCATCAGCTGTGGCCAGCCATGGCCTTCCTAGAATTAAGGGATGTCCCCCCAGCTTTGTTTTAGTCTGCAATACAACAAAATCAGCTGGGTATTTCCAGGATTCAATTGAGATAAGTAGATCCTCAACAACTCCTTCAGGTTTAATTGTAGAACGATCAGCCAACTCTAAAATGGTGGGTGTATCTCTGATTGTGTTATTCAGCTGTAATAATTGTGAAGTTTCAAGGGTCATTATGTTTATTGCAGCACCTAAATCTACCATAACTTGGGGAATCATTGTTTTACCAATCTGAACTGTCACAGTAGGATGGCCAGGATCACCATACTTCACAGGAGGGGCTTTTCCTGACATTAGTGCAGACAAGTCACCCATCACATGTACTGTAAGGGGATCTTTAGTTTTCCTACCAGGTTTCTTTACACAAATATCCCTTATTGTTCTGGCATAAATTGGTACATCTCTTAATGCTTGTAAAAGTGGAATTTTAACATACAAATTTTGCAATTCCCCTAAAAGATTAAAAGCGAGTGTTTCAGGCGTTCTAGTTAAAACCAAACGCTTGGGGAATGATGGTTATGTTATTTCAACATTTTTGTTAAAAGGTGGTTGTGCTTTCTTATGTTTCTCAGTTTCATCTTTATCAGAATCAGAAGAAGTTATGTCATCAATAATAGGCTCTACTATTTTCCCAGATCTTAAATGAATATCATTACATTGCATAGTAGGAAATATAGACTGATTCTGAATATCAATGACTTGCACAAATTTATTATTAGGGTTAGGATTTGGTTGCACAGGTAGCTGGGTTCTCATTTGGTTATTTGGCGGAGCATTTGATGGCAGAGGAAGTGGTTGTTGGAATTGAGGCAATTGATTTGGATACGGGAGTTGTTGGCTTCTCCAATTTGAATTCCAAGGATTAAAAGAAGATGGCTGTTGTGGGGGCCAAGGATTCCACATTGAAGGATCAACAAAGGGAGGGTTTGATTGCTGCATGGGTGGGAAATTCATTTGATTAAAGGGTGGGTATTGCTGCATGGGTGGGAAATTCATTTGATTAAAGGGAGGGTAATTTGTTTGACCGAAAGCAGAATAATTATTCCAATGATTAAATGGCATACTAGAGTTCATACCTTGTCCTTTTGGTTGCCATTGTCTTCTTTGAGTTAGCAGGTAAACTGCTTCAGCTTCTTCTTCCATTGGCTGCAATGCTGCCTTTATTCCTGGTAGAGATGGACATTGTTTTGTTTCATGGTCCTTCTCACAAAGGGTGCAAATTGTTATTTTGTCCATTGGGCATTCCCTTAGTGGATGTTTGTCTCTGCACTTTGGGCAAAAGACAGCCAGAGTTGCTTCTGCTTCAGCCTGCTTCTTCTTAACCTGCAAAGTGTCAATTTGTGAAGCAAAAGAACTTAACATCTCAGTTTTAAATTGTTCAAGTAAATTACCTATTTCAGCTCTTGTTGCTCCTCCACTAGCTGATTTCTGCACTCTTGAATAGGTGGAATCTCTATTACTTACTCTGTTCCTTACAGCTCCTCTTGAACACCTCTTAGAAAGTTCAACAATCTCATCATATGATTCCTTAGATATATCTCCTTTGCCAAGCATGTTTAACATATCTAAACAATCATCCCTTAAACCTCTAAGTAATATTGTTTTGCGAATTTCCTTACTTATATTCGGATGATCAGATCTCTGAATATTGTACTGCAGCCTTTCTACATAGTCCTCCAGATTCTCGTCCGGCTTTTGTGCCATATTGAATAGTTCATCCTCCTTTTCTCTCGTCCGACAGTAGTCTTGATATTTAAGCAGAAATTTATGTTTCATCTGCTCCCAAGTTGTGATTACCTGACTCCCAAGGCTCATGAACCATCTTAGAGCATTTCCTTTTAAGGTTGCTGGAAACAATTTCAACTTTTGAGCATTAGTAACATAATCATAACTTCTGCATAATATATCAAATTCAAAAATAAATTCATCCGGATCTTCAGAGGATAAACCATGAAAGTTAGGTAAAGCAGACAATGGAATGTTTTTCATAGGAGTTGTCCCTGCAGGGAGATCACTGATAGGAAATCCCAAGGTAGAGAGGGAATTTTCATCCCTTCCTTCTCCTTCGTGTTCTACACGTCCTCCACCAAAGAAATCGTCATTGTTTCCTTCCATTGTTGGCTCTCCTACTGCACTTGCTCGATCGTCAAGGTCTTCTACTGGCTCTTAAATGTTTTCCACTGGTCGTCCAACACTCTCTATTATTTCCTCAACGTGCTCTGCTGATTTACTAATACTTCTTTCTGACTCTCCAGCACTGACTGCTGGTTCTTCAGTCACTGGCTCTTCTATATTTTCAGGACCCACAACTTCCTCTGTTTTGTAATCTGATTGAGGGGAGTGCTGAAGTTTTGGTCTCCGAGAACTTAGTCTCTGTGATGATTCAGCCTTTGATACAATCTCGTCAATAAAAGTCTTTCTTCCTCCCCTTCCTTTGCCTTTGCCACTTGTGGGGTTAGTTTTCCTCTGGTTTCCGCGTCCTCTCATACAATATGCACATTTAAAAAGAAAAGATTAATGCTTTTTAAATCTATAATTGCCTTCCCCGGCAACGGCGCCAAAATGTTGGTCGCTTTAATTGTTTCACAATTCAAGCTCCACATAAATTGTCAACCCGAGGAAGTCTATTTATTCCAAAGACAATCACGCACTGGATATGCTCAAATTCAAAAGCAAAAACAATGTTGTAGTAAAAAGCCACACAATTACCATTAATACAAATCTAATTATTCACTCTTCATTTAGTCAAAGCTGAATTCATTTAGGTTATAGCAGAAATAATTCCTATGTTGCAGTTTAGAGTCCAATTAAAGGGAAATCAATCTGCAGAAAAGGAAACCAATCAACCATAACAGGAACAGGACCCTATTCCTTAATTAGGAACTTCAGCACCTGCTGCCTGACACTAATCACTCTGTAGAAAAGATCACTCAAGAGAGCAGGACCCTATTCCCAGGAACAGGAAGCTCCAGCACCTGTCTCCTGTTTCTAATCACACTGCAGGAAAAGAAAGGCAATTAAGGGCAGCAGGACCCTATTCCTTTATACAGGAACCTTCAGCACCTGCTTCCCAGCATCATACATTCCCTTAATGAACAGAAATAGATTTCTCAACCTTTTAAGAATGAATGTATTAAACACATGTAGCGTTAAGGAAACTGAGTATTCAATGAACTACAGAACTGTACAACTGGTGTTTCAGCAAACAGAATTAAATGAAGTGCAAACAGTATAAAGAAATTAAACAAACTACAGGGACGGAAGGGTTAATCTTGTGAGGAAGGCGGGCCCTTTCCCTCTCACAAGATTCCCCAGGGAAAGAATTAAATTGGAGCGCTCAAAAGAATATTTTATTCATCTGTCAAAAGGAATGATACATTACAAATGGAGTCTAGCTCTAGTCTGTCAAATACAATGTTCTCCTGTAGTTTTCAAACTTGAACTCCCTTCTGATGATGATGTCTCCTCTTTTTAAAGAGGAGACATCTCCTATAATTACATGAGAGTAAATCTATGTTTATCCCTAATTCTGTTCTTCTTTCTTAAAACAGGACTATTATGTTCTTCCATAAAAAGCTATTGTTACAACAGATACAACAAGAATGCTATTTTCAGAATAATCCGTGTAACCATGTCTTCATGCTGTTGCCACTGTTCCGCAAAATACTCTTCCAGAATCGCAAATTACGAGTAACGGAATTTGCGTGCTTGCTGGCTGTTTCAGCTGTTTCAGCAACAGGGTCAACTGTTTCAGCAACGGAGTTTGACTGTTTCAGCAACGGCCGATTGTTCCAGCACAGCATATACTTATCTGCGATATTTTAGGCTTATGTTAGCAACAATCCACTTCTATTAATGACAAAATATAAGAGTATTATGGAATTATATGTAAACATATTAAACATATAATAAAGAAGAGGATTTTATGTACCTTGGGATAAAGTAAATGAAAATGATAATGGAATCATAGTTAAAAAGATAAGATGATGTCAAAGTATATAGTAAAAATGCTACATAGTGGAGTCCTAACAATGACAGTGCTTCTCCAAGCGCACCACAAGGAGCATATTTGAGTGCTTCTACAAGCACACGTACACTAATTGAAAGAGGAAAAAGGTTCAGAAGTTTGAATGAGATTTATGAGCGAGATGCAGCAAATGAAGGTATGAACTCTTTATTTGCATTATATTGTCATGTAGATGATCCTATTTATTTTGAAGAAGCTATAAAAGATAAGAAATGGATATATGCTATGGATGAAGAAATGAATGCAATAGAGAAGAAAAAAACATGGGAATTAGTTGATCTCCCAAAAGGCAAAGAATTTATTGGAGTTAAGTAGGTTTATAAAACCAAGAGAAATACTGAAGGTAAGATTGAAAGGCACAAGGCCAGACTTGTTGTCAAAGGCTACAAGCAGCAACAAGGAAGAGACTATAAGGAGAATTTTGCAGCAGTTGCAGGAATGGAAAAAGTAAGAGCATTGTTGTCCATAGCAGCACAACACAAGTGGAAATTTTACCAAATGGATGTGAAATTGGCATTCCTAAATGGAGTATTGATGGAAGAGGTTTATGTTGAACAACCTCTGGGATCTGAGAAAGAAGGCCAAGAGCACAAAGTTTGTAGATTGAAGAAAGCTCTTTATGGGCTTAAACAAGCACCAAGAGCATGGTACAGTAGGATAGATGCCTATCTACTGGAAAATGTGTTTGAAAAATGTGAAGGAGAACCCACATTATACATCAAGGAGAAATATGGTAATATGCTCGTTATTGTTTTGTATGTTGATGATGTGATATTTACAGGTAATGATGTTTACCTCATTGAGGATTTTAAATCAATCATGAAGGATGAATTTGAGATGACTGATATGGGATTGCTGAAATACGTCTTAGGAATATAAGTAGAGAAAAATGAAAATAAAATTTTTATCTCTCAAGCCAAATATGTAAATGAAGTTTTGGAAAGATTTAATATGCAAGATTTCAAGGCAGAAATTACTCCTACAATGATGGGATTGAAGTTAAGCAAAGAGGACAGCAGTAAGGATTTTGATCCAAGTTTGTACAAGAGCATAGTTGGTAGCCTCATGTATTTAACTGCAACTAGGCCGGACATTATGCATGCTATGAGTTTAATTTCTAGATTTATGGAAAGGCCAAAGGAGGAACAATGACACGTAGCAAAAATAATTATGAAGTATGTGAGAGGAACAAACAGGTATGGAATTTTATATACCACTTCATAAAATTATGAATTGATTAGATATACTGATAGTGATTGTGCTGGAAGTATAGATGACCAGAAAAGTACATCTGGTTATGTTTTCCATATGGGTTCAAGAGCCATTTCATGCGCTTCTAAGAAACAACCAATCGTGGCTTTATCTACAGCATAGGCAGAGTATGTGGCAGCTACAATAGTATCATGTTAGGCAGTATGGACGAGGAGAATGTTGAGGAGTATGTGTCATGAAAAGGTAAAAGGCACAACAATTTATTGTGACAATAGCTCAGCTATATCATCGTCAAAGAATTCAGTGTTTCATAAGATAACGAAACACATTGATGCCAAGTATCACTACATCAGGGAGCTAGTGAAAAATGGTGAAATTATTTTGAAACATTGCAGAACAGAGGAGCAATTTCCTGACATTTTGACGAAACCACTGGAGCAGAAAAGTTTCAATTATTTGAGGAAATGTCTGGGTGTGCAAGAAAACCCAACAGTTGAATTTAAGGGGTAGTGTTGAATTTTTAAATTCAACTACTACCCTGCACAGAGAATGAAGAAGTACAGCAGGGTCAGAGTATATGTTGAGTGCACTCCACTATGCATTTAACATTGGTTTTGAAAGCCTACAAGGTTATATTTTTTTTGTTAATGGCAATAGCCATTTTTCTGCGAATGCATTAAAGGAGGTGTGGTTCAAATACCACGCAACCACAATTTTAAACCTGCTCCATGCCTCCTCATAAACATGCAACCACTGTTTTTAAAGCTTCACCAACCAATAGTTTTTTTTTGTTTCACCGCCAGTCTTTATTTTTGAATGGGCCACGTCACGGAGGTCCCCACATACTAACAGTGCAACCGAGGGCTCCACCATTAGCCAATCAAATGGCTATCGCGCAGTTGCTGAGCCTAGTGACCATATGCACATTTGAAAATGAAAGGAGGTCCCACCTCCATCACATAAATAGCACGATACCCAATCAAATTTTATCGCGTAGATTTTAGGCTTACATCATGGAGGCCATTTGTTACACTATAATTTTATGAATTAGAGTTCAGTTTTCTATTTGAAGTCGAGGGGTCCCACCACCAACCAATCACAGAGCGATCGCACGGGTTTGGACTCTGATTGCGTCAGGGAAAATTGGTATGCAATAAATCATGCATTGGAGTTTAATCTCTAGTTTCAAATCCACAACAAGGGTTTGAAACATTGGTTTAACACGTTTTTATGTGACATATGATATATGGTTTCAAAACATTGTTTTAACATTCTTTTTGTTTTAGTTAATGCCGCGAAAAAAATTCGGTTGACATTGGATATAATATATATACGGTTAATAGATATATTATAAACTTTTCAAAGTTTATAATATATATTTTACAATAGTTTGTTTTATTTTTTTTGCTGCACCATATAAATGAAAAAGAGCCTGGAGGCTAAAGTGTTAACTGTGTATTGTTTTAGTGTGTTCCTGAAGGCAAAAACAAAATGAAGTGAAAAACAAAGTATAGAGCATTGTGTATATATTTTTTTGTGACAGAGAAGAACTTGAAGGACACTGTGTGTGAAGCAGTTCCATTTTGTAATCCCTCTGTGGAGGAAGAACCAATTTGTAATAGATTTTAAGTTAACGAAATAGAATTTTCTTGTGTGCCATCTCTATTCAGCAATTTTTTTAAATCTCTGTGTTGAGAGGCAGAATTATTTTTATTCCACTGTGTGTTTTGGAATACTCACAAATTCCAACACGATAGACCATATTGGTCTTAGTGGATAATAATCACCATCATAATCATTTTACATGAAGAAAATGTGCACATATTTCCGCATTAGCAAGTGCACATATTTACACGACACAAAAATCTATACTTCACAATAAATTTAGTCGTAATAAGAATTTTGTGAGTTCGACCTATGATTGATACACATCATGGACGTCGTGTCAATAAATTGTAAAACTTTGGCACATGCGGGGCTATGATATATACAACCTAGAGAGGGACAACATTTGAAGAAAAGTATATTTGCAATAGGATAAAATTTGTTATTGTATTATTTGACAATTAATATAATTTAATGAATCATTTGAATTAGTATTAATTTGTTGTGTAAATCCTAAAGGTAGGCTCATTGGGTCAAATGAAAAGTTGACGCTCGTTTCATCAAACAAATTGGTAAGTCAAATGGAAATTGAGGCTCATTGGGTCAAACTAATTGATAAATCAAATGAAAGTTGAAAAAATATTTTAATTATTAGTAAGTTTCATGAATTTAAATGAGAAATAGTAAGTCTATTTAACCTAATTGAGAAATAAAATGGAGGTCAATGAAACTTTGGAATTTATAGTAATTTCTGTTAAAGAGAAAAGCCTTTGTGTGAGGTTGAATCATCTTTGCTTCACCAACTCTCCTCTCTATATTGGAATATCACTTATATAAGCAAGCTATATACAATGAGATAAATAGATTCATAGAGAATATAAATAGCATAGGTATCTTTGTTTGATGCCTCCATATTTTAGAATAGAGTAGCATACATATCTTTGAATTCTCCATATTTTTATACACACAAGGTTTCTTTATATACATTATGTGAACAAAATATACATAAAATATAAAAGAAAATTAGCATAATGGGCAATATGTTATTTCTAAAACTTGTCCACTGCAAATGATCGATGGATAAAAATCATGAAAGATGACGAATCTATAGTGAAGTTGTGGAGTCTTTTTTTTGCGAAGGAAATACTCATTGATTATCCAAACCATGGAATTTCTTAGGAACCCACTCATCCTCCACTTGAAATGAGTGGTTTCAGTCGATGTCTTCTAGAAAAGGCAGGGCTTGTAGGTTCTCATCTCTATTATCTCCTTCCCCTACCACTTCCATAGGATAAAGTCATCAATTACAGTAAGAATATGAATAAAGGGAACTTTTCAAGACCTATTTTTGATCATCACATCCCAAGTGCCCGTGATTTTATGTTACAGGTCGAATCATATGCATGCATCAACAAAGATTCAATAAAACAAGAACCAGATGATCATGTGGTAAATAATATCAATAAATGTAATCATAGGATTATTTATTCTTTGTTAGCCACCTACGGATCAACCTTGTGGGTGAAGCTTTGACTTAAAAAATAATATATCATTGTTAAATTCTTAAAGAATGCACAGGTAAGGACCTAGCTTGAGAATAATTCCATAAACATGCAAGAATTGAGAAACATTGGATGAGAAAATGAATTTTGTATCTCACTATTGATGAGAGAATTAATATATAAATAAGATAAGTTATGCTTAATGACATGCGAGAATTTAGGATAACTAAATCTAAGTACACCTCCAATAACCCTTAAGAATAACTTAGGTGACTATGATGGAATATGGATGAGTCTCAGAAACAAGACCATTTTAGGTACCCATGAACAATCCATGAAAGAGGAAAGAGGTAAAACTGAGTTGGAACAAACCCCCCCTCAAAATAAAATTCATCACTAAAAGAAAGGATAACTACTTAACAATTGTATATTTCACCCTGAGATGATTTTGGAGAAAGTGAATTTTCTCCTCAATGAAATTCTTGGAGAAGATAGTTTGCTCAGAATTGGAACAATAATGCAAATCCATGATCTCATCATGAATCAATTCTTTAATGTAGTGCATGTGGATCTCGATATGTTTGGTTTTTTTTTGTTACATTGTATGTGCATGCATAGCTCTGCGATTGACAGTGCATGTGGGGCATCATCAAATTCAGTCCTCATCATATTTTCATCATCAATAGTAGAGGAATCAAAGTCCTCTTCTATGTTTTTTAAAGTAATACCTCCATCTAGAACATAGTCTTCATCACCAGCAGAGGAAGATATTTCTTACGTGTGATAGAACAAGTAAAGTTTTCATGTGCAACATTTTCTTAGGAATATTTTTCCATATTGTTGAAGAAGTCTTCACTAGTTTCATGACCACTATGATAAATCAACCTCTGTGTCTCCAAATGGTGCTCTTATAGGTTAGCCCCATCACAATATAATCCTTCAAATTTATTCCATATTTCGTGTGGTGATTCAATATATAATATTTGATTAAAAATATCATGAGAAACATAGATATAATCTTCCATAATCCATGTCAGATATATTAAGCCAATCAAACTTCTCATCCTCTCACATTGGTTTTCTCTCAATTCCCATAAACATCTATTACAAGCCTTTGCTCCTAAAATGAAGCAAAATGACTGGCTTCTTTTCATAGTAATTGTAAGTAGTGAGAATGGAAGAAGCTAGGAATTCCATTCTTTCATAAATTCAATTATCTGACATTTTTCGACACTTTCAATATCTCATTAGTTTCTAATGCTTTGATCTTTAAAACTTGCAAAATATTTTTCATCGACCTTTTCCAGACCCCTTGTAGCTCTCATACCATGTTAAAATATTAGAGACTACACATTTCAGGACTTAACTAGAGAATTTAATTTCATAAAATTGCAAGAATTGAGAAAAAATGGAAGAGAGAATAATTTTTTTATCTTAATATTGATGAGAAAATGAAGACATAAAGGAACTAAGTTAATATTATGTGCATGCAAGAACTAATACTAACTAAATATAACTAAAGCTAAGTGTTATTTATGGTATGTTAATGTGCATGTACACCACAAGAAAACATTAAAGCTAACTAAAACTAGCTAATGTACATAAACACCAAGACTCTTCATTTCATGTAGCCTTAATTCAAGGTGCCACAAGGGAGTCTCCATGGAAGCCAAGGTTGGATACCATCGTTAAACCACATAACTTAGATTTATATTTATAAATTTTCCAAGGTGTTTTTAAATTTGGTTACAAGTATTACGCCATATGTTGTTTCGTGGAAATAACAATTCTTAGTATTCATTTGGTTATGAGCATCTCACCGTTTCTAATTTATCACATTGTTTCTTGGTTCTTTTAATTTTTTTTGGTGTGCGTCGTATCAATGGTGGATAATTATATGAGTCCATATTGTTTCAAAAATCTCAACAAACATCTTTGTTTTCCAATATTTCTATGGCATTGCCTCTTTTCAATTTACTGTATCTATCATTAGCATATTCAAGCATATGATTGTATAAGTTTTCATCTTTTCAACCAAGAGGTTGCATAGTATATTCAGAAATATGTCTATACAAGGTAATATTCTAAATACTACCAAATAGAAGGGCCTCTTAGGCTCCCTTGTGACTTTTCTAGTGCATAATTATAGTGCGTGGGACTAGTCCTACAAAGAATATAACATATATAAAACAATATGAATTTATTGCAACTCTACAATGTGTTTTTCTTTCTTTTAATTTGTATTTTAGGCGTGAAAAGAAAAAACAAAGCTTAGTTATCACCTTCTAATTGTGTTTTCCAAATTGGGTTTCTTAGAATATGTTTGTGTTAATTTTTAGAATGGTGTGGTCATTTTTTTATCGTAAATTTTATTTATATTCTTAGATTACTTCAATATTTTGAGTGGTACAATTACAATATTATTTTAGTGATAGTAAGAAAAGTATAAAGGATAACCCTATTGTTGTAATAAACTATATGGTGGAATATTGATGACAATTTATAAATAAAATTAACCCTTTACATATTTACAAAATATTTGAAGAGTTATAGAAGATTATAAAGAATGAGATAAAAGAAAAAAAAGATACATGAGGAATATAACCAGTTATAAGAACATGGGAAATTAATTAGCATAAGTAATAAATAGGGTTGAACATTCCATTTTGAACAGTCATCCCCTTCTAATTATTATTAATTATCTTAATAATAATTAATAATAATTAGAAAAAATTATAATTTAATTATCTACTTTATCGATTTAATGTATCTTATTAAACTTTGAAAATTTGACTTCCAAATCATGGAAATTTGAAAATATCATGGGCCAATGTAATTTTTGTTTGTTCATCATATTCTCGAAAGAAACATTAGTTTTGACATCTTTCCAATGGCCCGCGCGGAGAAATGTTCAAATATTGGAAATGTAATTTTCGTACATTTTATTTCAGTAAAAACCTTAGTTTTGACATCTTTCCAATGGCTCGCACATAAAAACGTTAGCTATATGTATATGTGTATCAAATTTGTGTTAGGCAATGTAATTATGGCACATTATATTTTTTTGGAAAAACATTAGTCTTTACATCTTTCATACGGCTCTCACATGGAATTGTTATTAGAATATGTTTCCTATGGCTCTCACATAGATTTGTTATTTGAATATGTTTGATAGATTTATAATTGTGCTTAATTTTGTGGGTTAAGATATTCTTATATACACGAAGAAAACGTGGACATTGTTTCGCATTACAGAGTGGACATATTATTCAACGGCATGAAATTTTAGATTATTCGTGTTAAAGTCAGTGGCAAAAAAAAAATCCCTGAGGTCGACATGTGATTGAGATGCAGAATGGTCGTCGCGTCATAAATCAGTGACAATTTTTACAGAAGCCAGGTATAATATATACAACCTAGTGATACAAAGTTTGAAGAACACTTTATTTGCAGCAGTAGAAAACTTGTTATTGTATTTATTTGAAAAATAATATATATATATGAATGAATCATTCGAATTAGTGGTAATTTGCTGCATAAATCGTGGAAGACGAGTTCGTCTCGTCAAAGTAATTGATAAATCAAATACGAAATTGAAAAATATTTGGTTTCTTGGCAAATTTTCTGAATTTAATTGACAAATAAATGTTGAAATGTTACTTTCAACTGCAGGTTTGTACATCTGTAGGCAAAGCAGTATAGGAGTGATTCATTTGTTTGTGATCAACCGCTTTCCTTTTTAGTTTTCAAGTTTTCGATGAACAACCGCTTTCTATATTTATGCACAGTCAATTCAGTTTTTGAACCCTCTTACAACTTTCTTTGAAAATAGAGCTTTTCATTTTTAAACATGGCAGTCTAGCTTTCTAAGTTTTGAATCGGACAAGTCATGGTGGTCCCCACCAGTCCCTTTATGAATCGCAATCGCAAATCACAGCGATGTGTTTAAGTGTCTTGTTGATATGGAGTATCGCGATGCGATGCGATATGGTCCCACCACAATCGCAATCGTAAATCGCAAAGAGTGTCATGTTCCGCCATCCATTATGTTCCATCGATTGAAGAGTTGCGATGTGATCGCAATCGCAAATTGCAATCACATTCACCAAGTGTTCCCCCATTCGTTATGTCCCGATTAAATGATGCGATGCGATGCGATGTGGTACCACCACAATCACAATCGCAAATTGCTTGTCGCATATGTTATTTCCGCCATATGTTGTGTCCATTGAAAAATTGCGATGTGATAGGTGCAATCGCGCTATCACAATCGCAAGTGTTATATCGCCCTCCACCCAAACCAAATTTCATTTGTATATTTGCGATGCGATCCAATCACAATCGCAATATCGCATATATGTTTGTCAACCGTTCCACTTATTTTTTTCCACTGATGCAATTAGCACCAATCGAAATCGCTCAATCGCAAGTGTTATTCCGCTACACCTTTTGGATCGTCGATCGCCGATTGCCGACTGCAATGTGGACCCCACCTGTACGTCACACCTATGATATTTTTTGAGTTCCGAAAAAGGTTTTTCTTTGTATTTTTAATATTTCTTTGTTTTATGTTTTAAAACACGGGCCATATAAAAGCGTTGTATTCTAATTAAAAGGTAGTTGTGTTGTATTTGCTGTGTGTGAGCCTGTGGGCTATTTTGTAAGCGAAACCGAGTATTTCCTCTGTAACAGAGACAGAGTTGTTTTTGGCACTGTGTTTGCAGTAGTCCGTTTTGTAATCCCTTTGAGGAGGAAGTTTCTTTTGTAATACTTTTTCTTTCAGTTCATGAAATAGAATTTTTTTCAAAGCATGAAACTCTGTCCAGCAAGAAAATTTTTATATTATTATCTGTGTTAAGAGGAGAGTATTATTCTCTTTGTTTTGTTTTGGAATTATCAGAAATTCCAACATGGTATCAAAGCTAGTCTAGGCTCTTTGAAGGTGTCAAAGAAGCTGAAGGAAGAATTTTTTTTGTTGTAGCAGCTTCTCCAGCAGAGTGAAGGCTCAGTGAAGAAGAATACAAGGTATTTCTCAAGACAGATTTTTGTGTTACTGTTTGAAGACAGTCAGTTTATTTTAAATACATAGTCAAGTGTTTTAAAGCATATTTCATAGTGCAAGAATGGCAGGAGCTAGCACTAGCATGAGTATTGGTAATGCTCAGCTCCCACAATTTAATGGGAAAAACTATGATTATTGGACAATAACTATGAGAGCCCTGTTTGCCTCTCAATACCTATGGGAACTTGTTGAGGATGGTTTTTAAGAACCAGTGTATGAAAATGCGTTTAATGCATTAACACGAGAAGAGAAGGACTTGTTGAAGAGCAATAAGAAGAAGGACTCTAAAGTCCTCTTATATTTGTATCAAGTTGTGCATGAGAGTGTGTTTCCAATGATGGCAGCAACTAAGAGATCCAAAGAAGCATGGGAAACTCTCAAGACAACCTATCAAGGCATGGAGAAAGTGAAGACAACAAAACTACAATTGTTGAGGAGAGGTTTTGAGACTCTCTACATGAAGGAGTCATATAACATTGACTCATTCTTCACACATGTGATTGGAATGGTCACATAAGGTCTCATGGAGAGACACTTGAAGAAAGGTGGATTGTGGATAAACTTTTGAGGAGCGTACCCTCAAGGTTTGATGTGATTGTCAGCACCATAGAAGAGACCAAAGATCTCACAAAATTTTCAGTTGATGAGCTTCATGGATGACTGATGACACATGAACAAATATTGGGTAGAAATGAAAACTCATCTTTGGAGCATGCCTTCAAGACCCAAATGTCCTTTGGAAGAGGAAGAGGTCAAGGCATAGGAAACCAGAGAGGAAGAGGCAGAAGCCAAAACAGAGGTGGAAGAAACAGTCCAGAAAATGCTCAAGGAAGGGGCAGCAATCAAAATCAGAACTAAGGCCAAGGTAGCAGCCAACAAAGTGGATAAAAATATGCTCATGGACAAAGGTATGACAAATCCAATGTCCAATGTCATTATTGTAAAAAATATGGGCATTATGAAAATGAATGTAGGAATAAGCAACATGATATGGGTAATAGACCCAGTGCAAATTTCACTAGAGAAAATATCAGCCAATATAAATTGTTTTTAGCATGTAATATGGTTGAGAAAAAGAGTGAAGATTTATGGTTTCTAGATTCAGGTTGTAGTAACAATATGACACGAAACATTGCTATGTTTTCTATGTTAGATGAGAATGTGAAGTCACAAGTCATATTAGGGACAGATAGTAAATTTTATGTTATGGGAAAAGGAGATGTAGGTGTCTTAACAAGGAAATGAGAAAAGAAATGCATATCGGATGTTTGTTATGTTCCTGGAATGAAATGTAACCTCTTAAGTATTGGACAGCTGTTCAAAAGGGGTACAATGTTTTCTTTGAAGATGATGTATGCACCATCATGGATAAACCACCAAGCAAACAATGTATTGCTGAAGTGAAGATGACAAGGAACAGAATGTTCCCTCTCAGGATGAGAGCAGATTTGAAAAATGGAGAAGAAATGGCAGCAATGACACAAGAGGCTTTCCAAAGAGAAGAAAAAGATGAGAATTGGTTATGGCACTTGAGATTTGGACATCTCAACTTTTGAGGTCTTAACTTGTTGCACAGAAAAGGAATGGTAAGAGGTTTGCCATTGATTGAGAAACCGTACAACCTTTGTGAAGGTTGTATCTTGGGGAAACAACACAGAGAAAGTTTTCCATCCGGGAAAAGCATAAGGGAAAAGGCACCCTTAGAAATTATCCACTTAGACTTATGTGGACCGATGCAAACTCCATCACTTGCAAGCAGCCACTATATGCTAACATTTATTGATGATTTTACAAGAAAAACTTGGGTTTACTTTTTGAAAAACAAAAGTGAAGTTTTTGAAAGATTCTGCAATTTCAAAGCACTTGTGGAGAACCAAAGTGGGTTGCATATCAAAGTTCTAAGAACTGATAGAGGAGGCGAATATATCTCAAAATAATTTCTGCTTTTTTGCAGAGAAAATGGGATTCACAAGAAATTTATAGGAAGGTACACTCCACAGCAAAATGGAGTTGTCGAAAGAAAGAATAGAACAATCATGGATATGGTAAGGAGTATGCTAAAGGGAAAAAAAATTCCAAATGATTATTGGGCTGAAGTTGTACATTGTGTAGCGTATATATTGAATAGATGCCCTACAAAAGTAGTCATGAACAAAGTTCCAGAAGAAGCATGGAGTGGGAGAAAGCAAGGTGTCACACACATGAAATTTTTTGGTTATGTGGCTTATGCACACATACCAGATCAGCAGAGAAAAAAGTTTGATAGAAAGGGGGAGAAATGTATTTTTATTGGATACAGTGAGGAATCCAAAGCTTACAGGTTGTATAACCCATCCACCAAGCAGTTTATTGTGAGAAGCGATGTTCAATTTCTTAAGGAGGAAGCTTGGGATGGAAGCATAGAGAAAACAGTGAATGTTAAAAACTATTTGTCTCATGATGAAGATGATGAAGAGATGGCTGAAATACATTCCTAAAATGTATCACCAACACAAGGATAGCAAGGAACACCCTTGAGGAGAAATGAAAGTGTTTCTCCAAGCACACCACAAGGAGGAGATTTGAGTGCTACTTCAAGCACTTGTACACCAAATGAAAGAGGAACAAAGTTCATAAATTTAAATGAGATCTATGAGCAAGAAGCAGCAGATGAAGGTATGAACTCTTTGTTTGCTTGTATTTTCATGTTGATGATTCTATTCATTTTGAGGAAGCTATTAAAGATAGGAAATGGATAAAAGCTATGGATGAAGAGATTAATGCCATAGAAAGAAATAAGACATGGGATCTAGTTGAACTTCCAAAAGGTAAAGAAGTCATTGGAGTTAAATGGGTCTACAAGACCAAGAGTAATGGTGAAGGAAAGATTGTAAGACACAAGGCCAGACTTGTTGTCAAAGGGTATAAGCAGCAGCATGGGAGAGACTATGAGGAAACTTTCGCACCAGTTGCTAGAATGGAAACTGTGAGAGCAGTGCTGTCTATAGCAGCACAAAAAAAGTGGAAAGTTTACCAAATGGATGTGAAGTCAGCATTCTTAAATGGAGTGTTAATGGAAGAGGTATATGTTGAACAACTTGTAGTCTATGAAAAGAAAGGCCAAGAGCACAAAGTGTGCAGATTGAAGAAAGCTCTTTATGGGCTGAAACAAGCACCCAGAGCATGGTACAGTAGGATAAATTCCTATCTACTAGAAAATGGATTTGAAAAATGTGAGGGAGAACCCACATTATACATCAAAGAAAAATATGGTAAGATGCTCATCGTGGTGTTATATGTTGATGATGTGATATTTACAGGTAATTATGATTACCTTATTGAAAATTTTAAAACAGTGATGAAAGATGAATTTGAAATGAGTGATATGGGATTTTTGAGATACTTCTTAGGAATAGAAGTAGAACAAAATTAAAATGGGATTTTTATCTCACAAGAAAAATATGTTAATGAAGATTTGGAAAGATTTAACATGCAGGATTGCAAGGCAGCAATCACTCCCACAGTGATGGGATTAAAAGTCAGCAAAGAGGACAACAACAAGGATTTTGATCCTAGTTTTTACAAGAGCATAGTTGGCAATCTCATGTATTTGACTGCAAGTAGGCTTGATATAATGCATGTTGTGAGTTTGATTTCCAGATTCATGGAGAGGCCAAAAGAAGCACATTGGCAGGCAGTGAAGAGGTTTCTGAGGTATGTTAAAGGTATGGTATTCTGTATACCACTTTAGAAAATTCAGATTTAATTAGATACACTGACAGTGATTGGGCTGGAAGTGTAGATGATCGGAAAATCACATCCGGTTGTGTTTTTCACATGGATTCAGGATCCATTTCATGGGCTTCTAAGAAACAACCTATTGTAGCATTGCCTATAGCAGAGACAGAATATGTGGCAGCTAAAGCAGCAGCGTGTCGAGTAGTTTGGATGAGGAGGATGTTGAGAAGTTTATGCCAAGAGCAAGCAAAAGGCACAGTGATTTATCGTGACAATATCTTAGCTATTGCATTATCAAATAATTCTGTGTTTCACAAGAGAACGAAACACATAGATACAAAGTTTCACTACATCAAAGAATTGGTGAACAATGGAGAAATTTTTTTACAGCATTGTAGAACAGGGGAGTAGTTTTCATACATTCTGAAAAAGCCATTGGGGCAAAAGAGTTTTGAATTTTTAAGGGAATGTTTGGGTATAAGTAATAAACCAGCAGTTTAAATTTAGGGGGAGTGTTGAAATGTTACTTTCAACTACAGGTTTGTACATCTGCAGGCGAAGCAGTACAGGAGCGATTCACTTGTCTACGATCAGCCACTTTCCATTTTAATTTTCAAGTTTTTGATGAACAACCTCTTTCTATTTTGTATGCATAGTCAATTCAGTTTTTGAATGCTCTTACAGTTGTCTTTGAAAACAGAGCTTTTCGTTTTTAAACACGGCCAAGTATATTTTTCTAAGTTTTGAATGGGACAAGTCGTGGTGGTCCCCACCAATCCCTTTATGAATCGCAATCGCAAATCGCAGCGATGTGTTTAAGTGTCTTTTTGATATGGAGTATCGCGATGCGATGTGATGTGGTCCCACCACAATCGAAATCACAAATCGCAAAGAGTGTCATGCTCCGCCATCCATTATGTTCCGTCGATTGAAGAGTTGTGATGCGATCACAATCACAAATCGCAATCGCATTCACCAAGTGTTCTACCATTTGTTATGTCCCGATGAAATGATGCGATGCGATGCGATGTGGTCCCACCACAATCGCAATCCCAAATCATTTTTTGCATATGTTATTTCCACCATATGTTGTGTACATTGAAAAGTTGTGATGCGATTGGCACAATGGCGTAATCACAATTGCAAGTGTTATATCGCCCTCCGCCCAAACCAAAGTTCATTTGTATATTTGCGTTGTGATCCAATCGCAATCGCAATATAGCATATATGTTTGTCAACCATTCCGCTTATTATTTTCCACCGATGTAATTAGCACCAATCACAATCGCTCAATTGCAAGTGTTATTCCACTACACCTTTGGATCGCCGATCATCGATTGCCGACTGCGATGTGGACCCCACTCGTACGTCGCGCCTAGGATATTTTTTGAGTTCCAACAAAGGTTTTTCTTTGCATTTTTAATATTTCTTTGTTTTGTGTTTTATAACGCGGGCCATATAAAAGTGTTGTATTGTAATGAAAAGGTAGTTGTGTTGTATTTGCTGTGTGTGATCCCGCAGGCTATTTTGTAAGAGAAAAAGAGTATTTCCTCTGTAACAGAGACAGAGTTGTTTTTGGCACTGTGTTTGCAGTAGTTCGTTTTGTAATCCCTCTGAGGAGGAAGTTTATTTTGTAATAGTTTTTCTTTCAGTTAATGAAATATAATTTTTTTCAAAGTGTGAAACTCTGTCCAGCAAGAAAAGTTTTATATTATTCTCTGTGTTAAGAGGAGAGTATTATTCTCTCTGTTTTGTTCTAGAATTATCATAAATTCCAACAATAAAATGGGGATGACTGAAACTTTGGAATATGTGGAAATCTTGTGTATAAAGCCTCCATGTCAGCCTCAATCATCTTTGGTTCATCCAATCTGCTCTCTATATATGAATAACACTTGTATAAGCAAGCCCTATACGATGAGATAAAATGAATCACAGATAATAGAATAGCATAGGTATCTCTGTTTGATATCTCCATCTCTGAGAATATAATAGCATAGGTATCTCTCTTTGAAACTCCATCTCTGAGAATATAATAACATAGGCATCTCTGTTTAAGTCTCCATCAGCGTATAGATAGAAGAGATCAACAGAATGGGTAACGTGTTGCTGCGAGGAGGCATCAATTGTGGGCGTCGGAGAAATATCATGAAAGCCGAAAAAACTGTGATGAAGCTGCAGAGTCCTATTTCTGTGAAGGAAATACTCATCGATTATCCAAATCACGGAATATTTGAGGCAAATGCTCGTCCTCCACTTTGGTTGGGAAGTTTCAATCAACCTCTCACACCAAGGGCTGAGCTTGTAGTTGGTCATCTCTATTATCTCATTCCTCTCCCACTACGAGAGGATGAACTCATCTATTACAACAACAATATGATCATAGCAAGATCTTCTTCTGATCATAGCATCCCAGACATCCGAAGAGATTCATTAAAACAAGAAGTTGTTGATGGTGTCGTTAATAAGATTAAGAGAGGCGGGGTCAACATTATTTATTCTTCTTACTCTACTGATGGATTGACCTTGTAGGTGAAGCTTCGACTTAGAAAATAAGATCTCGCTGCATTTCTTGCAGCGTTAATTCAAGGTGCCCCAAGGGAGTCTTCATGGAAGCCAAGGTTCGATACCACCATTGAACAACACCACCAGGATGGAGATTTATAATCATTTTCCAAGAGTAGAGCTATATATCGTATGTATCTATTTACAAATTTTATTTGTAAATGTGTTTACAAGTATTATGTCACATCCCATTTCATTGAAATAACAGTTCTATAGTTATTTGGTTGCACGCATCTCATAGTTTATGATTTATCACGTTGTTTCTTTCTACTTGGTGTGTAGTGTACCCATAGCGCAGAATTAGATCGGCTGCTATTGTCACAAAAAATTCAACAAACATCTCAGACACTCTTAATCACAGATTTGAGCTATGGGGTCTATACACTAGAATGTTTGTTGAATGGTTTATATTTTTAAAACAATAAAAGCTATTATTTGATTGAAAAAAAAAAATTAATGAAAAAAATTAGATTCATATAAATTTTCAGGATTAAATGATAGAGATTAGGATAGTGGGGCTTTGGCATGATGGTGTTTCCTTACACTAGAAATCAGTTTTGGAATTTATTGTATTTTTTATTTTTATAAATTTATAAAGTTTATTATAATTCAATTATTAATTAACAGTTAACAATTGCAATCAATAAATTAATTCAATAAAAATTATAACATATAAAATAATTTTAAATGGTTTGTAAATGAAGAATTTTTTTTAATATTTCTATATATTATTTATTAAAATTACTCCTTACCTACAAATAATATGACCTCAAACAATGAAGCATAATTATAGATCTAAGTGTAAGCTACTTTCATGGGTGAGCCACGTGACCTCTCCAACTTAACCTTTACCCATAAAAATAAATAAATCATCTTTACTCATTTCACCATTTATATTTTTATTTAACTACTTTCATTGGGTAGTTAATTCCTTACCTATAAATAATATGAGCTGAAACAATCAAACATAATTATAGATGTAAGTGTAAGTAACTTTCATGGGTGAACCACCTGACCTCTCCAACTTAACCATTACCCATAAAAACAAATCATCTTACTCATTTCACCATTTATATTTTTATTTAGCTATTTTTAAATTTATTATATATTTCTATTTAGCCACATTTATATTATGATAACCCTTCTTTGAAGTGTTGTAAGTGTTGTGTTTTTCTATAGGAAGGTTCCCTGGAAATCATTGTGTGTTGATTACTATTATTACTCTTTTTCAGTTTTAAGGAATGGCAATATACTTAGCTTATGGAGTCTATCACAAGAATGGCCATGAGAAGTGCGGCTTTGAGCCACACATATTATCACATAAACATGGTTTGGTAAAATATTCTTTCACATTTTGCAGCTACATTTTTATCCAAAGTCAATTTTAAAATGAGAAATGTTGCTTAATTTTAATACGATAATATACTAATTAGGATAAATTTGATTTGGTAATTAATGGGATTTATAATTGGAAGATTTTTGGCATATGATATAGGGTAATCCATGTTATTTTCCCATGATATTAGATGTGATGAAGCCAGTTAAATGACATGAAATATTTAGTCGATCTCTTCTAAAAAAGGCAGGGCTTGTTGTAGGATTTTACAGGGTAAGTCTCGTAGATCAAGAACCAAAGGTCACCGCTCACAAAAAGATCACAAATTAGTAGACCAGTATAATCACATGGTTAAAACCCTCAAAGAGGAAAACAGTCCACAGCTCGAGCCAACACGATCACTTCAGGAAATTTATTAATATAAAAAGGAAAGTTACATATGTTTTTCTCATAAACGGTTACCGGAAAAATGACCCTCCGTGCTCTTTAAATAGAGATCATGGACCAATCGGGTGTTAAGCCACGGATCAAGTGTCGTTAATACCGAGGAGAGAGATAACTGTCAGATCACTACAAATCGTGATCGTCGGATTATAAGTTACAAATGTACATGATAAAGAAACACACTTTACCTAACTCTACACTAGACTAAGTTATTCTTAACTATTTCCTATGTGTAGAAATATCCTAACATACCCCCTTAAGAAAAACTTGGGATAGGATTGAAGGATTTGCAAAAGTGACACAATAGGAGCCTATTTCCTATGTGTCGAAATATCCTAACATCCCCCCTTAAGCACAAATTGGGATAGGATTGAAGGACTTACAAAAGTGACACAATAGGAGAAGGAAGGAGGCATTAGAGCCTATCCCCCCTTAATGTCAACTTTCCTGAACTCTAAGCATGGATCGAATTTTGGTAAAATCCGCTTATATGAGAACCTTTGTAAAGATATCGGCTACTTGATCATTCGTTGGACAGTACTACACTTCAAGAACACGATCATGAATGAGCTTTATGATGAAGTGTATGTGGAGTTCAATGTGTTTCATACGTTGATGCTGAATTGGATCTTTACATAGCTGAATGACACTCTGATTATCACACCAAAGTGTAGTTGGATGCTTCTGATGAAGACGAAATTCAGACAAGATCTGATGAAGCGACATGGCTTCCTTACTGGCTTCGACTGCACCACGATAATCTACTTCTGCTGAAGAAAGAGAGATGGCACTTTGTTTCTTACACGACCAAGTAATAGGTCCTGAACCAAGAGTGAATACATATCCTACGATAGAATTTTGATCATCAGGGTCACCAGCCCAATTAGTATCAGTGAAACAAATCAATAATGGAGATTCTCCTGCACTGTAATGAATCGCGAACTGAACTGCACCTCGAATATATCAAACTATTCTTTTAGCTACTATCCAGTGACTTTCATGAGGTTGGTGCATAAACCGAGCGACAAGACCAACGACAAAGGAAAGGTCAGTATGGGTATGGGTTAGATACAAAATTTTACCAACAAGTTGACGGTATAAGGTAGCATCAAATTCAGGGGTAGTACAAGTGATTGAAAGCTTGACTCCAGACTAAAAGGGAGAAGGGGCTGGCTTACAGTCTTCCATGTGAAAGTGGTGTAGAAGATCACATGCATACTTAGACTGAGAGAGGGTAATGCCTTCCTTGGATTGCAAGACATGAAGACCAAGGAAATAATGCAAGTGTCCTAAGTCTATCATTTCAAACTTCTTTTTGAGGCTAGAATTCACATGGTTTATATGGTTTGGATCACTACTAGTAACGATAATATCATCAACATAAAGAACAAGGATGATGAAGGACGTACCCACTTTCTTGGTGTAGACAGTGTGGTCAGAATGACATCTATAAGATCCATTATCTAATAGAAATCTATCCATTTTGGCATACCGAGCCCGAGGAGCTTGCTTGAGACCACAGAGAGACTTCCTAAGGCGACAAACAAGGCTATAGTTGTTTTCGATAAAACGAGGGGGTTGTTCCATGTAGATTTATTCATGTAAATATCCATGTAAGAAGGTAGATTTAACATCCATCTGATGGACTTCCCATTTGAAGGAGGTAGCAAGGGAAAGAACAAGGTGCATAGAATTCATTTTGGCAACAGGGGAGAAGGTTTCAGTATGGTCAATTCCTTCAACTTGTGAAAATCCTTTAGCAACAAGACGAGATTTATGTATATCTAATTTTCCATCTGGTCCAAAATTTGTTTTGTAAACCCATATGCATCTGGCAAGTTTTCTTCCTTTTGGAAGAGGAGAAAGATCCCAAGTATCATTTGCCAATAAGGACTGATATTCTTCATTCATAGCTTCATCCCGATCTGGATGACCGGAGGCTTCTTCAAAGGTTTCTAGATCAGGATTTTCTAGAACTTCAGCCAATAAGGAAGAGGCTCTTTCAAACTGAGAACATGTACGTCGTCGAACGACATGGTCACCTGCAAGAGAACCTGATGCATCCCAAGTAGAGCGGACCCATCTTGGAAGCGATGGAGTAAAAGGAATAATTTCAAGAGGTGGAGGAGAATTGTCATCCTCGCTATCCTCATCTGAACTAGAAGGAATCCTATTAAAAATAGAATAGAGAGAGAGAGAGGTGGCACATATGTCGAATCAGGTTCGCAGGCCAAAGGTGGCACACCCTCCGAACTAGGCTCACAGGCCGATATATTTTCATCAAATTTTACATCTCTTCTAATGATTATATTTTTAAATTTTTGTTGAAGAATTCTATATCCTTTGACATCTTTAGAATATCCAACAAAAATGCATTTTTCACTCTTAGGTTCTAAGGCTTTATGTTTCGCATCTGGAATATGGGCCCAAGCATCACTTCAAAAAACACAAAAGTGACTTACATATGGTTTGATTGAGATCCAAGCTTCTTCTGGAGTTATATTCTTTAAAACCTTATTAGGAGTGCGATTTACTATGTAATTTTCACATTTAATGGCTTTTGCCCAAAAATTGAGACCAAGTCCTTTAGATTGAACCATACAATTAGCCATTTCTTTTAAGGTGCAATTCTTCCTTTTAGCTACACCATTTTGTTGTGGAGTATATGGACGAATATGTTGCAATTTAATGACATGCTCATTGAAAATTTTGATAAATTTATTGTTAACATATTCTCCTCTATTATCTGATCTTAACTTAAGAATTTGATGTCCATATTGTTTCTCAACAAAGGCCTTAAAGGCCAAGAACATGTTAAAAAATTCATTCTTGATTTTTAAGAAGTATACCCAAGTGCGTCTAGAAAAATCATCAATGAAAGTTAAGAAGTACTTGCAACCAGAGAAAGAAACAATAGGAAGTGGACCACATAAATTAGTTTGCACAAGATGCAAAGGGGCTGAAGCGTGCCAAGAGGCACATTTGTCAAAACTATCCTGATGATGTTTTCCGAGTACACATCCGGAGAAAACACCATCTTGAAAATATACCATAGGAAGACCTATCACCATATTTTCCTTACATATAGTTTGAAGAGAGCGATAGTTTAAGTGAGCAAATCGATCATGCCAAAGTTTTCTCACTTCATCATTATGAGCAACAAAAATCGAGGGAAGACATGATGACCCAAAGTTGTCAAACTTATACAACATTGTGGAATCATCAGAAATGCCAGTAGCTAAAATATGTTTAGGATATTTGAGGTCCTTGATTAAAACATCATGAGGTGAGAATTCTACTATTTTCCCTTCACCTGAATGAGTTAACTGATAAACAAAGAGAAGGTTTCATGATAAGGCAAGAACACATAGTACATCATTAAACTAACCATTATCGAGATGAATGGTTCCAGATCGTACAACACTAAGAGATCTATCATCCCCAACATAAATATGTTTGGTGTTACAATCATTTAAAGAATAAAACATGGCTTTATTTATGGCCATGTGATAAGACGATTCAGAATCAGTGAGTCACTAGTGAGAATGAGAAGAGGAATATACATTTAATGCATAACTAGATCTTGATGCTTGACAACCATAAGTAGAAAGTGCCATTCCTGAAGATGAAGGTGAAGAGTGCTCCAAATTGATGTTGTGCTTCTTCATTAATGCTTCTAAGGATTCCAACTTCTTAAAACATTTGGACTCTATATGGCCATCATGATTACAAAAGTTGCAATGTCTATCGGTCTTCTTCCCTTTTTTGTTATTTTCCTTATCATTTTGGTGAGTTGATTTTTCAATTTGTGGCTAAAATTGCTTAGGACCCTTGTTTGGTTTCAGACCATATTTTTAGGATACTAATTCTTGGGATTATTTTGATATGATTGTTGTCGGGCTGCTAAGGCTTTCTTAGAAGCGTTTCCAGGAGTTATAAGACCAAGGTGTAAGAGTTTTTCTTGTTCTCTTATCAAAGAATCACAAAAGGAATCAAAAGAGGGATTATTGTAGGTGGTTCCCAAAGAAATGATGGCTTCTCTAGTGGAATGGAAGGCGGAAACAAATATAGAGTATGCAGGGCCAAGCTTAGTAAGAATGCAATATATGAGGCTACCATCTTCCTTTTTGACCTTACAACCTTCTAAAATAACTCTAAGGGTCTTGAATTTGGACAAAAAATCTTCAATAGAGGAGAAATTATTAGGGTCCAAAGTAAGAAACTCACTTTCAAGATGGTGGGCCTAATTTGATTTTGAATTCCAAAGACAGTATTTCGCTTATCCAGGGCTTCATGAGGGGTGTCAATGTCAAGGAAATGAAATCGAAGATCTTGAGCAATGGACATTCCTATCAACCCTCGTGCTTGATCTTGTTTATTTTCCCATTTACCAAATTTATCATCGTTAGAAGGCTTTGTTTCTAGCCCTGTGGCTATTCTATAAAGCCCTTTACTTCTAAGTATATCTACCATGTGAGGTAGCCATTGGAAATAATTAGTGTTGTTAAGAATAATAGGGCATGCAGTTTCCATTTTTTTAAAAACCTGAAGCTGAGAAAAGCTGAAACTAAATGCTCCAACGGAAAGATCTCGAACAAATAGGCCGTTTAAGAGAAACGGCTTTCGGATGAGGAAATTATGCCTTTTGAAAAAAACTGAGTTGTAGATGCCGAATAGTTACGGGAACAGTTTGAAATTTGGGGATGAAGCCAATCCCACCCCTTTAACAAAATTTTTTTACAAAAAGAAGCTTGAGAAAGATATTTGAACCCAAGACCTCTATTCTCATAAACTAACTCCTCACCAAGTGAGATAGTAAAAGGATTCTGTTATTGTTTGAAAGGAGGAAGGGTTTTTTTTTCCTACTTTTCTATGTGTGTCCCTTCTCCTTCACAAAAAAACAAAAAAAACCGAGCAACAGAAAATGAAATGCAACCCTTACGATAGAATGTTAAATTTTCGGTTAGCCTTACCAGTAACTACCAATTTTTTCACTATTTATGATTTCCCGAGATCGTACAAAGATGTGGGGAAAGAGAATACGTAGCAAAAAAATCCCTTTTCCTGTTTCTGATTTGCCGAGATCGCATGCAGTGCAGAGCAAAGAGCATACACAGAGAAGAGGGTGTAGATCCTCCATATCTAAACTGTCATAACTTGGGCAGTCAGAAACTTTTTCACATGAAATGAAAGGTGTTCCTCACTATAAAAAATGCTCCAGACAGAACAGAGCAGTACTCCAAACCTAAAAATGTTCAGAAATAGTAGATCTACAAAACGGAATTTGCATGCAGTCAAATCGGCCTCGGATTTTGATCAACAACGGATGCAGCCCTCAAAATAGATTTGATTCCATGTAGGAATTTATAGGGTACGTTCTGTAGGTCAAGAACCAAAGGTCGCTACTCACAAAAAGATCACAAATTAGTACACCAGTATAATCATGTGGTTAAAACCCTCAAAGAGGGAAACAGTCCACGGCCTGAGCCAACATGGCCACTTCAGGCAATTTATTAATATAGAAAGAAAAGTTACATATGTGTCTCTCATAAATGATTACTAGAAAAATGACCCTCCATGCTCTTTAAATAGAGATCATGGAACAATCTAGTGTTAAACGACAGATTAAGTTTCATTAATACCTAGGAGAGAGATAACCGTCGAATCACTACAAATCGTGACCATCAGATTATAAGTTACAAATGTAAATGGTAAAGAAACACACTTTACCTAAATCTACACTAGACTAACTTATTCTTAACTATTTCCTATGTGTCAAAATATCCTAACACTTGTAGCTTCTCATCTCTATTATCTCCTTTCCCTCCCATTCCCTAATGTAGAAAACACAATTTCCACTTAGAAATTAGTATAGAAAAAATTTCAACTTTACTAAGACCCAGGTTTACTCTTCAAATGAGGAAATTTGATTTTTTCTTTACCACTTAGTGTGCAATCCCATATTACACTATATTAATACACATAACATTGAAATGTTGCAGCATTATGCAAACTCCACTTTTTTATAATAAGTGGGTTCTTCAAGGACCACTGTATGTAATAATGGATAATTAAAAGTTGGTATTTGGAATCCACCTAAGGAAAATAGGCCAACGTACTTCATTAATAAACAAAGGAAGTCAATTGCATTGACTATGACATTAAGAAAACAACATACCACCAGCTGGTTGAGTCCACAGCTTCACACCTTCCATTGCAATCAAGTAAACAGCAATGGTTTCAGTTTTATAAGTCAATATTTCGATTGGAGCCTACACCACCCTCTACCCAATTCCTCAACGTAGACTTATTCTTGAACCACGATTCATACAATTCAACACAGTTATCACATGACATCAATCGACCCAATTTTTATCCCATCGTGAGTGTTTACGCAGTAAAAAACAAACACAATCATTACTAACAAAAGGAAATGAATGCATATGTAGTAAATTCAACGTGACTGGACCATTACGTTGCAGATCTAGAAGTGGTTATATTTAGTCATTGCAAGGCTTCTCTACATCACGCTCAATTCACTGGACACTGGAGATCTCTCCATAGATAGCAACACATATTACTAAGACATCCTTGCATGTGTTAACACTGCGTTAAAGTTTTTGATCCTTCTTCACTAATGGCTGTGTTCAAATGCTTGCCGCTTCATTAACAGACGTGTTGCGTCTTTAATCTGTCCTTCCTTACTCTGTCCTTCGTTTGCTGCTTCTAATTTTGTCCTTTGTTTACAGTTCAGGCAATCCAAGCTTGCTTCTGCTGCAAGCGCTGTTCCAAATGCCCACTGTCCCTGCATTCACCCATTCACATATATACATATATAATTTGCAGGTTCTAACAATAAAAAAAAAATACCAGACCAATCCAAATTACATTACTGATGCATGGACTAAATAACTCATTGGTTGTCCTTTGCATTTGTAATTTACATACTGGAAAACTTCTCTCCCTGTCCTTTGCCTCCCAATTTCCCCATTATTTATACTTAAAATATGAAACTGTTCTTCTTAGAATAGGTTTCTTCTCGAATTTTCTCAAAAAATCAATACCTCCCTATTTTTAAGTGCTTATCCCTATGTTGGCTCTATATTCACGCAGGGAAAAAAACCAATTCCTAATTTTATTCCTAGTTGATTAAAAATACAAAAAAATACTAACTATTCTCATAATAAATAACAATAATAATAAAAATAAAATAAAATAATACTACTAATGTTTATTTCTTTGGATTAGCCACAACATGTGAAAAAAACATCACATTGCTATCTACGTCCCCGATGCTCCTGCATCAGACTCCTGGGGAAGAAAATTGATCTTGTAATGCTTCGGAATCGATTCCCAACTTCTGTAGCTCCGCTGCAGTCATCCAACTGGCGTCTTCCACTGGCTGTCCTTTCCACTTGACTAAATACTGATAATAGGTTTGGCTCCTGGTTTTATTTGACACTCTCTTCTCCAAAATGGCTTCGACTTCCCTCTTCCCTACTTTGGGCATCTGCTCTTCCCAATTTACCGTTGGGTTTTCTTTTACTATAGCATCCCCTTGTGATTCTTCTTCTAATTCTCGGTGTAGGTACAAATATGTAACATTGAAGATTGGCGATATTCCAATTCTTGTTGGCAATTTAACTTCATATGCATTTGAAGGAAATTTCCTTACAATTTTACATGGCCCTCTCTTCTTTAGTTTTAATTTGTTATAAGTTTTAACAGGAAATATTTCTTTTCTTAAATATACCATAACCAATCACCTACTTGGAATTCTTTTTCTCGCTTCCTCATATCGGCTCTTTCCTTGTATTTGATACTACTTTCTTGCAATCTTCTTTTGACATCTTCTTGTAGTTCCTGCATCTGTTCTGCAAATTCTTCCACCTTTGCACTTCTTACCTCATGTTTTCTCAAGTCTCTGAGTTCATACAAAACTCTTTGATGCATTCCAAAAACAATTTGGAATGGACTCATGCCATTACTTCGATTTGGAGTATCGTTGTAAGAAAAATCAGCCTAAGCAAGGGCTAGATCCCATTGTTTAGGATTTTTATATACCAAGCTTCTCAATATGTTTCCCAGACTTCTATTCATGACCTTAGTCTGTCCATCCGTTTGAGGATAATATGCTAAATTGAAACTAAGGTTGGTACCTAGTTTCTTCCACAGAGTTCTCCAGAAATGTCCCACAAACTTGGTATCCCTGTCAGGCACAATTCTTACAGGTAATCCATACAATCTTACAACTTCTAAAAAAAACATATTAGAAATATGTGTTGCATCACTTGTTTTCTTACATGCAATAAAATGCGGCATTTTAGAAAATCTTTCTACAAAAACGTAAATGGAATCATTTCCCCTTTGAGTTTTTGGCAAACCCAAAAAAAAATCCATATTGATTGCATCCCACAGTCGGTCGGGTATTGGTAATGGCTGATACAATCCTGTATTCTGACTTTTCCCCTTAGCATGCTGACAAATTCTGCATTTTTCCACAAACCGTTTAAAATCATTTTTCATCTTCGGTGAGTAATAAAAAATATTTACCTGAGCAAAGGTTTTGTCTTGTCGAAAATGTCTGGATAGACCTCCACTATGCTTCTCCTTGATTATTTTTTCCCTTATAGAACATTAAGGAATACATAAATTATTACTTTTGAATAGTAATCCCCCTCGGATTAGATAATCCAACCACTGGCTTCTGTTATGGATTGCTGGATTTTCTATGGCTGCATAAATTTCTTTAAAATTTGCATCATATTTATACATGTCAACCATCTCTTTGAACCCTACAACACCGACTTGTAACTCCTGCATAATTAAGCTCACCCTACTCAAAGCATCAACAAATTTGTTCAATTTACCACTTGTATGTTTGATTACAAAAGTGAAACTCTGCAAATATTCTACCCATTTGGCATGTTTCTGATTTAACTTTGGCTGACTATTTATAAACTGTAATGCTTGATTATCAGAATATAACACAAACTCTTTTGGCAACAAATAATGTCTCAATTTTTTTAAGGCTTGTACAACAACATAAAATTCCTTGTCATAAGATGAATATTTCTTCTTTGCTTCATTTATTTTTTCACTGAAGTATGTTATTGGTTTCTAATCTTGACTCAGAACTGCTCCAATTGCAATTCCACTAGCATCAGTTTTAACCTGGAAAATTTCTCAAACTTTGGTAAATCCAAGACTGGTTTTTCAGTAATCTTTTTCTTTAGCAATTTAAAATTTCCATCCGCTTCTTCTATCCATTTGAATGGTTGATTATTTTCTCTGATTGTTTCTATAATGGGTGCACAAATCTGACTAAAATTTCGAATAAATTTTTGGTAGAAACTTGCAAGACCATGGAAACTTCTTACCTAAAATATGCTACTAGGAGTTGGGCAATTCACAATTGCTTGGATTTTCTCCGGATCCATTTTCAACCCTTCCTTAGAGACTACCAACCCCAAATAAATTATTTCTTCCTTCATAAAGCTGCATTTCTTCAAATTTATTAGCATTTTTTCTTTTTGCAAAGTCTTTAGAACTAATTAAGGTGTTCTAGATGCTCCTATTTACTTCTACTGAAAATGAGAATATCATCAAGATAAAAAATTACAAATTTACCCTCATATTCTTTCAAAACTTCATTCATTAACCTCATGAAAGTACTAGGTGCATTAGTAAGTTGAAAAGGCATTAATAACCATTCATATAAACCACTGTTTTTTTTAAATGCGGTTTTCCACTCATCACCTTCTCGAATCCTTATCTGATGATATCCACTCTTCAAATCTATCTTAGAAAAATAATTCGACCCACTCAAACAATCTGTTAAATTATCCATTCATGGTAAAGGAAAATGATACCTGATGGTGATTTTATTTATGGCTCAAGAATCTATGCACATGCGCCATTCACCTCCTTTCTTTGGACTGAGTATTGTTGGTACAACACATGGACTGAGGCTTTATCTTATTAATCCTTTATCCATCAATTCTTGCACTTGTCTTCCAACTTCGGCATTTTCCTGCAGCATTAACCTGTAGGCTTCTTTATTCGGAAAAATGTCTCCAGGGATTAGATCAATATGGTAACTAATACTCCTGATGGGCGGTAACTCATTTGGAAACTCATCCACAACAATATTAGCAAAATAATTCAACATATTTCGAATTTCTTTAGGTAAATCTTCTAAATTTTTAGAAGTTAAAATGACCTTGGGTCTCCCAATAATAGCAAAATGCATCTCCTCACCCTTCTCGACTTCTTGCAATAGGGTTTTTCCACTCATCAACATAACACTATTTCTAGGTGCTTCCTTGTTAGTTTCATCTTTTAATGGCAGCAGCGTATGCTTGTTCCCATATTTCTCAAGAGTATAAGTGTTTTTTTTGCCATCATGTATGGCTTTTTGGTCAAACTGCCAAGGCTTTCCTAGCAATATGTGACATACATCCATCAACATTACATCACATAAAATAGCATCCTTCTAAGTACCAATCTGGATTTCAACTTTACATTGTTCAGTTACAATAATTTTATGGCATTTTTGGAGCCGGGATACTTTATAAGGAGTGGGGTGTATTGTTTTCTCCAACTTCAATTTTTCCACCATTTCTGTAGAAACAAGATTATGAGTACTACCGCTATCAAATGCCAATTTGCAACACTTACCCTTTGACTTACATACAGTTCTAAACATATTCCTTCTCTGAGCTGGTTCTCTGGTTCCCTTAGCTGATTTAAGCAATACCCTTTTTAACAACAAGGATTCTCCGGCTTCAGGTGGTTCCTCTTTGGCTATAGTCTGAGGAATTTCTTCCTTTGTTTCATAAATGTTCACATTTCGTTGGGTTGCTGATTTATTGTGAGGACAATCCCATTGCACATGTCCCCATTCACCACATGAAAAGCACTGAGCATCTCTTCCTCAGCCTCTACCTCTGGGCACAAAACTTCTGTGACCAAAATCTCCTCTTTGTGGTGATCTATTACTCGAACTCCCTGCCTCATTCTAGGGGAGTTGAAATTTGGATTTAGATGTTCTCGTTCCTTTTGCCAGACTCTTGCCTCTATTTCTCTGATTTTGTTTGCACAACATCTTTTCTTCTGCCCTCAACGTTGCTTGTTAGGCATCTTCAATCGTCTTCAAATTTAATAAGATGATATCATCCTGTATTTCATATCTCAAACCATTTATATATCTAGCTACCTTTTCTATGTCATCTTCAATATGACCTGCCCTAATACTCAGCTTATAAAATTCTTCAGTATATTCTTTGATAGTCATGCCCTTTTTCTTTAAGTTTTGCAATTGCCTAAAAAGATTTAATTGATAATCTTTCGGCATGAACTTACCTTTCAGTTTACTCACCATTTTATCCCACTGTTGATTTTGGATTTCCCTTTTCATTCTCTAGACAACTGCAATTCATCCCACCATAGGGCTGCATGACCTTTCAATCTCGTGACTGCAAACTTCACTTCCTTCTTTTCATCGACTTCTTCAAAGTCGAAATATTTGTGTAATGAACTGATCCAGTCCATTAGTACCTCCACACTAAGATTAGCATCGTATAAAGATACTTATCCCTTCAATCTGCTACTTCCCTTTGCTAGCATCTTCATGACTTTAATTGCCTCTCTTTCTTCCTCCACTTCTTCGTCAGTGGTCTCTTCTTCATCGGTATTGGCAACACCATCATCTTTCGCCCTCCTTTGAGTGGTTTCCATTATAGCCATTCTTGTATGCAAGTGCCGGATTTCTTCTAGCAAAACTACATTTGCTATAGGACTCCCTTGACCTATCCCAGCTCGGCCTAGTACAGCTCCTCTTTTGGGCAGCATTCTCTGCAATGCTTAAGAACAACTCAATGGCTCTGATACCAAAATGATGTAGAAAACACAATTTCCACTTACAAATTAGTATAGAAAAAGTTTCAAATTTACTAAGACCCAGGGTTACTCTTCAAATGAGCCAATTTGATTCGTTCTTCACCACTTAGTGTGCCATTCCATATTCCACTCTATTAATACACATAACATTCAAATGTTGCAGCATAATGCAAAATCCACTTTTTTATAATAACTGGGTTCTTTAAGGACCATTGTATGTAATAATGGATAATTAAAAGTTGGTATTTGGAATCCACTTAAGCAAAACAAGCCAACGTACTTCATGAATAAACAAAGGAAGTTAATTGGATTGACTATGAAATTAAGAAAACAACATACCACCAGCTGGTTGAGTCCACAGCTTCACACCTTCCATGGGAATAAAGAAAACAACAATGGTTTCATTTTTATAAGTCGGTATTTCGATTGGAGCCTATACCAACCTCTACGCAATTCCTCAACGTAGACTTATTATTCAACCATGATTCATACAATTCAACACAGTTATCACACGGCATCAATCGACCCAATTTTTATCCCATCGTGAATGTTTATGGAGTCAAAAACAAACAAAGTCATCACTAACAAAAGGAAATGACTGCATATGTAATAAATTCAACGTGATTGAACCATTACGTTGCAGATCTGGAAGTGGTCCTATTTAGTCATCGCAAGGCTTCTCTGCATCACGTTCAATTCACTAGACATACGTAATCTCTCTGTAGATACCAACGCATATGACTAACACGTCCATGCAGGTGTTAACAGTGCATTAAAGTTTTCGATCCTTCTTCCCTTGTAGCTATGTTCAACTGCTTGCTGCTTCATTAATGGATGTGCTGCGTCTTTAATATATCCTTCCTTACTCTGTCCTTCGTTTGCTGATTCTAATTTTGTCCTTTGTTTATCGTTCAGGAAATCCAAGAATTCTTTTGTTGCAAGCGTTGTTCCAAATGCACACTATCCCTACATTCACCCATTCCCATATATACATATATAATGTGCAGGTTCTAACAATAAAAAAACATACCAGACCAATCCAAATTACACTACTGACACATGGACTGAATAATTCATTGATTGTCCTTTGCAGCTGTAATTTACATATTGGAAAACTTCTCTCCCTATCCTTTGCCTCCCTATTCCCCATTATTTATACTTAAAATATGAAGCTGTTCTTCTTAGAATAGGTTTCTTCTCGAATTTTCTCAACAAATCAATACCTCCCTATTTTTAGGTGCTTGTCACTATGTTGGATCTATATCCACGCAGGGAAAGAAACCAATTCCTAATTTTATTCCTAATTGATTTAAAATGCAAAAAAAACTAACTATTCTCATAATAAATAACAATAATAATAAAAATAAAATAAAATACCACTACTGATGTTTATTTCTATGGATTATCCACAACGCGTGAACAAAACATCACATTGCTGGCTAAGTCCCCGATTCTCCTGCATCACTCCCATAGGATAAAGACATAAATTTTATTAATAATAGAAGTAAAGGGCACTTTTAGAGACCTTTGTTTGATCATCACATCCCAAGTGCTTGTGATTTTATGTTCTAGCGAGAATCATATGCATGCATCAACAAAGATTCAATAAAACAACAACTAGATGATCATGTGGTTAATAATATCAATAGAGGTCATGTTAGGATTATTTATTATTTTTTATCCACTATCGTATCAACCTCGTGCGTGAAGCTTTCACTACAAGAAAAAATGATATTGGTGAGGGGCGAAAATGGTCACCATAAGCTCATTGGTGAGGGTAAAAAATGCCTTCGTCACCAAAAATTGAACGTCACCAAAGGTGGCGTCACCAAAAGTATAGGCATTGTGGTGACATTCAAGGTCCGTCACCAATAATAATTTATAGTGACGGATAGTGACCATCACCATTTCATATGAGTAATGGTGACGAACAATAGCCTCCATCACCAAAAAATTGAACATCACCAAAGGTGGCGTCACCGAAAGTATGTGTTGTGGTGACATTCAAGGTTCGTCACGAATATTGATTATAATGACGGATAGTGATCGTCTCCATTTCATATGAACAACAATGATTTTTTGTGATGGACCTTTCATGGTCGTCACTATTGGTGCATATATATGGCGACGTTCATTAGCTGTCACCATAAACTCATTGGTGACATCAAGGTCTGTCACGAATAATGGCTATAATGATAAAAAATGACTCTCACCATTTCATATCAAAAACAAATATTTATGGTGATGGACCTTTAATGGTCGTCACCATTGATGCGTATATATGGTGGCATTCATTGACCATTACCATTTCATATTTTGGTGAGGGTCGAAAAATGTCACCATAAGCTCATTGGTGATGGTCAAAAGAGCATCCGTCACCAAAAATTGACCGTCGTCATTCCCTATGAATATCAGGGCACGATGGAATCGAACCACCAACCTCCTGCTTGTAAATCAGGTGCTCTTCCATTGAGCTAGCACCCTTTAAAGAATTAGACTGTAAACTAGCAATTTCCCCTATAGGTGCAAAGATACACCGAAGGAATAGAAAATCTAGTAAGATCAAAAGTTTCTAGAAATAATATGTTCAATATACATCATAAAAAGACAATAAGAATAACTTTTGATATAATCTAACAAAGCATGTACTACGTAGGAGAATAACTGGAAAGCACAACTAGAAATTTGAATCACAACATAACAATATAAAAGAACGTGCAATAGGAAAGGAACAACTCCACAGTTTGAGAAATATGAATAATCCATGGGCCTGTTCTTATATATTGATATAGATAATGAAATAGAAATCTATATTTATGAAATTCAAGTATCACACAAGAATGTCTTGAACAAATATCAATATGTAAAACAGTATTTTTTGCATTTCGATTTACCTTGCAGAACCTTAGGAAAATGTTTCCACAGAAACAACCAATAAACATAACAACATGGACCTCAGGAGCACTAGAGAAGTATTCAAAGAAAATGATGAAAAGCGTATCTAGAAAAATTTGAGAACCCTTTGAAGTAAACCACACATTTATCATCGTGACTAGTACACTTGCAAAAGAAGATCAGAATAAATTATGAACTATTCCACCAAAAAATAGTGAATTTTTCCACTAAAATACAATTTCAAATTAATCACTAGCATGATGCTAACTTCTCTGTAAAAATAGGGAAGTTTTAAGACAATGTATAATAGCTTGCATGGAAATCGTGTTGATAAAACCTTCCAAGGAATAAGACCACAACAGTCAATAGGAGTGTCATCATAATTAGTACTATCAAAGAGTGGTCAATAGCAAAAGTGAATTAACGGACCTTCATAACTTGCATTGGTTCCTTATCCTTCATCCAAGCCTAAAATTTTAGACCGAGATTAAAATTTTGAAGGAAAATTAAGAAAAGTCACATGATCTTGTGAAATAATATTTTTATCACTACCATTAACTATAATGCAACAATTTTCTACAAACAAAGCTTCCTTGTCTAAAGTAAAGTAGTCAATGATGATTAAGACTAATTGTGGGCTTAGAATTGTTTTTCCATTTTTTTTTTGAATTGTTAGAATTACCGTACTTAGTAGCAAAGGCATTCCCACCATGGATTCGGAATTCCACAATGACCACTTATGTAATTGGTATTGTTGACTATAATAATTTTAACCTTCTCCTTCCTTTTTCTCAGCCACTGAAATATGTGTTGAGAACTCTTTGCTTAAGACATCCCTCATTGGAATGGGTAGACCATTAATGATTATAACAATATTCTCGTAATATTTCCACTATCATTACAATTGATTTTGGGCTAAAGTTTAGACTTATGGGTATCTTTGTCATGCCTTGTAAATATATGAATATGACAAGGGGAAGGAGCAAAAGAAGAGAGGTTAGAAAACATCCACTGTGAGGAGCTTGAATTGTTTTCAATGATGCTCCATATTTAGGGACCAATTCTGTAACTTGCTTTCAATATTCAAGGAAAGCCAGAAATCCTTGCTCCAATGAACTGAGTGCATGCAAATTCCATCTTGTGTTGAATGTGAAACAAGAGACACTTGATAAAATTGCAACATTAATCCCTGACGATGAATTTTTCAATATACTAATGAACAATCGATACCAGAAATTTTCAGAGAGGCAAAAACCACTAAGTAGCTCCTTCCTAAGAGGTTAGGAACATTTTATAAATAACTAGTTTGTAGAAGCCATCGAAATCACCCAACAGGTACCACATTTCACACAACTTGTTGAGTTGTGGTAGAAAGAATCTTAAATTAGAATGCACCCTTTTGCGAGAGTAACGGCATTTTGGAGAAACAAAAATTCCTATGATAAGTGATATACCTGTTGCAGGTATAGAAATGATACCAACAGATGAGGAGGTTGGTCCAAACCCCAAGAGATATCTAGGGAAAAACCCCAAACCCGAGTAGCTCTAAGGCTATGGCAGAAACATTGAGAAGGAATGTGAAGGAAAAAGTCTTGCAATCATACTAAAATTATAGGATAAATATGAACTAAGAGTGACAAAGTTTTGGACAATTCCTTAGCCTAAAAAGGCTAGAATCTCATGCAACACTAGAAGGTTATTTTATTGGGCAAGAGAATTCTATGTGCATCTTGCAGATGAAAATTGCTTTTGCACATGATGGGAAAAAGGGCTTGCAAAAATATGCCCTGTGTGCAGCATCAGTGCACACAACATTCTCTTTTTCCCAATGCACTAACATTCTAGTTGTGGCCACATAGCACTTGGGTCACAGTGGCAAGGCCTTCAGTAGCAGGCACTTACCAAATCTTCCACAATTTGCGCTATTGTACCAGAACTAGAACTTGGACCTATGCTAAGATGTGAGGTGTTTCCACTACAAGAGATCAAGTAGCGTGTTTAGCATTCAAAGCTGGAAAACTTGAGAAACACCTTGACCAGGGAGAAACAGTCAGAAAGAAACGAACAAATAATAATAATAATAATAACTCTATAAGATTATAAATAGGAAACCCTGTTGTCACTGCACTGGAGGTGCAGGCCTTCACTTTTTTTATTTTTCATTATAATTTGCACAAAATCCCTCCAATCCCAGCCTACCACATTTTTTCATTTAGCAACAGTTAGAGCCTTTTTCATTTGGTCACATATGAATCCCAATGGACAGCTGGTATTATATATGCCATACATAACAATTAGGAAGACAAAACAAGTAAATTCAATGTTTCAATTGTAACTTCTTATCAAGAAATGTTAGTTACGGTAACAACAATGGTATGCCAATTGCATAAGCCATATGTATCTCCTATGGAAAGGCTGATTGTAATCCCCGTGTGAGCCAAAATCTCAATAAATAGCAACATAAAGAAATAATATGCAGCAAAACTGTTGTAGAAACTATTTTATAAATGGGAAAGGTAGTGAATTATGGAATATCATATCATGCGTACTACCTATTTAGTTTCTTACCCGACAATATCTACTATCATTTTCAGTTCCTTTATTATTTGGGTACACTTCTCATTTACAGTGAGATAGTTGTCTGATATTTGGTGATATTACAGTAGGAACGTCATCAATATAGGAAATCTAGTTTTTGACTGAAAATGAGAGTAGGTCATAAGGAAAATCATTTACATAAGGTAAAAATATGATTGACAAATTCTTTTTGGAATGTACATTATTTGGAGTTAAATACAAACTATGATTATTTTTGGTAGTGCTATGGATGTTGGAGAATAGTCATTCAAGAAAGTTTGTCACTGTAACACGTCTACAATGTAGCTGTAGACCCTTTTTCACCTTGGTTTATATTTTCTACAATATCTTGTAGTGGTAGCATGATGCGTGCATCAGATATTTGCTTCCAATGTTCTAGTGAACCTAGTATTTTCAAGAGGGTCATAACCTGTTAGGAAAGAACTTATTTTTTCATAAGAGGCATTCTTAGAAAAAATTGGTCAAGAGGTCGATCTGCAAGACAAAATTATAATATATATTGTGACTTCTCCAAAGCTTGAAACTTATACACTGGTTGATACTTCACTAGTCAGTCAATAATGCAGCAACCTTCAAAAATCAAAACACAGTGGTGACTTGCAGGTCATGTTTGCATTATTCTAGTACAAGCTTAGTCTATTCAGAGGCCTATCATATGCAACAAAAGAGATTTGCAAAGAAGCTTGAAATGTGCACTATTGTAATTGTAGGACAAATGAAATATTTATTTTATATATCTTCAACGATTTTGAATTAGGAAAGAAGCCCTTAAAATGTACATCCATCATAAGACTACGTTGAGTTCAATCTAGTCAAGTGTGTTGCTACTTGCACACACTTGTTATTTATTTTTCCCGTCTTAGGCCTTAGCAAATTGAAATAGTAAATGTATAAGAGTTCCCAAAATAAGTGTTTAAGTGAGATGGAAGACATGTGAGAAAATTCAAGCTAGCCTATCCATGTTCACCCATTATTGGGCTTTTTTGGGATTAATAGTTGAGGAAATTTTTTCAGCACTGTGGGACTAAGAAAGTATGCCAACTTGTAAGATTAAATAACATTGCAACACCATGAGAGTCATCTAGAATTTTTGAACTGATGCTGACCAATTTAGCATATTAGTAGGAGACAACTTAGCAACTGATTAGTATCATGTTGCATGAAGAATTGACTCGAACCTAAGTTTTTTAGGCAACTAATAGACTACCCAAATCATGTCCTTTAGGAGACACAGTTTGCACATTGAGTGTGTGAGAGAGAAAATGGGTATCATGTTCACATATATTGATACATTAGTCCAATTTATATTTTCTTATATTTTCCTAAAGGCTAATATCAGTAAATGTGAACATGAGAGTGGGTGCCCCCACATTTGAAGAGACGAATCTAGATGGATTGTGTTAAAGAAAATTTAAGTTAATCATTCTACCCTCATGCTTAAAAGAAATAAACATTTCATATGATTCATGTCATATGCACCCAAGGTTTGAAAACACTAAAGTTTAAACTCCCAACATGTCCTTTATGAGAGTGGGTGCCCTCACATTTGAAGAGACAAATCTAGAGGGATTGTGTTAAATACCATTTAAGTTAATAATTCTACCCTCATGCTTAATGGAAACAAACATTACATATGATTCATTTCATATATTCCCAAGGTTTGAAAACACTAAAGTTTAAACTCCTAGGATCTCATCATTCCCTCTAGTTGAAGGAAGAAGAAATTTGAAAAGAAACATTGATCTCCTATAGTGACTCGCGCCTTTCTTATTTCACCTTTGCACTTGAATATTTTATGGCTTAGGATTTGAACCTCAAATTAAGTGGTAGGTTCAACATATAATTGAGGTTGTTTGACCTTTTGGGAAACTATGCAACGATGAGTGCCTTCTATGTCCAAGATTATAATGATCCATTTTACATGAATCTCTTAGCTTTCACTATCTTAAGATTTTTGAATATTTATCTTATTAGAAATTGTAAGTTAAAGGTAATTTTTATTGAAAAATATAGCACCCCTATGGCATAATAGGTATGGGCACCTCAACTTGACCTATCTCTCTTATTTGGCATGAGAGAAACTAGTAGATGGACTTCCGAACATTCTGTAGAAGATCCATAGAGTTTGTAGAGCTTGTTAGGCAGGGAAGCTACGTTGAATACCATTTTATGAAGGACAAGCTTGGAGAGCATAGAGGGTCCTTCAGTTGGTACTTTCATACATATGTGGACCAATGAACATGACATCAACCACTGGTGCCAGCTACTTCCTTCCGTTTGTTGATTATTTCAGTGGAAAAATGTGGGTATATTTTCTATAATTAAAAAATGTTGTCTTTAATGAATTTCAAAAGTTCAAAGAATTAATAGAGAAATAGTTAGGTTTTCATATTGCCTCTCTTAGATATGATACTGGTGGGTAATTCTACTTAAAATATTTCAATAAATTTTGTGCTAAACATGGGATCCAAAGACAATATGGGATGAAAACACCTTTCAAGACCTTGTGATGGCCATACAAGAAGAAGAAGCTCCCACCCCTCTTGAAGATGATAACAATATCACTAAAAGGGACCCTCGAAATTCACAAGATTAGTTCATGATGGATGGGCTACTTTGTGACCAACATATCCCCACAACAAACCCCATCCTCATCAAAGAACTGGTATGTGTTGATGTATGTGCCCAATATTATATGAAAGATTTGCATGAAAAAAAGGAGCATGATAATAATTTTCACCATTGTGAGGAGGCTAGTCATGATGTCCAACATGACAAAGCAATAAACATAGGAAATGAAATTTTTTTGAATAGATCCACCAATGGTACAAGATGTATGCAGTTATAGTCGAGTAGAAACCATGTTTCTACCCAAAAGGATCAACCATTTAAAAAGTATGATGAAGATCATGCTTCCCTTGCTGATAAGTTAAATCCTAAAAAAAATTTTGAGGTCACAAAATTATACTTCAATCACACTAATCCTATTTTGTCAAATAGTGAAAGTGAGGAGTTGCAGACATTCATGGTAATATACTTGGCACCTCGACATTCCATTGTGAGTTTGAGTAGAGCAATAAGGTACCCCCATGTTGCACTTTTATTTTAATCATGATCGTGTAAGAAATAAACGAAAGTAATCATGGTTTCCTAGAGTTTGAGGTCAATAAACTCAAATGGATTTTCAAAACCATGAAATTAATAATGTGACCCTCATGATTATCTGAGTGAAGAAAAAATTAGTTTTATAGTTCAACCCTCAAATATCCTATATCATGGAATCTGATGGTCCCCCCTATTTTTTATGCCTATGATATTTGAGGGACAACTTTGAGGCTTGGAAAAGGTGCATTCTAGAATGATCGATGATATAGGTCAAAATGATCTTGAAACCAACAAGAGGAAATTTTCTCAATGTAGTCATAAAAAATATTTGGCTGCCCCCACCACTCAGCTTATGGGGTACCTTTCAAAGTGTGATTCACATCAATAAGATCTATATATGCACAGGTAACCAAAAACATGAATTGCAGAATTTAAAAAAAAAAAAAAAAAGCTACTAGCAGGAGTAACAAGTTTGGATATGATCATGAGCCTTATAATATTTTTCATAGGAAATATGTTCTCAAGCACATTGAGGATGTGGTTCATCATGAGTGGACTATTTTCTTGCATGAATGCATTGGTGTCAACACCGTGAGTGAAAGGGCTGATGCAAAGTTAAATATTTGACTGAACCATGTTGGAACCAAGCAAAAAATGGTTCACAATTATAGGCCTATTGAGTACCATGCAAAGATAGCTAAAGGAGAACATTCCAATGCACAATCTAGTGCCAGAAACCCCGTACAACCCAATCAAGAAACTGAAATATTTATCAAAAATTTTAAGTGCAACTTATATGACGTGATCCCACAAATAGTTGTAGTCATAGACATGTACCTAACTACTTTGTATAAATATCCTAGAACACAATCGACGAATGAATTTGTACCCACTCTTTTGCATGTTATGGGGGATAGGACCAGTTCTAATATAATTCAAAAATAAACAAGAATTCACACAGGTGATCAATGTGAAAAGTTTTTGAAGAGTGCTCTTCGTGATACTAGAAGAATAGCTAACTCACATGATATTTTGTATCCATAGGAATAATGGGAGCCAAACCCCTTGCATAACTTTGAGTAACTTGTCCACAATAAAAGAATGGAAAGCATTTTAAGCTTAAACTATTTAGAGTTTTCATTTTTAGCACGGAAGGGAAAGGTGGTCGACCGAGAGTCAATTATGATGTGGAAACCATCTTAAAATAGCATAATAGACAAATACAATGCGCTTGAGAAATTACTTAGTGTTTGACATGAGATTGAGAAATGAAAATTGGATTTTGGAAGTATTTCACATGGACCAATGTTGGCCGAAAAAAATATTGAACAGGGGTCAATTTGGTATCACAAATTCCACAAGTACTTATCTTTGTGGTTGTTGCATCTTACTCTGGATGACATAGACCTTGCAAACCAGTACAACATAATTGGGTCAAGCAGGTTATTAGTGCATTATTTCCCAAGAGAGCGAAAAAAACGTGCAATTACATTTTATAGGGTAATTGTGCTGTGTTGTTCAGAACTCTGAGCCAGCCATAACCTTTAAGGTTAATATTAGCCCTAAGCAGAGGGACCAAGTCTACTAGAGTTCAGCAAACAACCTGATTCCGTGAGACTAGCAGAGATATTTCTAGGTCTGTGGTTATCTCTAAGATAAGTCGAAGCCCTGTGGTATGACAGGATGTGGCTCTAAAATGTACAAGCCTGCCAGTATTTAGGCTCACTTACAAATCGCTTTGGTTGGTTGGGAATAGACTCTACCATTCTAATTGCTTTCAAAGTTTCAGAACATTGCAAAAATATAAAATTTGCTACGACATTTATACTTTCCAGTCTCAATTTAGTGATGCAATGTGATGTTCCTGCATTGTGTGCTGGATAAAAATAAAATGTGTGTGTCCACTCAGTAGAGCCAGTTATCATCCATCTGTTTCGTAGCTCATTAATGTATGATAGATTTAAATATTTTTCCAGCAACAACTTGGAAATAAAGTTGCTGCCTGTCTAGTTGTGTTTCCACCCCAATAAAGTAGGCTGATTTTGCAGGCCCTTTCTCTGCACACAATAATGTGAATGGAGAACAAAAAATGTCACTGCCTACAACATACTCTAAAGAACCATTTCCTAGTCTAGAGGGAAGCAGGGAACTAGCAATTTCATGCTTCAATATTTCCTCTGCATCTCTCCTATTTCTCATGCTTTAAGCACAATTGGATCATTAAGAATCACATAGAAGGGCAAATAGAGTGCATATGAACGATAAACAAACCTGTAGAGAATGCAAGAAATTTCCATTCTCGACATAAAATATTGACACAACATTCTCAGCTGCTGCAGGAAAGTACCTACCAAGACGAGGCTGAAATCGCACTTGATTCATACTACCCTATAAATCACCACAGTTTACCCAGTCAGCACAAATTCATGCTTCAAATACTAGTTTCAATAATAAAATGCAGTGCTTAGAGTCATGCCAATTAATATTTTCGATGAAAGCTACCTTGAAATATCTGGTGCATGCACCCTGGTTAACACTCCAGTAATAGACTTCACTTTCCCCCATCACAAGAGAAAATAAGATCTTCTTTGTTTCAGTGGAAATCAAGAGACATTACAGACCCAGTATGACCAGAAAAATTATGTAAGGTATAGTTTGGCTGCACGATACAAAATATTTTGAGCTATCAGACAACAAAAATACAGGATTAACCCTAATTTTGACTGAATAAACCTAGCATCATTAACATGTACAAAAGGTAAGTAATACATAAATTGAAACAAGAACTGTACAAGCTTCAAATCAATATTCATTTACAGAACTTGTGATTTGCCAGAAATACCCTAGAAAATATTGCATACAACAATCACATTTTTTAGTCATAAATCAGGCAATGTTATATTAAGGCAATCCTCATTTTACAGTCACCGATTTACACCACTAATCAAATTTCACAATGCAAAATTAGGGTGAAAAACTACAGTAAATTATAACATTCATGCCAAAAGCTTCCACAAAGTTATAATGTATAAATATGTTTCGTAACTTCCTATACCTAGTAACAATGCGCCAAGATATCTGCAAATACCCCAAAACAATTACAACAAAAAATTGAGAGCGAACTTGATCAAAAATACATTTTTATGTTTGATAGACACAAAGGCATTAAGCCCTCTCTCCACAAATGCGGCGAGCCAACTGGATGTCTTTGGGCATAATAGTGACCCTCTTGGCATGTATCGTATACATGTTCGTGGCTTCGAAGAGACCCACAAGATATGCTTCCGCTGCTTCTAGCAGAGCTAACATGGCAGAGGACTGGAACCTCAGATCCTTCTTGAAGTCCTCCTAGGCAATTTCCCTGACGAGACGCTGAAAGGGCAGCTTCCTTATAAGAAGTTCTGTGCTCTTCTGATACTTTCGGATCTCATGCAGGGAAACAGTGCCTAGCCTGAATCTGTGAGTCTTCTTCACTCCACCCGTCACCGGCGCAGATTTCCCAGAAGCCTTTGTTGCGAGCTGCTTCCTCGCGCTTTCCCACCGGTAGATTTATGGGTAGTTTGCTTAGTTCGGGCCATTTTACCTTCTGCTCTGCTCTGCAACTATCTTCTTTCCCCTTGCTCGTGCTCCTCAAGGGTGAATTATTTTTCAGGCAGAAATAAAAAATTGTAAAAAAATTTAAAATAGATCATCTATTTTTACCTTGTCATGCAATTGTTGTTTTCTTTAAACCTTCAGCATGCCATACATGCACAAGATCCATCAAAATGTAACAAAAACTTAAATTTTCGACTCCTGTAACAAATAACTCTGTATACTACCTCAGAAGTATTCAAATTGAATCTTCAACTAATGCCAGAGTGAGTGAGGGTGAAGGGCGGGATTTTTTGGAGGCGGGAATCCAAATTAATTAAAAATTAAAAATAAAAATAAAAATTAAATGTCAATAATAATAATTTTTTAAAAATTATATACCGTATTAAATTAAAAATTCAATATAAATAAATGAGATTGTAATATGAATATACATTATTTAATAGGTAAAATTTAAAAAACATAATTAAATAGTATTGGAAATTATTTTTGGAATTAAAGCATGTTAAGTAAGTCATTTATCTATGACTATTTCCATTAGAGTTAGTCTTCATTTACTAATTTCTCATGATTTTCCATTATAATTTCTAATATAATGCATTGTGGAAACCCCTAATACTTAAATTAAAAGGCTCAAAAATAAATTTATGTGGTTTTTTCTTGTTTTAATATAGATATAAAAAGGTATGATAAAATGCCCTCTCTTAAGGTTTGATAGTTATTAATTTTTTTGGTCTAAGCTTCCACCTATCATAATGAGGCTAATTGCCTAGATTTAGCATTATGGTGTTTTTCTCGCTCAATCCATTACGGTTTTGATGAGACTCTTAACTGAGTACTCTAGTTTCCCCCTTTTTGTCGAACTTTGATGCTGTCCCCATTCGCACTTTACATGTTTGCCCCACACATCATGTGTTGCCTCATATGTTGACCTTAAGACTACATTAGGGTTTTGAAGGTGTTGCTTTGGTGATGTGCCAAGAGACTCCCATGATTTGAAAACTTATCTTTCCCTAGTATGTATCACAACCAACAGAAGCACTACATGTGGACAAGAAAGATTTCATTATTGGCTCCCCTTATCTTTACTATACTAGGGTTTGGGAGAAACCCTAATTTGGAAAGAAAGTGACCCCCTTTTTTTTTTAAACCTATGCCTCTAAGAGGATAGTCTCATCGATATTGCACGACATTGCATGAAACCATGGTGTTTCCATGTGTTAAGGCATGCCAATATGTGCAACGGTGTGAAAATGTGTGTCAGGGACAGTCAATGAAACAAACGGAGAAACAAGTTGAGCTACAAAGAGATGAACACATAAGAGGGTTAATAAGTCATCAATTTACCTTTTTCGTGACCTTTTTCGTGGGGGCATTCTAGGCACACCAACACTAGGTGTGAATAGGTGCCAAGTGCCAAGTGTTAGTGCATTCTACATGCCAAATATTCCTCTATTTCTTCTCATCTACTTTTCAATAATTGATCTCAAATAGCTTTAATATTAAACCATGCTAAAGCATACCAAGTCATCTCATGAATGCATGTCAGACATGCTAAGACTTTCCAAGTGCTAACATGTGCCAAGTGCCAAAGTGTGTCAGGGAGTGTTATGCATGTTATGAATTGGCATGGTATGTCGAAAAGTGCTAAGTAGAGAGTGCCAATGCATGTTGATAAGTTTTAAGGAGTACTAGGACAACATAAGGGCGCACTAGATAAAAATACATGGAAGTGAATGTGTATGAGGATGTGTCAGGGAGTGGCAATGAGTGATATTTGTCATGCAAAGGAGGGAGTGAGAAGGTATTCTAAGAATTCACACACCTTATTGACCACTCAATTCTTACCATTCTCACACCATAACAAAAACCCATAAAAATGTCATTCTTAAAATCTATTGTGTAGTTTCCTAATGAAATTCAAGTAGAATCTCTCAATTACATATGTGAGTAATGGTGAGATCATTCTTTTATTCTCTCAAAGGAACTTTTTCTATACATGCACCCGATCAAACATAAATTGTTGAGTAAAAAATAATGGAAATGAATGAATAAGAGGCTGTGTTGGGGGTGTCAGCGAGTGTCAGGCATGGCAAGGGGGGGAGTGAAAAGACATATTAGGGAATGTAGGGGATGCTAACACATGACACCCAATTCCAAGGTATTTAAGACATGTCAGTTGTTATGGCATGTCAAAATGTAAACTATGTTTCTTATTTGTTTTACGACCACAATTGTATGTGATGAGCCTTGTCTTGGTAACTTGTTAAGTGGGATCAATTGAGATTGGACACGAGTAGTCTAATATGAGTTACAAGTAGTTCTTAGGTGAACAAGGAATATGTTTAATTTCCATGAAACATGAGAATTCGGGTTTGGTGTTAGAATATTTGATGCAAACACACTCAAGTGCCACAACAAATCATGGAATCGATTAGTGCACATGAAATTTTTTTACTTCTTCAAACCTTTCTTTGTTAAATTACAAACTATAATAGAATAGGCTAGAGATCTCGTACCAGGGATGATGTCCCTTTACAATCACACTGATATAAGGAATGCAACTAGGGCTTGGAGTTAGTCCTTTGACAACCAATATACCTTGAACAAGACAACACTTGACCCAATTTTTTATTGTGGACACACATAGCCCTTTCAATACACATGTCTTGAACACATCTGGAAAATCCTCCTTCCTCCCACTATGCAACTTCTCAATCTGCCTCTATCAATGAACTAAAATCCTTTATGTTATTGAACCCGGATCAAAAAACATTTCCCTATAAGTACCTCTATTTTCCCTTAAGGGCTACAACACTTAAAGTTTTCAATTAGTTGTTCACTACTCTGTTGTGAACAACTCTTTGGTCTGCCCAATTTTTCCATATTGTTGCTCCAAGACGATAAGTCCAGGGATATGGAGGTTTCCCTTCTTCTCAATGACGCAATACTCTACAACAATGAACTAGGGCGAGTTGGCTAGCCCACTTGACTGCTACTTTAGTCCTTCAAATTCTGCAGGTCCTTAGGCCCAATACACCTACCCTTCTACCAGTGTTTTTTTCCTTCACAAGTACATGACTTAGAGATCTTATCTGACAGTCACCTAACAACCCTCCAATTGCACTTGGATTGCCATCAATTTTCCAAAACCCAGTAAATTTTTTTACTGATCTAGTGCCCACAACACTACCCACATCTAGGGATATTCAAATATTCCACCTAATAGTGATTTGAGTCCTCTCAAAATCACTATTATTGTGTACCAATTTTTTTTGTCCAATCTATGAACAAATCTGAACTACTCATCTTATCATCCTTCAAACAATTTGTAGATGACTGAACTAGGGTCACAAATCATCCATTAACAGTCCATTGACTAACTATTTATAGGCTGCTTCAAATCTCTCTCCATTGAATTTTTCAAACATTTCTTTGTTAAATTACAAACTGTAATAGACTATGCTAGAGATCTCATACCAGGGATGATGGCCCTTTACAATCAGACGGATACAAGGAATACAACTAGGGCTTGGTGTTAGTCCTTTGACAACCAATATACCTTGAACAAGACAACACTTGACACAATTTTTTATTGTGGACACACATAGCCCTTTCAATCCACATGTATTGAACACATCTGGCATATCCTCTTTCCTCCCGTTATGCAACTCCTCATTCTACCTCTATCAATGAACTAATCTCCTTTATGTTACTGAACTCGACTCAAAAAATTTTTCCCTCTATGTACCTCTTTTTTCCCTTAAGGTCTACAACACTTGAAGTTTTCGGTTATTTGTTCACAACTCTATTGTGAACAACTCTTTGGTCTGCCCACTTTTGCCATACTGGTGCTCCAAGATGACAAGTCTAGGGATATGGAGGTTTCCATTTTTCTCAATGAAGAAGTACTCTACAATATAGTGAACTAGGGCTAGTTGGCTAGCCCACTTGACTGCTACTTTAGTCCTTCAAATTCTGCACATCCTTATGCCCAATACACCTACCCTTCTACCAATGTTGTTTTCCTTCACAAGTACATGACTTAGAGCTCTTCTTTGACAGTCACCTAAAAACCCTCCAATTGTAGTTGGATTGCCATCAATTCTCCCAACCACAGTAAATTTTTTTACCAATCTAGTGCCCACAACACTACCCTCATCTAGGGCTCTTAAAATATGCCACCTAATAGTGATTTGAGTCCTCTCAAAATCACTATTCTTGTGTACCAATTTTTTTTTGTGAAATCTATGAGAAAATCTGAACTACTCATCTTATCATCCTTCTAAAAATTTGTAGATGACTGAACTAGGGTCACAAATCATCCATTAACAGTCCATTGAGAAGCCTATCATGTTCAATTTTGCAAGGGTGGTGGTGATGACCTGCACTGTGTCGGGACACGATATAAATAAGCGTGAAGAAATATCATCATATGACATGCATAAAGGATATATTCTGGGTGATTCGTAAACTATCATGGATATTTATCGTGAAAAAAATGTGTTTTTGTTCCAATACCACTAGATATTGTTGATTATAAAGCATGTGAAACCTTTATAATAATCTTCCATCATGTTGTGTAACTAAGTTTTGAATTTTTCTTCCAAGCTTAGATAGGACCACGAGCCTATCATGTTCAATTTTTCAAGGGTGGTGGTGATGACCTGCACTGTGTTGGGACAACTAGAGATAAATAAGTGTGAAGAAATATCATCATATCACTTGTGTAAAGGATATATTTTAGGGTGATTCGTAAACTATCATGGATTTTTCACTAGACAGTTCATCATAACAGAACAAATAAAAATATATTTAAAAATGACTGAATACGAGTTTGTGATAGGAAGTGTCAGTGAGTCTCGTGTGTGCTAAGGAGAGAGTGATGTCAAGGTATGCTAGGCAGTGTTAAGGCATACTAGAGGCTAGAGAAACATGCCAAGATGTGCCAGGTGCCAGGGTGTGCCAATGCATGCCAGGGCAGAGTGTTTGGGAGTGTCAAGGAAAATCAAGGGAGCACTAGTGTCAAATGCATGGAAATGAATGAATAAGAGTGTGTGACAGGGAATATCAATGATTTCTAGGTGTGCTAAGGAGGGATTTTAAAGGTAAGCAAGTTGGTGCGAAGGAATTCTAGAGTGCCAGGGTGACATGCTAGGATGTGCCAAATGCTAGGGTGTGTCAATGCCTGCTAGGGAATGCCATGGAAACACAAGGGATAACTAGTTCGAAATTCATGGTAATGAATGAATAAGAGTGTCTAATACAGATTTTCAGTGAGTTTCAGGTGTGGTAAGGAGGGAGTAGCAAGGTTACATGTTAGGAAATTCCAAGGTATGCTAGAGTGCCAAGGCATGTCAGGGAGTGTTAGTGTGCAAACCCTTCTTCATTATATTACAAACTACAATACAACAGGCTAGAGCTCTTGTACCATGGATCGTGACCCTTTACAATTACACTGATACAAGGAATACAACTATGGATTGGTGTAAATCCTTTGACAACCAATCTATCATGAACAAGACAACACTTGACCTACTTGTTGATGGTGGCCACACACAACCCTTTCAGTCCACAAGTTTAATGAGAGCACCACATGTTTAATGTTTGGAGAACAAGGGACCACCCCCTTTTCCAACACTATTGATGGGTCCCATGCATCATTATGGCACTCATGGACCCCAGTATTCCTTCGAGAATGCCCTAAGCATCAGTTAACCTCTTATGAGGCTTATTATTCCATGTCTGATAGTTTGGTGGGATTGTCACCAAATTTAGGGTTACTTGCATATTATTTTATGTTTAGGGGATAATGTAGGCCCATAAGCTAATTCGATCAACTCCTAATCAATGTAAATAGGATTTAGTTTGATTCATTTGTATCATCACTTGACTTGGGATCTCTCTATCTTTAGAGAACTTCACATTTTTCCTCGGAGGACTATTTTGGATGATGTGTGCATTTTTATGTATGGATTTGGGCTATTTTTATCTTGAAGATTTGTTTTTGCAAATGTGAATCTCGTTGGATATACTCTCTAACATTTCGAGTGAAAATTTAACACTATTCTTCTTGTTGTTGCATACTATTGAATTTCGTTATAACTAGGGCTAATTGTTGCATGATGGAAATGTGCAATTATGTGTCTATTTATTTTATTTAATGTATTGGCCATTGTTGGATGAATGAAATGTCTTAGAGATTATTTTATCTCAATAAAATTGCACCACCTGTACGAATTATAAATTCTTGAAGGTCACTTTTCGTTTTCCTCTAACATTGGACGAAGTTGACTTTCTGGGCCTCCTTGATCAAGAAACTGAATTATTTTTCATTATCACCCTTGAATCCATATCCCCAAGTGAATCATGCACTAGTACCTCAAAAAGGGTAATGATTTCCCCCCTTTTTTCACAAATTTCCATTTTTCCCTAGGTCTAGGCCTATTAGGTCACCTAGGGCATCAATTTCCCAAGAATATAGCTAGAGGAAAAATTTGATCTCCTAGAGGCAACTAAATTGGTAGGTCCGCTCACTCTCCTCATTATTTGGGCCAATTATGACGATGGAATATTTAGATACCTCAAGCCCTAGCTCTAAGATCAAGTTTTGCATAGGTGTTCCCAAGGCTAGAACCTAGTAGGATCAATTTGACCCATCAAAGTAAAAACTCTTGCCTGATCCTTTCCCCTCAAATTTTCCAAGATAGGAACATAATTGGTTGTTAAATTCCATCCCTGAACCTGGGTTGGGTCCACTTGGCCCCGTGTGGTCCCTTTTGGTGTCAAAGGACTTTCATCAAGGACCATTTTGGAATCGGCCTTTCATCAAGGACCATTTTGGAATCCAAGTTCCCAAAGGATTTTAGGGATTGATAACTTCCTTCATAAGTCTTATTCTTCTCCCTCAACCCTTCAATCCCCTTCCTCTCTCCCTAGAATATCAATTCCCTTGCTTAAAAGGAAAGCATGTCCCACCCTTTATTCTATCTTAGGGAAAGGGCTTCTAGGGTAAATTCCCACCTATTCACTGACCTATAATATACAAGTGAATTCATAAACTACTGGGACTCCTCCCATAGGTGAAATTTCATGAAGAGCAAGGAGCCTTAGTTGTGGTGACAATGGGCTAGGTCTCCACCGTTTCCCTTGTCCTAGTTGTTGCCCTCTTAGGAACCCCTTTTAGGTCCACTACTATTTTTAGTGGTAACAAGTTGTTCACAACTCCATTTGTGAACAAATCTTTGGTATGCCCAATTTTTCCGTACTACGGATCCAAGATGAGAAGTCTAGGGCTATGGAGGTTTCCCTTCTTCTCATTAAATTAGTCCTCTACAATATAGTGAACTAGGGCTACATGGTTGGCCCACTTGACTGATAATTTAGTCCTTCAAATTCTTCACATCCTTAGGCCCTATACACCTGCCCTTCTACCAATATTGTTGTCCTTCACAAGTACAAGAGTTAGGGCTCTTCTTTGATAGTCACCTAACAACCCTCCAACTATACTTGGACTACCATCAATCTGCCCAACCACAATCAATTATTTTTACTGATCTAGGGCTCATAATATTTTATTCATCTAGGGCTCTTCAAATATTCCACCTAACAATGGTTTGAGTCATCTCAAAATAATTGTTCTTGTGTATTGACAATTTGATCTTTGTTATCCAATATATGAATAAATTTGAACTACTCCTCTTATCATCCTTCTAACAATCTGTAGATGACTAAACTAGGGTCACAAATCAACCTCTAATAGTCCAATAACTAAATTTTTATAGTTTGATTTAGATATATGTCTAAAACTCCATGGATAGTCCACCAAATCAACTCCTCTACATGTCAATCCATTCTTCACATGGCACATTTATTCTGCATGCTCAATATTATGCTCAAGTTTCACTCTACTTTGGATCTGCAATCTCCACACATACTGAATCTGCAAACCATCTTCCAGATCTGCAGTATTTCAGAAATAAACCTCACCTTAAGGGTCACAACTGCTCTTCTTCTACAAAAAATTTTCACAGTCTTAAAGGCATAACTTATGAACTAAACATGCTAGGAGATTGTCCTAACTAGGGCACTATACTTATTTACTTCTAATTGTTGTAGGAAAAACCCTATCCACCCATAGAAAAAACCACGACTCTTGCCTCCATAAGAGACTCATGGATCCATAGATTTTGGGAATTTCTTTGACTGAATCTTGACATGAACTTTAGATCTCAATGTTGGCCCTCAAACTAGGGTTAGCTCAGTCAATATTTGCTTGTGTCTACTTCTTTTCTGGCTCTAAATTACAATGAAATCCCTCCTCCATTTATGTTTGTCTTTATAACCACCACAAGACGATATCATATCAACCCTCTCTTCTATTTCATGTAGAAAATCTAACCAACGGGCTTCAATATGATCTTGTATTGTACTAAAACAAGATATTGAATCCTTCCTACAATTTCCGGAAACAAAACATGATTGCACAATCACATATAGGTAAGAGAAAGAAATTATCAATCGCACAAAAAAGATGTATCTGGGGAAAGAAATTGCTCAAAACCCCTCTATCTCTATTGTGTATTAAGTCAAGGAATTACGAAACAATAAAACGCTTAATCTATCATGAGATTCTCCAACACTCTGCCAATTGTCTCCTACTAATCTAGGAGAAATTGGTCTAGTATTTAGCTAATTATCAACCTTCCTTCAGCTTGCCTTGCTCACGGAATTCCTAGGGAATTAGCTCCCTATTAATTAGGAAAATCAACCTTTCTTGATTTTCCAATACATCTTGGCATCCCAATGACTTTATAATTTCACATGGACAATTTTGTATAAATACAACTGATAGTTATGTTCCCTTTAACCTCTGTCTCAACCAGGTCTTCCTCGGAACTGACATGCATGCAACTATTAATAGTAAATTATCAGTTATCTGATTGATAAGTCATTGTGAATTAAGTATAATTTAATTCATTTGACCTCTCACTAGCTCATCACTCAGTTAGAACTAGTTAAATTGATTTTAACTTAATTAATTGAGTTAACTAATTCACACCTACACCCCACCAATGCATCAACTGCAACTGGACACAAAAAATATTAGAATCCATATGCATGCCTCATATTAGACCCTCATGATCTAGAAATATTCAGGAACACAATAAAATACAAAAATAAACATAAACACAGAGATACAGTAGCAATAACACTCCATTTCATTAATATCAAATACTGAAAAATGCTTACAGACATAATGGAAAACAAACTAGCTTGGGCAATAGTAGCTTATCTCTGAGAAGAGATGTGGCGGCTACATGCCTCTGAAATGTGCTACAATAAGGCTCAAGGGCCTTTTTATTATTTAAAAATAAGAGAAAACCCTAACCCGAGTAGATCTAACACCAAGATTTTATGCGCCCCATTGAGGGTAGTTGGGAAACCAATTTCCTGGGGTTGTAACTTGGTCATATGATCTTCGTTTGAGACACATAATACCTTGTCAGAAAGATATCTATTAGGACTACAACTGCTAATGTGATTTCTATGAAAAAAATAAAACTTTCATGACCAAAAAAATTTGTTTGGGGCCTCAAAACTACGACGAAAAGTTCAGGACTCGAAAAACTAACAAAAATAGTAAATTGTGTTATAATTAAGGAAACTAAAAAACTGAAAGAGACAGTGGTGAGGGCCCAAGTGGAATAGGAGGGTGGCCACCAATATCCACCTCGATCACCTCAACTCGAATTTCTTGAGCTAACTCAGTCATCATGACTTAGTTAGCTAACCCAAGTTGTTATGAGATGAAATTACAATTTATTGTCCAATTTATTTAAGAGAAAAATAAATTAAACGCCTCACATTCCTCACTCCTGGTACATCAAATTCCTCACCAGTATGGATGCATTTTTTCTTTTGTCCTTTATGGTTGCCAATTTCACTGTTTCTTGTTGCAAATTTCAACACTCCCTCTCAACAAGAAAGGAATTCAATTTATCCCATCCGATACCTTTTGAATTTTGCATGCAACACTTATCTAGTGTTGTTTTCACCTACAAATCCTGAAACTGAATAGCCTATGAACAACTAAATCAATATAATGCATTTCTCATTAGAGTCTTCTGACTTCTGCTAGCTACTACACCTGTCTACTGAACTCTCTGTGTTGCTGCTAGCATCTACATCCATGCCTTTTGCACTACTGCCAACTCTTATCTATGCTCCAGTATCTGACATCTGTCACTCTTATTTATGTCTTCCTGACATCTAACTAAATCAATCTAACTGATCCTTCCTGCTATTTTTGTCCTATGGACTCCTCATAGCTAGGTTCAACCCATGAGACACACCATCTGAATGGGCCCTACCCAAATTTCTTATCTTGGGATTATGTCTACAGATCACCCCCACCTTTCACCTGGAGGAATGGTTTCATGTGCTCCCTCTTCTCATCTGGATCGAAATTTCCCCCTCACGGAGGTCTCTACTTGAGTGGACGATTCCACTCAGTCTCCTCTATTCTTCTCCAATTGTGGCTAGTCCACAACATTTTGAAACCACTTCTAAGGCTGCATGTTGAGAGGTAATTTGTACTCCCTCTCAACAGACAAGTCTCTAACCCTTGCTTTGCTCCTCAAATCTTTGCATGCATCTGGTACCTCAAGTGCATATAAGTTCTTGACTCGAACACATTGTAATTTTCCTGCCATTACAAAATTTTCTAAAAAATACTTGATTTTAAATCGACAATATCTCCCTCATCCGAGCTCTGAGTTGATTTTCCATTTGGGTAGTTTTTCACAAGGAATCCAAATTATATGATTTTTTTTTAAATTTTTACGCCAAAATCTTCAGATATTCTCTGCAAACTCACCACCCAAAAAATTTCTGCTTTGATACCATGTATAAAATCTAACCAACGAGATTCAATCTAATCATGTAATGTACTAAAACAAGATGTTGAATCCTTCCTAAAATTTTCGGAAACAAAACATGATCGCACAATCACATATAATCAAGAGAAATAAATTATCAATCGCACAACACAAGATGTATCTGGGGAAAGCAACTGATCAAAACCCCTCTATCTCTATTATGTATTAATGCAAGGAATCATGAAACAATACAATGGTTAATCTCTCATGATATTCTCCAACACTCTCCCAATTGTCTCTCCTTGATCTAGGCACACTCGGTTTAGTACTTAGCCAATTCTCAGCCTTCCTTCAACCGACCTTACTCATGAAATTCCTAGGGAATTAGCTCCCTATTAGTTAGGAAAATCAATCTTCCTTGAATGTGAAATCCATCGTGGCATCCCAATGACTTTATAATTGCACATGAAAAATTTAGTATAAATACAACTGATAGTTATGTTCCCTTTAACCTCTGTCTCAACTTGGTCTTCCTCGGAACTGACATGCATGCCGCTATTAATAGTGAATTATCAATTATCTAATTGATCACACATTGTGAATTAAATCTAATTTAATTCACTGTCTAACCTCTCTCTAGCTCATAAATTATTTAGAACTATTTAAACTGATTTTAACTCATTTAATTGAGTTAATCACACCTGCACCCCACTAATGCATCAACTGCAACTGGACTCCAAAAATATTAGATTAATACCTCTGCATGCCTCATATTAGACCCTTAACTCATAATTTTTGAGCTAACTCAATCAACATAACTTAGTTAACTAACACAAGTTCTTATGAGATGAAATTACAATTTATTGTCCAATTTATTTAAGGGAAAAATAAATTAGATGCCCCACATTCCTCACTCCTGGTGCATAAAAATTCCTCACGAGTGTGGGTGAATTTTATTTTGTCCTTTCTAGTTTCCAATTTCAATGTTTCTTGTTTCAAATTTCAACATTTCATAATTTGATGTGGTCTTCACACAAAGACACCATTGAAATCACATGACCATATTCTCATGAGAAACCTCTCTTAAGCTCGATCTTCCATAAGAGAACCAACAATATGCCATCCTACTTCCTAGCTCGAACTAACATTAAGGTATGCAACATTCTTGTGAACCCTCACATGATGATCTTGCTCTTGGAGGATGATCATAGCATCCCTTTAGAAACCCTTACTCAACCTACTTTAGGACTACATCTCTCTTCGCCCCCTTTGTCAAATGGGATCCTTCTCACTTGATGTTCTTTCCTTCACCCTAAGGCCTCCTTAAATAGTTTTTCCTAGACCTATTTGGAACCCTCTAGAACTTACTGGCTTTATCCACTTATACAATAGGAAATATTAATTTTCCTTTTTAATTTTCTTTTAGATTTTAAAACCCATATTGGGTCCAAAATCCATTTTCTTGGATTCTTTTCCCACAAATCCTTTTGTGACCAAACTCACACAAACCCATCTCACTAGGCTTGTGGAGTACCTACCAATCTACACAATTCAACAACATCATCTAGTTGTAGTAACAGTAACTTGGTCAAGCTCTTGTAGTCAAGTGAGGGCTTGGTTGGGTTCCCAAGTTTCAAATTAAGTAAGGGTAGTTGTGAGGGCATGATATCTAGGGAGGGTCAGGGCATGCACATTAGGAATGAAAAGGCATGCTAACACATGTTGGACAATGTCAATGCATGTTGAAGAGTTTTAGGGAGTGTCAGGGCATATCAAGGATAACTAGGTCAGAATGAATGGAAATGAATGAATAAGAGTGTGTGACAGGGAGTGTGAGTGAATTCAAGTGTGCTAAGGACGAAGCGTGTTAGGAGAAGTTTAGAATAGGATTTATAAGAGGCAAGCCTACGGTTGTTATATGGGGCTCAACATAGTAGTTTTAGACAAAGGGAGATCACTTTGTGCTAGGCACAACATTTTTTTGCCTTTAGCTATTTTTTTATATGATATGTGGCACACTTTGGCTACATGCTCATGCTTTAAACTATTATAGATAATTGCATATTTTATATTGTTGTGTATAAGTTTTTGGGCACTCGACATGTGTCGGCCTATATCTTGTGTGACTTGTGCATCTTGTGGTTCTTGCAAACTCTTAGTTAATGTTATACTATTTATACCAACTGAACATACATGTGAAATATTTCCTATGTAATCTATGTTGCTTAGTTTTTTTATGGCCATGGCTAGATCATGTGATCCTTGTCTTGGTAACTAGTCAAGTGGGACAAGTTGAGTTTGGACATGAGTGGCATAATATGAGTTATATGCAGTTCTTAGGTGTACAAGGAAAAATCTACTTGTACTTGGTTCAATTGGTCAAGTTGTTGCGATTGAAGCAAGCCAATATTGTCACATGAATTGCAATAGCTAAGGAATTGATTGGGTTCCCAAGTCATGAAAAAATGTAAAGGCTAGCTATGTGGACATGAGTGCCAAGGCATGCTAGGGAATGCTAAGATGTATCAGATAGTGTGAAGGCATGTCAAACATGCTAAGATGTGCCAAGTGATAATGCATGCCAAGATGTGCAAGGGTGTGTCAATGCGTGCCAGGGACATTCAAGGAAACAAAAGGGAGAACAAGTTAAACTACAAGGAGATGAAAACATAATAGGGTTAATAAGTTATCAATTTTCCTTTTCCAAGAGGGGCATGCTAGGCACACCAACACTAGGCACCAATAGATGCCAAGTGCAAAGTCTTAGTCCATTCTAAGTGCTAAGTCTTCCTTTTTTGCTTCTCATCTACTTTCCAACAGTTGATCTCAACTAAATTTAATATTAAACCATTCCAAATTATACCAAGGCATGTCAATGTATTACATACATGCTAAGACTTTCCAAGCGCCAACACGTGCCAAGTGCCAATATGTGTCACATAGTGTTATGCATGCTATGAAGTGGAAGAGCATGTTGAAGAGTGATAAGGTGTTCTAGAGAGTGCTAATGCATGTTTAGGAGTGTTAAGGAGTACTAGTATAAACAATTAAGGGAGCACTAGGTCAAAATTCATGGAAGTTAGTGAATACGAGGAACATGTGCTAGGGACTAGTTTTAATGAGTGCTAGTTGTCATGCCAAGGAGGGAGTGACAAGTTATGATAGGGATTGGTAAGGCATGCTAGGGAATATCAAGACATGTAAATAAGTCTCAAAGTGTGCTTGGGGGTTCCAGGGTGTGCTAATTATATGTGCCAAATAGTGTCAATACATGACATGTGTTAAAGATGTGTTGGGTGCCATGGTATGTCAATATGTGTGAAGAAGTTTCAAGGAAACAAAAGGAAGAAACAATAAGAGGGTTAATAAGTCAGGACTTTATATTTTTCAAAATGGGCATGCTAACCATACTAATAATAGGCCCCAATAAATTCCAAGTGATAGTGTGTGCCAAGTGCTAATGTATATCAATGAATTCAACCAAGGTGTTCCAGGGCATGCTAGGGATTACATGCATGCCAACACATGCTAGGAGAGTTCTATGTTGTGCTCGCACATGCCACCATGTGCTTGGGCATCAGTGTAATGGCAAGATGTTCTAAGACATGCAAGGTTATGAAAGATTTTAGTGTGTGCCAAAGCATTAGTTTAAGGTGTGCTCGGATTGTTGAGGAGTGTTAGTTCTTTCTCATTAATAGAACTGATAGAGCTTGATTATGTATTAAATAATATATTTCCTACACAAACTAGTGGGACTTTTTCTAAAGGGAATTTTCTAGATAATAAACTTAAAATATATGAATCATGTGTTGACTCATAGGAAAACTCTATTTGCGCGACTAGTCATTATTTGAGGGAAATGATGCACACTAATTACTTCTTAAAAAAATTATTTAATCTAACCACTATGGCCTTTGACATATTATAAAAAATACTCCACAATTATGGTATTAAATCGTTATCTTTTGAAAAAAAATATATATTAGCAAGAACATAACATCATCAAAAAATCATTGGAATGATCAATGGTGACGAACATTTTTTGACCGTCACCAAAAATAACAAAAATAGCATTGATGAGGGTCATTAAAAGTTCGTCACTAGAAGTGTCACTAAAGAAAAAATTAATGATGGGCCTTTAACGACCCTCACCAAAAGTGTCATTGAAAATGGCTATGGTGACAGACCTTAAAGGACCATCACTATATACACTTACATCGACACTTTTTTAAGGACCGTCACCATATGTGACATTGGTGACGGACCTTAAAGGTCCGTCACAAGCATGACCCTCACCAATGTCCTTTTTTCTTGTAGTGTTTTGACATATAATATATCATTGTAAAATTATTAGAGCATGCATAGGTAAGGACATAGCTTGAGAATAATTTCATAAACTTGCAAGAATTAAAAACAATTGCATGAGAAAATGGATTTTGTATCTCACTATTGATGAGAGAATCAATACATGAAGAATATAAGCTAAGCTTAACTACATGTGAGAATTAAGGCTAACTAAATCTAAGTACACCAACACCACCCTTAAGCATAACTTAGGTGAATATGATGTAAAATTGATGAGTCTAAAAAAAAAGACCATTTTAGGTACCCATGTACAATGCATGAAAGAGGAAAGAGGGAAACCTGAGTTGGAAGAAACCCCCCCTCGAAATAAAATGCATCACTAAAAGAAAGGACAACTGCTCAACAATTGTATACTTCACCCTGAGATGATTTTGGAGAAAGGGAATCTTCTCCTCAATGAAATTCTTGGTGAAGATGCCAGTAGTTTTCTGAGAAATGCGACAATAATTCAAATCGATGATCCCACCATGAATCAATCCTTTAATGTAGTGCATGTGGATCTCGATATGTTTGGTTTTTTTTTGTTACATTGTATGGGCATGCATGGCTCTGCGGTTGAGAGGGCATGTGGGGCATCATCAAATTGAGACCTCATCATATTTGCATCTTCAATAATAGAGGAATAAAAGTCCTCTTCTATGTTTTTCAAAGTAGTTTCTCCATCTAGAACAAAGTCTTCAACACCAGCGGAGGAAGATATTTCCTCACGTGTGACAAAACAGGTAAAGTCTTCATGTGCAACATTGTCTCAAGAATATTTTTCCATGTTGTGGAAGAGGTCTTCACTAGTTTCATGACCTCTTTGATAAATCAACCTCGTTGTCTCCAAATAGTGTTCTTACAGATTAGCCCCATCACAATATAATCCTTTAAATGTAGTCCACATTTCAGGTGGTGATCAATATTTATTATTTGATTAAGAATATCACGAGACACATAGACATAATCCTCTATAATCCATTTTAGATATATTAAGCCAATCAAACTTCTCATCCTCTAACATTGGTTTTCTCTCAATTTTCATCACTATATGGTACAAGCCTTTGCTCCTAACATGAAGCAAAATTACTCACTTAATTTCATAGTCATTTTGAGGAGTGAGAGTGGAAGAAGTTGGGAATTCCATTCGTTCACAAATTCAATTAACTAAAAATTTTCAACACTTTCAATATCTCATTAGTTTCCAATGCCTTGATCTTTCAAACTTGCAAAATATTATTCATGCACCTTCTCCAGGCCCCTTGTAGCTCTGATACCATAATGAAATATTAGAGATTACACATGCCAAGATTTAACTAGAGAATAATTTCACAAGCTTGCAATAATTGAGAAAAATTGGAAGAGAGAATAAATTTTGTATCTTAATATTGATGAGAAAAAGAAGACATAAAGAAACTAAGTTAAGATTAACAGCATGCAAGCACTAATACAAACTAAATATAACTAAAGATAAGTGTACTGTATGCTATGTTAATGTGCATGTACACCACAAGAAAACATTAAATCTAACTAAAAGTAGCTAATGTACATATACACCAAGACTCTTCATTTGGTGCCACATGGGAGTCTCCATGGAAGCCAAGGTTGGATACCATCGTTAAACCACACAACTTGGATTTATATTTATAAATTTTCCAAGAGTGTTTGTAAAAAATTTTAAAAGTATTATTCCATATGTTGTTGCATGGAAATAACGATTCTTAATATTCATTTGGTTATAAGCATCTCACCTTTTTTTATTTATCACATTGTTTATTAGTTCTCTTAATTGTTTCGGTGTGTAGCGTATCCATGGTGGATAATTATATCAGTCTTTGTTGTTGCAAAAATTTCAACAAACATCTAAAACAACCTTTGTTTTCCAACATTTTTATGGCACTGCCTCTTTTCAATTCATCGCATCTATCATTAGCATATTCAAGCATATGACTGTATAAGTTTTCATCTTTTCATCCAAGAGGTTGCATACTATATTCAACTCCAATATTTTGGGTGGTACACTTACAATATTAAATTTTATTCATAGTAAGCAAAGTATAATAAAGGATATCCCTATTGTTGTAATAAACTATATGGTGGAATATTGATGACAATTTATAAATAAAATTAATCCTTTACATATTTACAAAATATTTGAAGATTTATAGAAGAATATAAGGAATGAGATAAAAGAAAAAAAAATACATGAGGAAGGTAACATGAGAAAGATAACAAGTTATAAGACTATGGTAAATCAATTAGCATAAGTAATAAATAGTGTTGAACATTCCATTTTGTAGGATAACTAGTGAGTCCCAATTTGAATTTCAAAGAGTCATATATCAAGTTTGATTACAACATTGATACATTGACTATTGGTATGTATGTTGGAAGTAATGGAGAAATATAGACTTAGATTGTTGATATGATGAGGATAGGTTTGAGACTGTAATCTTAGATTTGAGATCCTAATATATAGGGAGTGGTTGAAACCATCCTGTTAGTGTGAAAGCCTATATATTTGAGGCTCATCTGACTCAATAGTTAGTTCTTGTATGAAGTGTATGTACACTCTCCATGTATCTCACCTAGTGATTCATTTAGTTAATAGTCAATAGATTCGGTTTTTAACATCGTATTAGAGTTTTTATTGTGGTTCCTTTTATGGCCATGAGAATCAAGAGGCATGGTCTATTGCGCAAGATCTTGAGATTGAAGACTCACAAGCTGATCTTCAGGAAGGATGTAAAGAGGAACAAATTGTTGAAGATAAATTGGACGAGCGATATGAAGCTGATTGCAAAGATGTGGCAGAAGAAGAAAGAGCTGGAGAGAATTGAAATGATCTCATGAATATTTCTGTATGCAGATGTTAACAACAACAAGGAAGAAACAACGAAGTTTGAAGAGGAATCAAAGTTTCATGAAGCATGGATTGAAACACCATGTCTTTATGAAGCCAACACAGAAGTTGCATCCATAAAGGTTGAAGAGAGCATCGTTGAAGTTCACGTACGTGACACGAGAAATAGTGAGAGAAAACATTCTCCTATTAAGCCTGTCATAATTTTGAGAAAGGCGAGAATAAGAGTTCAAGATTTCCATCACTGGGGAAGAAATGAGGTGAAGATATATCACTAGCTCGTGGAGAGGAAAGTGAAGATGAAGTCTCGAGTCAAAATGAATAACTATGGACTCACAAGAAAAAGTACCAAAATGAAAACCTCTATTACAAAGTTTTTTTTCATGTCTTTATGTAAGCCTAGCTGAGACTGAGACCAACAGGTGTATGTTATTGTTCAATACCCTTTCCCCATTAAGGGGGAGTGTTGGAAATAATGGAGAAAGCTAGAATTAGATTGTTATTATGATGAGGATAGGTTGAGACTCTAATCTTAAACCTGAGATCCTAATATCTAGGAAGTGGTTGAAACCATCCTGTTAGTGTGAAAGACTATATATTTGAGGCTCATATGACTCAATAGTTAGTGCTTGTATAGAGTGTTTGTACACTCTCTAGGTATCTCACCCGGAGAGCCATTTAGTTTATAGTTAATAGATTCAATTTTTAACAATGTACAATTATCTCGATTTTTGTTAATTATTACAAAAATGGTACTTATGTTATTTAAGCATTAGTTTTCATTTTAAGTTTCTAAAATGACTCTCTATTTTCACTTGTGTTGTAGATCACTGCACTTAGTTTGAAGATTCTAAAAATATTAATTTAATTAGGTCCAGTATGCCCCTAAATATTCAACCATAACTACCATCCAAGGCCTCCTTTTGATATGAATATAGGAGAAGTGCTAATTGCTTATGGGAATTTTGTGCATATGGATACCACAAAAATTTCTTAGAATACATGTGACTAGAAGTGATTTTCCTTTCTTTCTCTTTAAGTAAGCTTGACAATTTGGGTGATTTTTTAAATTTTTTTGTGGTTGGTGGGGCTAGAACCCATGTGGGGAAAATAATAGCTAATCCTCCCTACCATCCAAGCTACACCCACTTGACATGAATTGGGTGAACTAATGTGATTAATATTAATTTATGATGTCTCATAAATAGATGAAATTGGTATGATAACACTTTATTGTATAAATAGTACTTTGAAAACACTAGTTTTTTTTTCACATATATATTTCTAGCTAGTCAATTAAATTGTCTTAATAATAATTGGAAAAAAATGATAATTTAATTATTATTTAATTATCTATTTTTTCAAATTAATTTATCATATTAAACTTTGATAATTTGAATTCCAATTAACATTTTTTTTTCTAAGTAATATTAATTCTATTATATAATACAAAAGAATTTACAAATCGACATTTTCCCGCTAGAATTGCATATGCTAGCTAATTCTGGCCAAGACAAAGTTCAAAAACACAAAATAGGGACTGCTTCAGTTGGGGAAACCAGTCCAGAAGTTGCTGCCCCTAGTGGGGAAACCAGCATGAGCCAACATTGTCCAAAAATTGCTGAAATTGTGAGTAAAATATTAAAACATAAAAACAATGGTGTAAAAACCAGCAGAAGTAGGAGACCTCAACTTGCTAATCCTTCCGCGGCTGGTCATGCTTCAGATCTTCAGGAGGTGGCTCTTCAACAATGAAGCAGTCGTAATACTCTGAGAAGTCCTATGCCTTCTTCGACTACTGCATTTTCAGCTCTTGCGTAGAGGCACAACGCACACCTGCAACCTCATTCTTATCTTCTTCTGCAGAGATCTCGCCATTGTCACCGCCTGAGGAGTACATCGAAGTTTTTGTTGGAAGAGTTGTATATTTGTGAGAGTGCTAGTGGTTCGACTGGGAAATGGTAGACTTTAGTAGGCGTTTCCTAGAACCAGAACCAACGGAGCTGGACAGGACCTCCGGAAGACCCAGAGAGATGGTCGCTGAGACACAGTGTTGGTCCAGGGCTTCAAAGGTATCCAAATTGAGCATGAGTTCATCAAGTCGGCCCTCACGAAGAGCAGAATGTCAGTCACCGCGGAGACAGATGGAAGGAAGGGAGGATTGGCCTCGACCTCCACCCTTGTGACAAGGCATCCTATGGCGCTGAGGCATGGTGTCATAGGATAGCTCAGTGGAGCGAGGAAGGAGACGGGTTTGCGAGATGTGAACTAGCAAGAGACCTCAAGCTGCAGAGGAGGCGAGGAATGTGAGTTGAGGCTTTGAGTGCATTGCGAGGAATGTGAGTTGAGGCTTTGAGTGCATTGCGGGACAATCTGGACAAAAAAGCGATGAAAGGAAAGAGCGAGAATATCATGGCAAGGATCCATGAAATAACTCGAATTGCAGTGAGAAGGACAAAAATTGAAGCCGAGAGCAGGTGGATAACTGCAAGCGTCCGTGTAGAAGATGCCGAATTTAATGACAGGCACTTGTTGTGCCATGTGCTTATGTTGGATTGAAGATACCACAGGAACACAAGGGCAAATTAAAATATTGTGGGGCAATGTAATTTTTGTTGGTTCATCTTATTCTGGGAAGAAACATTAGTTTTGACATCTTTCCAATGGCCCACTTACAGAAATGTTCGAATATTGGAAATGTAATTTTGGAACATTTTATTTCAGAAAAAACATTACTTTTGACATCTTTCCAATGGCTCGCACATAAAAACGTTAGCTATATGTATATGTGTATCAAATTTATGTTGGGCACTGTAATTATGGTACATTATTTTTTTTTTTTGGAAAAAACATAAGTCCTTGCATCTTTCCTATGGCTCTCACATAGAATTGTTATTTGAATATATTTGATAGATGTATAATTGTGCCAAAATTTGTAGGATTACTGTTCTAATAAACACGAAGAAAACGTGGACATTGTTTCGCATTACAGACTGGACACATAATTCCAGGGCACGAAATTCTAGATTATTCGTGTTAAAGTCGGTCGCAATAAAAAAAAACCCTAAGATCGACATTGAATCTACGTCGCGTCAATAATCAGTAACAATTTTTACACACGCGGGGTATAATATATACAGCGTAGAGATAAAAAGTTTGAAGAAAAGTTTATCTGCAGCAGTAGAAAATTTGTTATTGTATTTATTTGACAAATAATATACATGTGAATGAATCATTTGAATTAGTGGTAATTTGTTGTATAAATCCTAGAAGCAGATTCATGGTGTCAAACTAATTGACAAATCAATTACGAAGTTGAAAAATATTTGGTATCTTGGTAAATTTGCTGAATTTAATTGAGAAATAAAATGGGGGTGAACTAAACTTTGGAATATGTGGAAATCTTTTGTACAAAGCCTCCCTGTAAGCCTCAATCACTTTTGGTTCATCCAATCTGCTCTCTATATATGCATAACACTTGTATAAGCTAGCCATATACGATTTGATAAATGGAATCACGGAGAATATATATAGCATAGGTTTCTATGTTTGATGTCTCCATATCTGAGAATATAATAGTATAGCTAGGTATCTCTCTTTGAAACTTCATCTCTGAGAATAGAATAACATAGGCATCTCTGTTTAAGTCTCCATCAGGAATAACATAGGCATCTCTGTTTAAGTCTCCATCAGCCTTAATTCAAGGTGCCACACGGGAGCCTTCAGGGAAACGAAACCAAGGTTGGATATTATTGTTCAAAAATGATAAATTTTATTTTTTTAGGTCATTTATTATTTAATGTGGTGTGGTATATATCAGCTATAGTTAAATTTAAATTACTATTTAATTTAATAATAACCAATATATCCCACACTGCATTAAATAACTAACTGTAGCCGCAAAAATAAAACTCGCCCCTGAACGACACAGCTAGCTGAGATGGAGATTTATAATAATTTTCCCAGAGTAGAGCTATCGTATGTATCTATTTACAAATTTCATTTGTAAATGTGTTTACAAGTATTATGTCCTCTCTCGTTTCGTGGAAATAACAGTTCTATAGTTATTCGGTTGCGAGCATCTGGCAGTTTATGATTTATCACGTTGTTTATTTTTACTTGGTGTGTAGTGCACCCATAGGGCAGAATTAGATTGGCTTCTCTTGTTACAAAAATTTCAACAAACATCTGAGACAATCTTCTCAACACTGTTTTCCATTTTTTAAATGTCACTGCCTCTTTTCTGTTGGCTACATCTATAATTAGCGAATTCAACCATGTGACTATACATTTTGAGCATTCCATTCAGGAGGTTACGTAGCCTATTCAGGTATACGACTCTGGAGTATTCTAACCGTTGTTTCGTTTTTTTTTAATCACAAATTTGAGCCATGGGAATGTTTGTTGAATCATTTATATATTTAAAACAATAAAAGCTATCATTTGATTAAAAAAAACTAATGAAAATTAAAAATTAAAATAATTAGTTTATATAAATTTTCAGCATTAAATGACAGAGATTAGGATAGTGAGGCTACATTTTTATCCAAAAGTCAATTTTAAAATGAAAAATGTTGGTTAATTTTAATACGGGAATACACTAATTAAGATAATTTTGATTTGGTAAATGATGGATCTATTGTTGGAGGATTATTGGTATAGGGTAATTCATGTTATTGTCCCATGGAATTTGATGTGATGAAGCCAATTAAATGATATGGAATATTCTAGTGGAACATGATTTGGCTCATAGAGGCCTACATTGTGAATGTAGCCTTGAGTGCCTAATGTAGCATAATGGAGGTCAATAAATATTGATCATGTTGTTGTTATTCTTGTTAAAATGACAACTATAGAAGTGTATTGCAACCTTCACAGTTGAGTAATATTTTGAGCTTTGGTGCATAGGCTTTTCTCCCATAAACGTTTCCCTAGGAAATGAAGAGATGGCATAGAGCAATGTCTATAAGCACATGAATATAGTTGGTTAGAACAATAAACCATTTTGTAGAAATTATGTGGTAATCTTGAGATGGCAACCAGGAATGACATTGTGAAGAAACATAAATAGTTAAATATATTTGGAGTAGGAGGAATGGTAGTAATTGAGTGGGTGGATAACATTGTGAGGAAAAAATAAATAGTTAATTATATTTTGAGTAGGAGTAATGGTAGTAATTGAGTGGGTGGATAACATTGTGAGGAAAAAATAAATAGTTAATTATATTTTGAGTAGGAGTAATCTAGTAATCAATTGGGTGGATAACATTTAGAAGGAAAAAATAGTTAATTATATTTGTAGCGGGATTGTTAGAAATCAAGTTGGTGGATGTTCTTGGACATGAGATTGTAATTAATTTCTTATAAACTAGTGTGGATGATAGAAATAATTCCTTCAATCCACCCAAAATAAGCTCAATTAACAATTTTGTTGTATTCTTAATCATTCAATTAAAATAAATTTGGGGTTGGGTAGGTTTTTATTAGAATTCAATTTTAAATGGGGGAATAATGAGTTAATTAATCCAGGTGGATATTGGTGGTCACTCGCCTATTCCACTTGGGGCCCCACCATTGTCTCTTTCAGTTTTTCAGTTTCCGCACAACTTACTATTTTTAGCAGTTTTTCAGGTCCTGAACTTCCAGAGCCATTTTGAGTCCGTAAACGACGTTTTTTGGGAAAACTGGGAGTAAGATGGGTCCATGGATTGATGTTTCACAATTGAAATTTGTATTCCTCGGATAGATATTTCTAACGAGGTATGGTTCACGTCAAACGGAGAACGTATGCCAAAGTTACATCCCCGGGTGGTTGAAACACCAATTTACCCAAACGAAGCCCATAGTTTTGGCGCTTCATCTCCTAGGGTTAGGGTTTTGGATGTTTAGGGGTTTCCATTGTTTCTAAATAATAAATAGGCCCTTGAGCCTCATTGTAACTCAGTTCAGAGGTCTGTAGCTGCCACATCTCTTCCCAGAGATAGCTACTAGTGACCTAGCTAGTTTATTTCCATTCTGTGTGTAAGAAAATTTCAGTTCTTTGATATTAATGAAATGAAGTGTTATTTCTGCTGCATAATTGTATTTACGGTTATATGTTTATTCTGTTGTGTTCCTGCATAAATCCGGATCAGTGGTATCAGAGCAGTCTGCTTTTTCTTGATCCTTATTTGCATGTCCCCAACGAGGTCAGGGTATAAGTAGTTAGGGCTCGATCTGGTGGAACCTTTGCAAGATCAGCCTTGCAAACCCCGATGGTTTCCCATGGGGGACGAAAAGAAAGGTGAGGGAGCAGGAGATCCTATCAAAATATTGCTCGAGGAGGCCGTCGGAAAACAAAGAAACGTGATGATGGAAAAATTTGCCCAGATCCTTCAACGGCTGCCCACCTATGGTGCATCTGCATCCAGCAGCTACTCTAGAGGTGCAACTCCTTTTAAGGTACAAGTAAATTTTGATATTCCCATATTTGAGGGTTAAATCAATGTAGATGTCGTAGATAGATGGTTGAATCTATTAGAAGGATATTTCTCGGTTCATGACTTTTCCGACTAGGAGAAGATTATTTTTGCACTCCTCAAAGCTGCCCCCCATGTCAAGGACTGATGGGAAACCCACTGTGAGAAAAAAGGACGAGACATAAACCTCTCTGTTCTCGGCCATACCCACCTGGAATTCTTTCCGAGACGCCATCAAAGAACAATACTATCCCATGGGGAGCTATGAGGATAAGTACATACAATGGACCACACTGCGAAAACAAAGGGATGAAGATGTGCATCAGCTGACAAATCTGTTCCATACCCTGCGCATGAAGTTGGGTATCAAAGATTCAGAGAAACATCTGGTGCTAAAGTATCACAGTTGTCTGCACAGATACATTCAGGAGGAAATGGAGTTCCTCGACATCTGCTCGCTTAGTACGGCATATCGGTATGCTGCCAAGATTGAGCAGAAATTCAAACAGAAGAAGAAAGACTTTGGATCTACGAATCAAAAGCAAGGGAAAGGTGCTCCCAAACCGCAGAATAAAGGACAGAGCCAAGGCATGGCGACTCAAGAAAACCTATCGAAGGCACAAGCAAAGAACAACACCGCAAAGCCAAAGAAGGACACGGGAAAGTGGTGTGAGTTCCATAAGAGCTCCACTCACAACACAAGTGAGTGTCGGGTGAAGTAGTCGCTAGTGGCCGAGATGAGGGCTTCTGAGTCAGATGCATGCTCTGACTCTGAATCAGAACCTGACAAGGGGAATGAAAAAGGGAAACAAATTATTGATGCGGAGCCCAACGCAACTGTTTCCACTACGAAGATCCAGAAGGAGCAACCGGAAGATCCATAGGAGGATGAATGTCTCTTCCACTCCCAGATGTGGGTAAAGGGCTGCCCCGTATAGTTCATTGTCAATAATGGGAGCCAAAATAACCTCATTTTAGAAGACGATGCGAAGCGGTTGGGCTTGCCGACCACAGCTCACCCACATCCATACACCATCAGGTGGCTTCAACAAGGACAAGATCTCCGCGTCAGCCAGTAGTGTCGCCTTCCCTATAGCATCAAGCCCTTCATGGATGAGGTATTATGTGATGTTGCTCCTATTGATGTTTATGATGTATTATTAGGACAACCATACTTGTGGAAGCGTCATGCTGTATATGAGTCTCGACCTCATGTTTTTATTGTTACTTTGGGAAATAAGTTGTACAGGATACCAGAGGTATCACCTCCTGCCGCTATCTCTTTGGTTACTGCAAAAAAATGCAGTAAGCTCATTTCCCAAATGAGGAAATTCGTTTTCTTGATGATCTGCCCCTAGGGCAAGAAGAAGATTATGGCCATGACCTCCAGACAAGGCTCCTCTACACAACAATAAAAAAGGGAGAAGGTTGTGGAGGAGTACGGGGACATCTTCACCTTACCCACAGGGGTTCCTCTGCACTGTCAGGTCAAGCACCCGATTGATCTAACCCCAGGTGTACCACTACCCAATGGACCAATATATCAGTGCTCTATTCTAGAGAATGATGAAATCAAGAGGAAAATTCAGGAGTTGTTGCAAAAAGGTCACATCAGACCAAGTTCATCACCCTGTGCAAGCCCGATTGTGTTGGTACAGAAGAAGGATGGGACGTGGAGACCAGGTACGACTATCATGTGACGAATAAGATCAATGTTTGGTAGGTACCCGATCCGCACCGACATTGATGATCTTCCTGGACTAACTCAAAGGTGGTAAATATTTCAGTAAGATTGACTTGAAGTCTAGGCATCACCAAGTACCAATTGAACACTTTCTGAGGGTGGAAGATCGCCAAAGCCAAGTGGGCGCTCTTTTCAATGGCCAGTCATGCCTTTTAGATTGATGAATGCCCTCGCAACCTTCATGAGGTTGATGGATGACATCTTACGTCCATTCACCAACTCATTTGTAGTGGTATACTTGGATGACATTCTGATCTTCAGCCAGACTTGGGAAGAGCACCTCCACCACATCCGAGAAGTCCTCCAAACACTGCGGCAACACAAGTTGTGTGCCAATTTGGAGAAGTACACTTTTGGCATGACCCAGGTTCAATATCTGGGATACATTATTGATGAAAGGGGGGTGCATGTGGATCCAGCCAAGATCCAAGTCATTCGGGATTGGCCAGCCCCAACCACTATAACAGAGCTTCGCAGCTTTCTGGGTCTTGCTAATTTCTACCAGAGGTTCGTGTTGGGATTCTCTCATATCACTTGGCCCTTGAGCCAAGTCACCAAGGGAGGAGCGAGAGCAAAATTTTTTTGGTCGGAACCTCAACAGAAGGCGTTCACAGAACTGAAAAACCGCCTCTGTTCTGCCCCAGTGCTCACTTTACCAGACTTGCAACAGCCATTTGAGATCGAGACAGATGCCTCTGACTATGTTATTGGGGCAGTTCTTACTCAACAGGGACATCCAGTGGCGTTTCACAGTGAGACATTGTCTGACACAGTTCGCAAGTACCCCACATATGACAAAGAAATGTACTCCATTGTGCAAGCTTGTCGACAATGGAAACATTACATTTTGGGGAAGGAAACAATCATCCACACAGACCACCGGCCCCTGCAGTTCATACAGACACAAGGGAAGTTGCAGAATGATCGCCATCAGAAGTGGTCCACATATCTGCAACAGTTTCATTTGAACATCAAGTACAACAAGGGTAGGACCAATAATGTTGCAGATTGCCTCAGCCGACCACCGATCGTGGCACTCACCACCGTGCTCAACTCTTGTGGGCACGAGACTGACACGTTTTCACAGAGCCAACTTAATTTGGACACACACTTACAAGCCACTATTGGATTACAAGCCACTATTGTGGCACGTGTTCCAATCACTTCAGATGCACTTTATGTCACTCAGACACCAGAAACTTTCTCATGTGTGCCAAGACATCCAAAGCACACTAAGGCCAGTCGTCAAGATTAGAATATGAAAACAGAGGATTTAAGTATTTCTATTGGCCGAACCTTCGAAAGGATGTTGAGAAGCACATCATATCCTGCACTGCTTGTGCCATTGCCAAACCGACCATCAAGAAGCAAGACCTATATACTCCACTACCTACCCCTATTCGACCTTGGGAATCCATCTCCATGGATTACATGTCGGGCCTGCCCTCTACTAAGAATGGCAATGACTGTGTTTTCGTGGTCGTTGAAATATTCTTGAAGATGGCCATTATGGCGGCCTGTAAGAAGAATATCACAGCAGAAGCTACCGCTAAACTCTTCTTTGAATGATCCAGGGCGCACTTTAGATCCCAAAAATCCCAAAGCTCATCACAATAGATTGGACAGTGGTGTCCTCAAAGACATTTTCACACCAAATAAATGTCAAGTGCTAGACACCAAGCTCACCAAGTCCACAATGCCCATCCCCAAACAAATGAGAGAGAGGTCGTCACTGCACGATTTGTACACATTCTTCACATACCCATTCAAATCATCCATGCACATTGGAGAGGCTCCCTATGTACAACATAAGAAGCACATAACCGGGCTCTCCACAAATACCAGCCCCTTTCTTTGTGTGGCTGATCAGCCACTATGTCCTATATATGTAGTCATGCCATTTGCGGCTACTCAGGCCAATTCGACTCATGTCGAGTTTGAATTTGACAAAGAAAATAGCTTCATCGAGCGCATTCAACACATCCATCAATAGGTTCATGACATATTGGACAGAGCCAATGCTAAGTACAAGAAACTCCATGATCAACATCGGGTGCCACACAACTTCCAGGTGGGTGACAAAGTATGGCTACATTTGAAGAAGGAGTACCTCACTGGACCCCACCGCAAGCTTCGCCCGCTCTGATATGGGTTGTACACCATCACCAAGGTTGTAGGAAAAAATGCCTTCGAGCTTAGTATTCTACCATTCCTTGGTCTGCACCCAGTATTCAATGTGGACCATCTTCATCCTTTCTTCCCACCTCTACTCGACACCTCTGACATTGCAGAACAACTCACACCAACAAAGAAAAACCTAGACTACATGGAATAGGCCACCACAGATTGTATCATGGACATGAAAATCAAGAACACTCACCAACAGAATATCCAACTGTATTTATTGACAAAGTGCCTAGCCAACTCACACCAAGGAAAGTCGTTCACTGTGATCTGTTCAAATAAAATTCTCCCTCATCTCATGAGGAATCAGACATGTCAGGAATGCTTGCTTCCTAAGGGAGGAGGAATGATCCAGGTGGATATTGGTGGTCACCCGCCTATTCCACTTTAGGTCCTACCATTGTTCTTTCTTTTCATTTTTTCGCTCACATACACAACTTACTATTTTTAGTAGAAGCCTTTCAAACTAAACTTCCGGAGCCGTTTTGAGGCCCTAAACGACGTTTTTTGGGAAAACGGAGAGCAACATGGGTCCATGGATTGATGTTTCTCATTCCAAATTTGTAGTCCTCAGATAGATCTTTCTAACGAGGTATGGTACGTGTCAAACGGAGATCGTATGCCAAAGTTACGCCCCTGGGAAGTTGAAACACCAATTTACCCAAACGGGGCCCATAGTTTTGGCGCTTCATCTCCTAGGGTTAGGGTTTTGGATGTTTAGGATTTCTCATTGTTTCTAAATAATAAATAGGCCCTCGAGCCTCATTGTAACTCAGTTCAGAGGCCTGTAGCCGCCACATCTCTTCTCAGAGATAGCTACCAGCGCCCTAGCTAGTTTTATTTCCATTCTGTCTGTAAGCAAATTTCAGTTCTTTGACATTAATGAAATGAAGTGTTATTTCCGCTGCATCTTTGTATTTATGGTTATATTTTTATTATGTTACGTTCCTTCATAAATCCGAATCATTAATCTTCATTTCATCATAGAGTAGTTAAGATAACATTGTCTCTATACAAGTTTTTCATTGGTGATTGATAAACCCATGGTATTCCAAATCATGAAGCCTATTTAAGGGCTTGTGATACTCCATTGGTATAGTTTTGATTGTATGTTATGACACAATATAGGGAAATAAATATACATTTATCTTGCTTTGGAGTGGTATTTTTCTCATTATTATGTATGTTGTTTTTGTTCCTTATTAATTTATATGGACACATAACCTTCAAAAATATAAAATAATTACATGACTACATGTATGTACGATTCACCAAGAATGATATTAGTTGAAAAAGTAGACCAAGTCCATATTTATTTTTCAATGATTTTCTTTAATTATAAAAAATAACCTTCAAATATAAAAATTGCAAGAGTAGTGAGATGTTCTATAGCAAAATATAACCATAGATATTTGCATGTACTTGCATAAGTGACAACACCTAAAAAAAAATGAACTAATATAGATCCATCTTGAACATGGTTATATCAAGTACTAAGAGAGATGAAATTATTGAGTTGAAATATTTATATCATTTAATTCAATGTCAGTCATAAATTCCTTCACATTAAATTATATAAAAAAATTGGATATGAAAAAAATTGATCCTTTTTTATCAATAAATCTATGTTCAAGATGGATATATGCTATTATTTAAATTGGTGTATGCATGCAAGGTAGCGTAATGCAATTTATCAAGAGTGGCACTAGTTGGAGGAAGAAAAAAACTCCATGTCCCTCATAATCATTAGTGTCAAAAATGAAATAAACTCCAAATATGTCATAATGATTAAATTAGATATATTCACATGCATAAGGTGTTAGTGTGAGTCTATACAGCCTGTCTCCAGTGATCAAATGGAATCTTATCATGTTTTGTTAGGGTCAAATAGTCAATTGTTTTTCATTTCATTAGGTCTTCAAGTAAAAATTTGGTCACTAGGTAGTAGGTTTAGGACTATTTCCAATCCTTTCAAAATTTTACATGTTGGTCCTTGTCATCACTCAGCAGAGTGTACCACAATTTAAAGGTCATCATTATCATTCCATTCATCATCATCATAATTTCATTCAGTTCAGTGTCTCCATTAGGTCATTAGGGTTTCAAGGTCACCAAATTTGTCATTCCATGCATAAAATTCAGAAATGGAGGAGTGCTAATAGGTATTTTGGTTCAATAAAGTTTGATTTCAAATGTAATTTATGTTTTGATATGTAATAAATTCATCATTTTCCAAACAATTCATACAAAGTGTCAAAATTACAAGTTTTCAAAGCAAAGTGAAAGGACATGTACTGGGCCATCTCACTAGCATAAACAAAAGTGACTAATAAAAGCTATAAAAAGACAAATTCAACTCATTTTTTCATTCAACTCATACAAGAAGAGCTCTCATCCATCACCAAGTGCAAATTTAGCAAGTTCAAGAGAAAAACACTCAAAATTTTGGTGCGAGAGTAGCCACACTGTGCTTTCTACCCTCCACGCTACGCTTGTAGAAATTTAATACAAAATGCATGTATATCCTGGATTCTCCTAATCTAACAAATAACATACAATCGTTAACATTATACTTGTGTTTCTACTTAGTATTAAATATAGTACAATCTCAATCACAATATCAAGAAGAAAGATCAATTACACATAAGATAGATAATGATCAAATAGCTAAAACTCCACTATTCTATTATATGCACGCATCATCAAATAATTACATACAAAGCTCCAATCCAAGAGCTCTCATGACATGAGCTAATTTTCCACATCAGCTATGAAGTAAAAATTGGCACTTACTTAGCCAATTTATTGTCTCCAGATAGCCTGTCTCCATTGTGCAATCCGAGCTGATAGAAATCCCTAAATGAATGCAATCCTGCTTGCCTTGATTGAAAAATCCTCATGGGCACATCCAATGTGTGTGTGGTTGCATGTGTGCAACCGGATAATGTCACAACTGATAGTTTACTCAAGCCACTGTACAACTTAATCACCACGGATTTGACATGTGTACTTATAATAGTAGTAAATATTCGCTGGTATGAGACTACTGACCAGAATTAATTAATAATTAATTCACTTGATCTTCACTATGTGTATCTTCATATAATTAGAACAACTGAGTTTAAAATCAATAGGTTAAACTACTTTAAAATTTGCTTTATTCCAACTTCATTGGGCAACTGCTGAATCACTCGCCAGCAACAAAATACTCTATGTCCACTAACGAACTTAACCCAAATTCCTTTCGCTAATCAATTTTCCACTTTAGTTAACTATTTCCAAGGCTTATTGAGATATCATTTTATTTCAACCAATACTGTATGATAATATTTGTATTCATCTAACAGACATGAAATCTATAAATAGAACTTGCACATATATCTATAAATAGAATTTTCTCATGCATCTATAAATAGAAATCCACCTAAAAATAGCCTAAGGCTCCATTCTAGTGTAGGTTCTTAATTTTCACTAGGATCTTCTTAAATCTCATTACCTTCTCATTAAGAAAGGATTATCCTTTACCCCCGATCTTGTCTCTAATAACTGAATTTTCTCCCCGTGATGTCTGAACATATACATCCTGATCTTCTATGGGAAATGTACTGAAACAACATGACCCTCCTCTCGCACACAATATCCGAGATGATGGCATCTAATATCTATATGTTGATCCACGAAACATAGGATTGTCTGGTTAGTTTTATGCAACTCGATTATCAAATGACTCACTGGTTTCTGGACTAAATGAGCACCAAACAAACACAACCAAGATCTTCCCATCTAGATAACCCCTACATGCAGCCTTTATCCGCTGCCAATAAATTGGTTCTGCTGAATTGAGTGCCACGAATCTATGCTTCCTGCTGTATAAGGAAACAGTTGTAGATCCAATGCTAAAGACCGCCCTGATGTGCTCTTTATGTCCGATGGGTTGCCTGCCCAATCTGCATCCATGAAGCGATGAAAATTCACTCCATCCACATTTCTGTACCATAAACCATACTCTGATGTGCCCCTCAGGTATCTTAGGTCATGCTTCCCGCCTTCCAAAAGAGCTTGGTAGGCTTAACCATATCTTGACTCAGCTGGTTAACCACATAGAAAATGTATGGTCTCGTGTTCCCTAGATACATTAGCGAACCCACTAATTGTCGATAGACAGTAGCATCAACTACCTCTCCAGAAGTAGCATCCTCTTTCCTCCAGTTTCCTAGAAGAGGAGTATCCATGGGTTTGTTCCATAGAAACTTATGTATCCTCGCATACTTCCTGAGATACGGCACCACCTATCCTCGCTCGCATATTTCCAATCTTGAACTCCTTTGCATGATCCCTCTCTCATGAGTATCACTTACTCATCACCAACATTATTAAATCATAAACATAAAGAACGATGATTAAAAGCTTTCACCTCCACCCACAATTTGTGACAGGTTGGTATCTGCCTACTTGTGACAGTCCGGGCAATAGTTGTATATCCAAGTGTACCAAGCACGTGGTGCTTGCTTCAACCCATATATCGCTCTTTTGAGTTGGCACACATGTGACTCGTTGTTGAAGATATAAAAACCTTCAGGATGCTCTATGTACACTTCTTCCTCAATGATCCCATTGAGAAACATAGTTTTCACATCCATCTAATGAATGCACCAGCCCATCTACACCGAGAGAGAAAGGATGGTCCTTACGAAAGAATACCTTGCGACAGGTGCAAATTTCTCTTAATAATATACCCCCTCGGCCTGTGAGAAGCCCCGGGCCACAAATCCGGCCTTTTATTTCTCCACATTCCCATCAGTAGCTTTCTTTACCTTGTAGATCGATCTTGAACCTACCAGTGATTTATCAACTGGCCTTGGAACAATTTTCCAAAAATTGTTTTTGACAATGGAGTCATACTCCTCCACCATTGTATCTACCCATGTGGGATTTTGCGCTGAGAGCCATGTATCAAGTAAATCGGTTAGGAGATTTTCATTGTCTGCACTATGAATTAGGGGCTCCTACATTCTGTGTAGCATCAAGTCTCAGCCTATCAGCTTTTGTGGTATGCCTTCTACGAGTTTTGATGGTTCGCTTTATGTGAGTAGACTCCTCCACTCCATGAACCTCATCCTGTGGCTGATCCACATCTAGAGACTCGTCTTTGGGAACCAACAGTTCCTCCTTCGCATGCAATTCCAGCTCCCTCTCAAACGACAACTACATGGATTTCCCCTCATCTAATTTTATATCCCGTCGCACCCCAGTCATTCGACTATTTGGAAAATACACACAATAATTATGCGGTGTTTCTGTGTACCCCACAAAAATCCAAACTTTAGCAGTCAACTCCAGCTTCTTCTTAGCATCCTTGGTCACATGCACATAAAAATATGACCCAAAAATATTAAAGTGTGAAACATCCGGTTTCTTACCAATGAAAGCTTCTTCAGGTGTACTCATGCCAAGTACTCTATGAGGACAATGATTTTTCACATAACCCACAGTGTTGCATGCTTCTACCCACAAATGAATTGGTAGGCCCTCATCATGCAACATCGCTCGTTCTTCACCCACAATCATTTTTTTGTTCCTCTCCATGACACCATTTTACTGTGGGTTATGAGGCGCTATGAGTTCTCTTCGAATTCCTTCTTGTCAAGTAGGTTTATAATTTTTTAGACATGTATTCTCCACAGTCATTCCATGCAGTACAGTCGCAATACCCGCACCTTACAATTCAGGCATATACAAATGCATCATCATAACCGCCCAATAAAACTTCAATACACGGCAATTTTCACCCACTGGCAATCTCAAATTTTAGGCGGAAGCTTATCTTTCAATTCCTGGCAACTTCACAAGTTATCATTTGAATGCGGAAACATTTAAATCATATGTTTCAAAACCATAAACCCAATAATTTAAACTCTTCATGGAATTAAATTTCAAGCTTCAATGTAATCTCAACACACTCAATACAACATCAGTCCCACACTTCGAATAGCATTGAAACTCACCTCACACATTCAACAACCAGCACACTATTCAATGCATTCTACCCATCGCTTCACATATGGGTTTTAATACTGGATTTTCAAATAAAATATCCATAAAACAAATGCGCCCATGTATTAAAACTGAATCTGGAAATTACAAAACTTCGTTCACACATTTCTTCAAACAATTTTTTGCTATGGCAATTACAAACTTAGATTTAAGCCACAACATACCTCTCAAGAATTCAGCAGCGCTCTTTCTAAACATCGAAAACTCATACATTCAACGTGTTCATTTAAATTAGAAAATGATACTTCCCATACCCGCATTTAGATTCCAGCGCTGACTCAGATCATTTCTAGCGCAGACTTGGATCTTTGACTGCTGTTTCCAAACTGGATCTTAGATATTCGAACTGCCGCTTCAAACTGGCATTCGATTCCTCTGAATCTGAATTACACGGACCTTTAAGTTGATTCAACCCAAGATTTTTAACGCTCTTCTCTCATATGGGTATTCTTGCTCTGCTGAAATCGACTTCAGTTGTATTCACTCATCAACAGCATATTTAATCGAACAGAATTCCTCCAATCGATGCCACTAGAGGAATCGATTCCAGAAACATCTAATTCAGTCCATCCACAAAGCTCATAAATTGGCTTACTGCGTCCCTCAGACACCAGTAATTCATGTAAAACCCAGATTCAATATTGACTTCTTCAAATCGAATTTCAATAGCCTTTTGTGTAACGATTTCATAACATATATATTTCCAGAATTAAAACAAGAGTTGCGCCTCTTTCCATTACTTCAATTCACAGTTGCCAGATTGTAATTCGTTTGCCAGACCAAGAATAAATTGACTGCGTTTTTTTTTTATATTAACACACAGATCATTCATTAATAAAACAGTAGATCAAATGCGTTTATCAATGGATATAATCCAAGAGAAATTAAGAGGGTGAGAACGCTCTCTAATCCAACAAACTCAAATTCGCACAATATTCATACCCATTCAGCACAATTGACATCGATTATTCAAATCTGTATTTACCATAACCAGAACAACGCATTCAATTATCTATTGGAAATACAACTTTTAAAATTCGAACCCTTTTTGGTTTCTTATGAAGCTCATGACTTCATATTCACTAGGCGCTCCCTTCCTTTCATTGATGTCAATCAACTACAGATCGATATAAAATAGTCTCTCATTCATTTAACACAGCTTTACCATTATACTTAGAAGTCATCATAGCAACGTTAAATAGCATCGAATCATTTCGACTATGCAAAGCCTTATGTCAGAGACTAATTCCCAGTTTCAAACACATTCACACACTCAAATTCAACACGCTCATATGACTCAAAAGTTACAATCCTCATATATATATATAAAAACAAACACTTACAAGAACTTTCGATTCATGGCCAGATATTCAACATTTAGGCCCTTTACAATTGTTGAAGGCTTACAGCCTTGCTGTTCAAGCCTGCTCTCAATCACCCTCTCACTCTCTCCAACTATTCCAGTGTCTTATTTGCCTTTGAGGCCTTCTAATTTATACAAATTAAAAATGCACTAAATTGAGTTCTATCCCTTTAAAATCTCAACAAATCCCTAAATCTCTCAACATCCCTAAAAGGTAGATTTTTATCCCTAAAACTTAGAAACTAATTCCAACTTAGGCTCCATCATTAATTCTAATTTATCTTGAAACTAATTTCTCTCATGTTTCCAGTTGTTTGGAAACATTTACAAACTCTCACAAATAATTAATTAAAATATAATTAATCACTCAAAATAATATTAATATTTACATGAAATTTAATATTTCTTCAAAACATGAAACCCCTAGCTTAAATAAAATACAAGGTGTTTTTCAGAGCTAATGCTCCTGCATCATTATCGCTCCTAAGAGCCTTCACTTTCTTCCTCGAATCTTTCTCCACCAATGCCTTAAAATCACAGAAATTTGAGAATGTTTGATCCTTTTTTTGCATCAAGAAGATCCAAAATTTACGAGAAAAGTCATCAACAAAAATAACATAGTATTTATGTTTTGTTGTTGAAGCAACTGGGAACAGTCCACACATGTCTGTGTGAACTCTCTCAAGGATCCCCGAAGAATAATTCTCCTTCTCATGAAAGGTGGAATTTACATACTTCCCCATGGTGCAACCCTTGCACTTATCTAACTGAGCAAGTGTTCCCATTGAAAGTTCGGTAGATATTTGCTGCATGACTTTCAAGGCTCCATGATGAAGATGGCCCAATCGCCTGTGCCATAATTCGCCCTCATTCTGACTCACCACTTTTTCTATGTTTCCCATCATGGCATAGCAACCATCTACCTCCAGCTTATAGAGATTCTTAACTATAATCCCTATCCTCTTGGCTTGACCCATTGTTTTTTGTCGCATGAAAGCTTTTCCATTGCTAAAAATAACGTCATAGCCTTTGTCCTCTAACATTGCGACTGAGACCAAATTTTTCTTTAGACCTCAAACCTACATAACATATTTCAATTTAAATCGTTTACCGGAGTCCCTCTAAAAGGTAATGGTACCAATCTTGGTAGCAGTGTACCATCCGTTGTTGCCCATCTCTATATGCATCTGGATATCTTTCTCCTCCAAGTCACTAAAAATTTCATTATCTCCCGTCATGTGAAATGAAGTGCCACTATCCAAATACCACACTGATCCCAATGCACTTGACACCATGCATGTGATCAAAGAGAATTCAAGACCAAATTGTGAGGCAAGGGCCCACCAGTGACAACTCCATCAACCTTCTTGGTGTTATTCGTTTTCGGACAGTTAGTGGAAAGATTCCCATGTTTTTTATAATGAAAACAATTCACCTTGGACATATCTAGCTTCTTACCTTTAGACTCAGATTTAGAATGGAATTTTTTCCCCTTCCCCTTCTTCTCCTTAGCAGCCAAAGAAAAATCCTCTTCATCATCATGATTTGAAGACGAGCCATCTCTGGTGCTTCGCCTGAACTCCTCCTGCACTAGATCCGACCATAGTTGTTCCCAATCCAGAATTTTTTCTCGTCCATTGACAAAGTCTTTATAACTGTGAATTCCCAAGAGAGTCAAGCTCACCAAATCATCATTAGCAATATTTACTCCCACACTTCCCAGTTCATCCCGACATTGTACAAAATTCATGAGATACTTTGGAATGTTGTAGCCCTTTTCCATCTTGATCTTCCTGAGTTTGTCTTTGAGTGCCAATTTCCTATGGTCATTGCTTCTTTAGAAAATATCCATCAGAGCCTTCCACATAGCATATTTTGTGGCTTTCCCATGGAGGCTTGAGACAATGTGGTCTCGTACTCCCTCCAACAAAATCCTACTCACCTTTGCTAGGCTTTGGAACATCATTGTCAATGAATTCCTTCAAGCCATTGTCTTTGAGCATTGCCTCCATCTTGTCCTTCCAAGCAATGTAGTTTGAGCTGCCCTAGAATGCATACTCTAACCTCAAGCCATTGAAATCCATTTAGATCTTGAATCATCTGTAGCACCAAGAAATTATTTCTGCAAATTTGAATTCTTTCCACCAACAAACTCAACTCCTGCTTCACAACTGCAATTTCATGTGCTATGATTACATGTAGAAATTTAACAGAAAATGCATGTATATCCTAGATTCTCCTGATCTAACAATAATATGCTACTGTTAAATACATAATCACTTATACTTATCTTTGTGGAAATTTAAAACACAATACCCAATCACAATATTATGAAGAAATATTAATGACACATAACACAGATAATTTACCCATGGAAAGCTTATAGCTAAAAACCCCACTATATTCTATTATGTATTATTCATGGATCATGAAAAAAATACATACAAATATCCAATCCAAGAGCTCTCACTACATGAGCAAACTGTCTCACACTGTCATACAAAAATTGGCAAGTTCCTTAGCAAGTTTACTGTCTCCAGACAACCTACCTCCACTGTGAAATCCTAGTTGATATAAATCCCTCAATGAATGCAATCCGTCCTGCCTTGACTGCGCAATCCTCATGGGCACATCCAATGTGTGTGTGGTTTCATGTGTGCAACCGGATAATGTCACAACTGATAGTTTACTACCCTTTCACCTACAACTCAAATGGGTCTCCACTGGATTTGACATTCATGCAGTTAATAGTAGTAAATATTCACTTGCATGTGAGACCACTAATTGTGAATTAATTAATAATTAATTCACTTGATCTCTCACTAGTGTATCTTCAGTTACAACTAGCACAACTGAGTTTAACTCACTTAACTGAGTTAAACTACATTACAACTTACATAACTACACTTCCAACTCTCTTACAACTTTGAATCACTCAGTTACAACTAATTCCACTTGAATGTCCCACCAACCAACCTCTTAACTCGGAATTTCTTTAACTAACTTATTTGACACATCAGTTAAGTATTTCCAAGTGCCCATTGAGAATAGATTATTGTTTATTGTCCAACTAATATCAAGGGATAATAATAGTCAACATGCATCTATAAATATACATGCAATCTATAAATCAAATTTTCCCATACATCTATAAATAGACATGCTCCTATAAATAGAATTTTCTCATGCATCTATAAATAGACATGCACCCAAAAATAGCCTGAGGCTCCATCCTATTGTAGGTGCTTATAAATTTTCACTAGGATCTTCTTGTTGAATCTCAACAATGCTTTATTCACAAGGCTATGTTTTCTCTCCTGGAGGCACAAATTCTATTCCTGAAGGCTTCTAAAGGTTTTCAATGTGTTAAGAATCTATGGAAAAGTAAGTATCACCTCATAATACTCCTCCTTGTAGCTCAATTTCATTGTTTTAGTGTGTAAACCCTCCATTAACCTCCATGCTGTGTTTTAGTGACTATCCCTATTTTTCGAAGTTTGCGTGGTAAATTCACTCTCCCCTAGAATTTTTTACCTCCCTCACACTCAAAATAATCTACCACAACTTTCATACCCCTTTATTCCCCATTCCTAACTCCCAAATCCAAAACCTTATCCCAATTCTACCATTTTGGGTAGTTTTCCTAGCTCAGAATGCGTTTAAATATCCTAGCCCAATCCCCTTACTTATTTCATGCCATTTCACTTCCTAAACCTCCTAGAAGCCCTGCCCATTTCCCTAAATTTTTCTACACCTATCTCCCTTCCCTAACTCCCTCATCCTATCCCTTTTCCCCTTCCCTTGTTTTGTCATATTACGGTATTTTCCCTTACAATGAACAAAATGGAGGAGAAAAGATCTTATAACAAACGATGTTAGGTGATAATACATGAGCCCCTAAACACCCTTGAAATGATGTCTACAAATCTGTCCAAGAATTGTTTTCAGGTAGTAGGATGCCTTCGTTTTTTTCAACTAGCTGAGAAGGTCAAATATAATGTCACATTGACCAAATTGTTTTTCACTCAACTCAAAAGGAACAAAGTAACAATTGTAGGGGTTGATTGCACTATATCAATTGATATAGTAGCCGAGGTCTCATGCATGCCTAGTCATGGTGAAAAAATGTTTAAGAACTAAGATCTAGCCCTTGAAAACTATCGGCCCTATCTCATAAGATATCACCAACAACACATGAAGAAGGTTTTTCCTGTTGGGCACCTCCTTGAGAAGTACACACCACTCATGAAGATCATCATGAAGTACTTCACCTATGAGAGATGATTTTCTAGATTGTATGGGTATCCTATCAGACTTCTTAATCATTTCATAGGGGTAAAGCCATTCAAATTTCCCAAATACCTCTATAAGAGTTTGGAAAAGATGGTAGAAAAGGTCCAACATAAGAAGAGTAGTCTTGAAGCAGTCTACTCCACCATGCCCTGATCAAGATCATTGTTTTACACCATCTTGATTAGAAGAAAATCACTTGGGACACTTTCATGTAGGCATATGTCTTTTTGTCTTCAGGTAGCCAGCCTACTAGCCCTTGTTCTCCATCAACACTGTCATCAGAATAAACACCTTCTAGACATGTAGAGGTTGGCTCACCTAGCACCATTTCAGTGACGAGGAATATTGAGGTCAATAATACCTATCAGAGAGGTAGAAGACTTGTGTTTTCTCCTCAAATTGAGGAAGGGGCCAAGCCCACATCAATGGTGAAGGGATTACATTCACAGTAGGAGACATCTATGCATGAGGAAGAGCATGATTTCGACTTAGTGGACTTGGAGGCTAGTGAAGAATATGAAAAACTAGAGAGGGTCATCAAGGACAAAGATTCTTAGATCAAAGAGCTCCAAGAAAACTTGGCAAGTGATAATTTCATTATTTCCTTCCTAGAGCAAGAAAACCATCAGTTGAAGGAAAAAAAGTTTTCTTTAGAGAAAAGTCAATTTGAAGCTAGTATGCATGATGTAAAGGGAAAATAAGTGATTGACTCAAGAGCATTGCGAAAGGAAAGAGAGAAAAATCCACCAGATGAAGAGTTGAGTTTTGAAAAAGGATAGCCAATGAAATCAATGAAAATAGGGAGTTTTGGCTTGAGAAAGTCAACATTCACTTGGAGAAGCTCCTTCACAAGGACAGCAGGGACAAGAAGACACATAAACACATGGTTGACCACTATTATGCAAGAAATCAAATTTTTAATGTCAATGTCAAACAGTTGTTAGTCAAACTCAAGGAAACCCTAGAAAGTCAAAATGAGAATGATAACTTGGAGATTCTTGCTGATGCTTCTTTAGTTGCATAATATACCTCATGAGGCACCTCTGGACCAATGTTGAGGATTTTCAGGGAAAATTTTGTCTTCTGTGAAATCTTGGTCAAAATTGTAAAATTGAAAAACTAGTCATATTGGAAAAAGCGTAGCGTGGGCCACACTATGCTTTTGTTGGGGGGGGGGGGGGGTGGGTCCATTGGAGGAAACATCAATAGTTTTGGATTCCTCTTCACAAGTACATTAATCTGAGTCAGATTTTTTTCCTCATCATCCACTTCTGGGGGATTAAAATGCCCCAAAACAGGTTAAAAATCACCTTTTTGCCCTGTTTTTGGAGCCTTCGCTACAGTTTCTAAGTAGTTGATTGTAATCTTATAGCTTGCGCTTTCACTTTTATTCAAAAATGAAATGATGAAGTTGCAACTATTATCTAGGAATTCATGTGCTGTAATTTTATGCTCATGTATCTTCTTTGTTATATTATTTATTGAATGATATATAGCTCCTCCTTCATATCTTGTATCTTCAGTGGCTTTCCTTACAGTTCATAGGCATAATTATATTGATTTAGATCTATTTATATGGAAATTTCATTTTGTATTTCATACTTCTAGTTTAATGAATTCATGGTTTAATATGGTCATTAAATCCCTCTACTCTTTCATACTCTCCACTATATCTAGAAAACCCTAAAGCCATCATAAACCCATTTCTACCTTGCTCCTTTATATTTTTCTATTTTTAAGCACTTTGATCCCTATATCTAGCTACTTGGTTGCATCCCTGATCCAACATCAAAAACTAAATTTCTCAAAACCTGCATAAGCCTGTTATATCTAGCCTAATATATTTCATGTCACAGTCAATCCTTGGTTGTGATCTCATTGAGAGAGCCCTCTTAGCCTGGTAGGGCTAGCTACTAGGTCAAAGTGATTTGTGGTTACATTTGCTGGTCTCATTTTCAGCCTTCAAAGAACTGGTGGAGTGCTAACATACTGGCACTATTTCTGGGGAACAAAGTGATAGATCTTCCCTGAGTGTACTATTACTTTTCATCAAATTTAGGCATGTGGGTGATAGGCCCTAGTGTTCGTGAAGGATGATTCAAAAATTTCAGAGAGATGAGGTGCAAAAACAAAGAACATTTTGGCTTCGAAAAGAAACACAAGAACGAATCCTGATCCACATCCAGGTTCTCTAGTTTAATATCCAGAGAAATTCATCACAAATAAAATATCCTAGCACTTAGAGATTCAGTCGGGCCCATATTCATTGGTGAGGTCTACATCATTACCTACAAAAATATTGTCACTTGGAGATATTCCATTTGATTTGAAATTTTAGTTATCTTTGTTTATATCAAAGTCGGAAACTTCCTTGTCTCAAATAGTGTTTGATCCCTTGAGGTTGTCTGAAGTTACATAATTATTTGAAGTAGTATTTGATTTCCTAAAGCTCAAAAATAGTACATTATCTGGAGAATATAAATCTGAGTTAAATTTTTATAGGAAATTCTGGAGTCAGTTTTCAGAGACTTGAAAAATTAGCCAATCAACTCCAATATACATCTGAGAAAGCTATCATCTAGTATCAGCAAGAGTCTTTGTTCACTCCCACACCATCTCAATCAGTTTCTTCCTCTTATTACATCCCTTCTACTTCATTTCCATCTCATTCCACCCCTCACATTGTTACTCCTACACCACACTTAGCAGGTTTCATGGAGATATTTTCACCTCTCATTTTACCTCATCAACTTACACCCTTACCATGGGGTTATGGTCAAACACTTCCTCTCTTTGATGAAACTTCAGAGATTAGTGCTAGACAACACTTAATGAAATTCATTGATTTCATTGACTTACAAGAGATTGATTTTGATGATGCAAAAATAAGAATCATCACCCAAAGCATCCCCAGGGATGTAAAAACGTGGTTCCGTTCTTTGACTACCAATTCCATAGGAAATCTAGAGCAATTAATTGATGCATTTATAGCTATATGGGAAGTGAAAAAAAATCCACTTCATATTCTTTCTGAATATGAAAATTTAAAAATAAATCCAAATGAGTTTGTTCAAGATTTTACTACTCACTTTAACTGGGTATATAACTCAGTCCCCAATGAGATCAAGCCTTCTCCAGGTTTGGCTCTCTTGCAATATACAGATGATTTTTATTTGGATATGGCATACCATCTCCAGGAAAGAAGTCTTGAAACACTTGAGGAGATGCAAAAGAATGAAGTTAGTGTCAAAGAAAATTTGACAATAAAAAATTCAAAGACCAATGGTGAAACAAAGGTGACAATCAAGGAAGAACCATCCACATCCTCTAATGAAAAATTGGATACTCTAATCAAGATTATGGAGAGAATGGTGGATATAAGGTATATCACTGAAAGACAACCAAAAAATTAGGTTCAAAGTCCTAATTTTCGAGGTCAGCAACAACACCCTTAGTTTAGGATTAAACAGAGGGAGAAAAGACCTCCAGAGAAACCAACACAATAGAAGATACACACTCATTTGCAACATAATTATGTTCAAGTGCTTGAAGAGGAGGAATATATTATGGAAGAGGATCATTTCTTCATAGAATATGGACAACGTATTTTCCTTACACAAGATAAGGAATAAATTAAAAAAACAGACTTACTGAAAGATGAGGACTACATGCTTGCAAATGATGATGAGTTGGAGGTCCTATCTGATGATTATCAAAGAGGTTATCTTAATGCTATCATCTCACATCAAATGACATATTCATTGAGAAACTGAGATGTTCCTATCACTCCTATTCAAAAGAGGGCAACTCAGCAAAAAGATACTCAACCAAGCAAAAATCCCCAAGCTATTCAAAACAAGGGAAAGGAGCCTACAGATACAAATAAAAACAAGAACAACCAAGAATCTACAAGTACACCAAGAAAATAAAAATAAGGCCAAAATAAATTATTTGTAACAAAATACCTACTCGATAAGAGGTACATCATTGTAAAAGAGGTAGATAAACAATCCAATCTGATTAGCTTAGAAAATTAAATCTCTAAGTTGAAAGTTTGTATCCACTTGACCGAGCTTGTGAAAAATAACCAATAAAAATATCATGTTTCTAAAATGATGAAAGTAGACCATATGTTAGATGTGGTTAATGTTGAAGATGATCAACCCGAGCTCCTTTTTGGTCCAACCATACATGGTCAACTAGAAGATAGTGAAGTTCCCCCATTTTATCTCAGTTTGAGGATTCACCAATGCATCCTCCATAATTCCATGCTTGATTCTAGAGCTTCTCATAACCTAATGCAAAAGGAAATAATGGAAAAATTGGGCTTGGACATAACCATACCTTCCCATGATATTTACTCTTTTGATTATGGTAGAGTACATTGTCTAAGTCTTATAAAGGACTCGGTAGTTTCACTTGAGAAAATTCCTGTTGAAAATGTCTTAGTGGATGTGGTAGTAGTTGATATACCTTTGTGGTGTGGTATCATGCTGAAAATTTCATGGGGAGAAAATTTAAGAGCTACTCTATAATTGGATTTCTCTTATGCCACCATCGAGGTTTTTCGGCAACTAAAGAAGTTGTACCGGGAGAAAAAAATGAAGTATATGATCACCAATAAAAAGAAACAAAACAATAACCTTATCAATTTTATACATATTGATCTTGAGTCCTTTATTTTGTTTAATGATAATAGTTTTGATAATCTATATAGTCAGATTATAGAAGTTGAGTAAATTCTAGAAATTTCAAACAGTGCCTGAGCAATTTTGGATGAAAGACAAGGAAATTAGGCTAGTACTTTAGAGAAGATATCATAAAATAAAAAAAAGGAAATGAACAAGTTGAAACACTGGCCCAAAAGGAGGAAACAAATCAGACTGCAGAATTCCAACTTCTTGATTATGAGAATGGTGTTTGGACCATGGATTTCGATGGTGCCTTAGGGAAAGATGGGGTAGGCATCGGAATTTGGATCCACAATCCAATTCATGAATCAGGTAAAATTCTAAAAAATGTGAGATTTTGTTCCTATAAGTTAGCATATGATTGTTCCAATAATGAAGCTTAGTACGAGGCATTGATCGACAACCACAAAATTCTGAAAAAGTTAGGTGCAAAGATAATTTATGTTTATGGCGACTCTGAGCTTGTAATTAAGTGGGTCAAAGGGGAATATCGGGCAAAGAATCCAAGGATGAGAGCATATATAAATGTTGTACTTGAAATTCTCAAAATTTTTCCTAAATATACATTGTTATGTGTGCCAAAAAGTAAAAATCATACGACAGATTCGCTTGCTACAACAACAAGTAACTTTAAGATTCTAATATTCTCTAATAGGAAGTTTTAAATTCATGTGAAACGCCGACCAACTGTTCCTAACAATTTGAGGTATTGGAAAGTATTCTGGGATTACAAACAGGTGAATACATTTCTGCAGATGGAAGGTGAGTTTGAAAATTCTTATATTGATGAAGTATATGATAAATATGATCAAGTGATTGAGGTTGCTCAAGTTGATGTGTTACAACTAAAAGATAATAACATTCCAAGGGGTCTTGTACCTTTGGAAGAGTCATTTGATAAAAATTATGTTGCAAAAAATATGGCCATGGTTCCTATTGATAAAGGTGTCGAAGATGTGAATATTGAAACAACAGACAATCGCAAAATGGTTAGGTTGACTAAGTCCTTATCTCCAAAGATGAAAGTTAAGTACATAGCCTTGTTATCTGAATTTTCTAATATATTTTCTTGGGAATATGTAGATCTGAAATTATATGATAGAAATATCATTCAGAATACAATTCCAGTCAAGTCTGATCAAAATCCCTTCATACAAAAGTTGAGAAGAATAAATCCAAGATTTTTACCATCAATAGAGAAAGAGGTAAACGTACTTTTTAAATCTGGTATCATTGTTCCCATTAGATTTTCAGGATGGATGTCAAATCTTGTTCCGGTGAGAAAGAAAATGTGAGAAATTAGTCTTTGTATTGATTTCAAAAACTTGAATAAGGTGTCTTTAAAATATAACTCTCCCCTTCCTAAGATGGACCATATCCTACAGAGAGTGGTTGGGTTCTCTCCAATGTTGCTTCTTGATGGATATTCAAGATATAATCAAATATTAGTGCATATGAATGACCGAGAGAAAACTTCTTTCACGACACCTTGGGGATTCAAGTATGCGAAAATGTCATTTGGGCTCAAGAATGCAGGAGCCACTTTTCAACGGGCGATGGGCATTTCATTTGAAATTGAAAAAGATGTTTTTCTAGTAGTGTACCTTGATGATTTGACATTTTTCACTCATTTTGATGATGAGCCTTTATATCATTTGAGAGTTGTATTTGAGAAATGCAGGAAATTTGGGATTTCACTCAATCCCAAAAAGAGTCTTTTTGCCATGGAGGAGGGCAAGAATCTTGGTCATATCATCTCCCAAGATGGTATCCATATTGATCCCTCCTGAACTGAGGCTATTCATAAAATTTATTTTCCACGTAGCAAGAAGGAAATCCAAGACTTTAATGGTAAGATGAATTTCTTGAGAATATGTATCCCAAATCTTGTCGAGAATTTTAGATAAATAACCAATATTATTAAAAAGGATAGTGAGGTAAGGTGGTCGGAGGATGGTAAAAATTCCTTCAATTCCTTTAATTTTTCCTTGACAACAACTCATATTTTTATTAGTCCCAACAATTCCATTGATTTCATCAAATTTTCATTTTCCTTCGAACATACTTTGGCTATTATTTTGATGGAAAAGAAGGATAAGACTGAACAACCCATTTATTTCTTCAATCGTACTATTAGAGACGTTTCCCTTACATATAACATCATTGAGAAGAAAGCCTTAGCCCTAGTAAAGGCATTTAAGGATATTCGAGTGTATATCCTTCATTCACATATTCTAGCCTATGTCCCTAATGCAGCAGTGAAGGATGTCCTAATGCAAATTGGTCCGGAAGGCAAAAGATGAAAATGGATAGCAAATATGTTAGAGTATGACCTTGAGATCAAGCCTACAAATCTGATCAAAGGTCAGGGATTAGCCAAGTTGATGGATGAATCCAATTTACATGCACTTGACATCAATATCATTTTAGTTTTGTCCGAAGGAGAAGATGATGGCTCACTCATTTAGGTATCAGAAATGTTTGTCTCATCTCCTTGGTATTCTGGCATCATTTATGTTCTTCAACATCTTAATTCTCCTCCAGACATGTCTAAAAGTAAGGCTAGGTCATTAAAGTTGAAAGCTTCCAAGTACTGTATTGGACAACGCTCTATATTGGAAAGACCTGGGAGGTGTCTTGGTAAACTGTCTCATAGAAAATGAAGCCAAGGAGGTAATAAATGATTTCCACAAGGGAGATTGTGGAGGTCATTTTTTTTGGAAAACTACGCAAAATAACGTGTTGAGGGATATATATTATTGGTCTACTCTCTTTGCATATTTGTATAAAACTATGATGAGCTGTCACAAATGTCGTATATTTCAAGGTAAGAGGAAGCTACTCCTGCTACCTTTGATGGGCCTCTAAATTAAACATAAAATAAGGCCCATCTAGCCTTTCTTAGGCCCATCTACATTTCTTATGTACATAAAAATATATATCAAATCTCTCCTTCTGAACTTAATAATGTTTTCTTATGCTTTAATATGCTTTTAGGAAGGTTTAAAGGTAATTTCATATTTGTGCCGAATATTGGTTATTTTTGTAGAATATTGTGAGAATATTGGGAAGATTATGCAGATTTGGAGGAGATAATCTAGGGACTTTCTCCCTGCCACTGGAATATCAAGGTTGAAGAATAAATGAGCATAATGCAGGAAATTTTGGAGAAATCTTGGAGAAATTCAAGGGTGTTTTCCACCCTCCTTATCTATCAAAGGCAACCAAGCAAAATGAAGATGAATTGCACTCAATCTATGGTTTACTTTGATTCAAAGTGGACTCAATCACTATTTTTTAGGGAGCTTTTGGTAGCTTCCATTTCAAATAAATAAATATAACCAAGAGATAATTAGGGTCGATTTCTAGTCCATTCAATTTTCATTCCATTCCATCCCATGTCATTCTCTTCCATTCTATTAGGATTTTTTGTTTAAGTCCTTTGGGCTATAATAAGACTGTACTTTTGTAATGCAATGAGTATTCAGATGACTTTTTATTGATCTAGTTCCATAAAGTTGGGCTCATTGGTTAGGGCCCAAACCATGTACTTCAGCTCCTCTCGTGCTATCATTCTTTCCTTTTTGTTATTTAGCTAGTTTTGTTCCTACCATTTTGTTAGTTTTATTCTTGATCAGTTAGCTAGTTTCTGATAATTTCATTGTTGTTTAGTTTTCGCTTTCAATGTGTTGTTGTAGTGTTTTTCATTTTCTTATGAGAGTAATAGAATAGAGGAAAAATAAAAAATTTGTGGATCGAGCCTTCCCCTCTCATCTATGACCATAGAGTTTGAGGAGGGTAGGCCTTCCCATGGACCAACAATTACTTTCTGTTCACTACTTCTTAGTTTAGGGAAAAAATTTCATTACCCATTTGAGTCTTTCGTTCACTATTTTTATCACACATTTTTTCTATTTTCATGCATGAATCAACAGGTTTGATTGTAGGAGTAAGTATCAACTGCCCCAGAGAAGTTCATCAAGCCATCTCGCTTCATTTTCGAGTTCTGTTTTCAGGCCCGAGCATTGTATTGTGCCTCCATTTCCATCCTTCTTCTCTCCTTAACAGTTGCCGCACCCTTTTTATTCACAAAATCCAATTAAAATATCGATCTTCGCCTTTCTCCTCGAAACTCTAACTGATTGAACTTTTCATCTCTCATTTCACAATTTCAGCATTATCGCATTTCACACTTCACAAATTTTATCCTCATTGCAATCGCAAATCAAATTCCCCACTTGGTTACAATTAATATGTTCCACTTCTAGGCCCTGATTGTGATATTATTACCATACTCCACTGCAACGTCACCCATCGCATTTCACAACCTTTTCCCTTTTTCCTTTAAGACTTACCGCAATCACTTTTTGCAATCTCCATCCACTCTCCATTAATGTTTCCCCACTCCCAACACCCATTGCGATATGATTAAAGCACTCTGCCACCTGTCCTACCGTCAGGTCATCTGACTTATCACATTTTTCATTTCACATCTCGCTACATTGTACCGATGCATTTTTCATTTCACAGTTTCTTACCCACCGAATCTCGCATTTCACAATTTTGACATTATCACATTTCACACTTCGCACATTTCAATCCCGCTTCGTTGTTTCTGAAAATGATACCCTAAAGGTATTAGGTTGATAACCTTCACAGATAAGGACAATTCCATCACAAGAAGGACTCACTAAACCAACTTTTATGCTAATAACTAGAAACTACAGGTTGTAGAACTTACTCGGATATCCCTAGATTGAAGTAGATCCCACGGGGTGCAAACCCCCTGCAACACTTTGTGCTCCAAAATCTGTAAACCAATGAAGAACGAACATAAAATCCTAGTTGTACAGCATATATATGTTCTAGATGTTAGTGGAAATCATGTATAACATCATAAAAACAATATTTAAATGTTCAATTAATGATCATTACACATGTATAAAAGATAATTGACATGTAAACATTAGGAACAAGATGGCTTCTTCTATTATTAATGACATGTACAGTACGTAAACATGAAGAGATCACCTGAAATTTTCCACAAACTTCGATCATACTGTCCTCTGGATCCGCCCAGCCCTAGCCTCTCAAGATTTCTTCCAAGATGAGTGCACAATGGACGTCATATAAGGTGATGAACATCCCAAGGAAACAAGGGTTTCCTGAATATATCTGGGAAGTGCAGGAGGCACAGGAATATATCACACTTGGATAGGGCTCTAACATCATATAATATCTATATTTCTCTCTCTCTTTCTCCCTTAGGCCATTCCCTTGAGGGGCTTTTATACTCCCTCAAATTAGTTTTTTTTACAGTTGGGAACAGTTAGGCCACGGGCTAGGGTGATTAAGTTACTGGAACAATCGTAAACCATACTTCAAAATAGGGAATATATATATATATATTTTTTAATGATTAAAAATGGCATACACGGTTCTCTATGAATGGAATTGCGTGTATATGTAGAACAGACTAGGCAGAGTCGTGTATGGGTTTTAAGACACTGTTTTTTGAGAAAATGTCCAAGTCTGAAGGGAAGGGGTGCCCAAGGCCAAAGCATGAATCATCAAGTATGAGCTGGTAATAAATGATGCTATAACAAATGCCCCCTAATATATGAGGTCAGAAGGGGTACATGATGGCCGAAATGTATTATGTGCATAGAAAGAACCTTGCGAGGAATAGAGAGAACTTCACTAGATTTCAGCCTGCCAAAAAACCAGTGAACGAGATCAGAAATATAACTCATGTCTGAGGTAGGCATACCCATGCTCAGTGAAAGAAAATCATGTCTGCATACGAATTATAGAGTGGATCCAATATGTATACAAGTATAGCTGAAATGTAAAGTACATAGTGAATCATCTGATCAGTGCCCGGAAGTACAAGTCAAATCAAGTCCAAGTATCACATATAAAAGACTGATCAATGATGCTGCAACATATATCTGATCACAAAAGTCACAACTAAATCTCCAAGTACCAGATCATAAGTGGTGGAACAAATGGTACAACACGCAACTCGAGAGCCAACATATAAGATGCTGCTGTGATGAAACTGCAACATATAAGGGTGGATGGTGTCACTGGCAGAAAACTGAAGGAGTTTTCAAAGTGAACCAAAGCATGCTGATGCGAACCCAAGGTCTTCACCAATCACTATGGCACAATTCTACACAATGGTAATAAATGAACTGAAGTCGACCATGCGAGAAATCCTTTGATTACTGGTCATTGATGTATGTCGTTAACAAACACTAGACAACCCACCAATAATGATAATGAGTGTCAAGGTGCCCCAGTACAATCTAGCAAGTGTGAATGAATGAAGTGAAGTTGAACACTTGAAATAATCTATAAATCAGGAGGCAATGATGTATCGTCACTGTTGATAGTGAAGATTCTGCCACTGATGACTACAAATCCTAAGGTACTGACAAAGAGACTCTAGACCTTATTCCCAGAGAAATGATTCAGAGTCGATGGGAAAATATCTGCTGGAAGGAAGGCATTAAGGCATCCCACATTAGTCCAACGCGAATGTAACCTGCAGGCCAAAATTTGGAAGTAATCAGACGAATTACAGTGAAGTAACCAACCCGAAGTACATTTCCAGCATGCACAAGATGAAGCTAGTGCACGGCAGAAACCCTCTAAACCAACCAATAATGAAAGCTAACAAAGAGGCGAGATATCCACCGATAGGGTCAAATGGAAATCAATGTACCGCACGAATCCAAGGTGTGATAATGTAAGTTGATGTTGAACACGAGGGAAACCACTCAATCAAAGACCCATGATGATGATCAAATGCTGAGCACAAGGTCACCTATCAATGATGTAAATAGGGCCAGGGTGCAGCTCTAGGTTTACTTTTAGATCAATATTTCATAGTCGATAAGAGACAAACCCACCAGCAAGAAGTCAATAGGGACCTTCTCAAACCAGCATGAGCAAACGCCCAAATATATGATGTGATAGAACAAGATACTGACAAGACCAGGAAGCCTGACTAAAAAATAAGTCAAGAGACACCACAGAAAGGCCGACTCAGGTTAAATTCCCTTTGAACAAAAGCATGAATCATGTTTGACTATGGCAGCAAATGATAACTTTGTATAAGTTTGTCATGCAGGAGGCACAAACAAACCCTTCATGTAATTGGAAGAGATAACTAACCGGGGGAGTACTGACTCATGAAACAAGGTTATGGCTTCTCCTAAGTCAAAAACTAAAACCATCCCAAATGGAGAAAAGACTTAGCTTTTTGTGCTTTGTTCAAGGACGACAAAACTGACACGATAGCTGCCATCAAGTATGGAAGAAATATCCCGTTCCCGTTCTTTTTCAGAATATTTGATTTTTTTGTCTTTTTCATATTCAAAGCCTGAAAAGGAATAAAATAATGCTATGATACAATGGATAGAAAGAGTGTCGTAAAATAAATGCACTAGTTCCTAGGATAGGAAAAATCCTATGCTCAATGCAAGGTGGCGAAAACTGGTAAGTGACGCTCAGAGGAATGTTCCATCCATGGGTAAAGATGTCAAGTCGCAGAAGCTAAGTGATTGCATGGTTAACTTGTACAGAAAGAGATGGTCAAAATATGTCTTAAACATTGAGTCCAAATGAAGCTGGCTAAAGGCTAGGATAAACAAGTAGTCAATATGCAATGTAGTAATATAACTTGACAACATATGGGAGCCTCTAGGGAAATTACCAGAAAATGATAACGAAGAAGAAGAAGAATGAAGCTTCATTGCATAAGACATGGTGGGACTAAAGAGGACTCTCAAGACTACAAGAATTGCAGCATGGGAAACAAATGCTAGCGAGGAAATAACTAAGAAGCCCATGTAAAGGAAGGCTCTACCATCAAGTCATGATTGACAAATCGGCGAGTGAAATGGCTTAAGTATTCATGACATGATGGGATTGAACCTATGGCAACTAATTAGAATGGAGGCTAGTATGAAAAATGCAACGGAAAGTGGATTCCCTAACCTATATGCCAATTCAAAAATTCATATACCTGCCATGACAAGTCAGCGGTCATGGATCCAAAGAAAAACTGAAAAAAAATCTTGAATACAGAAATATGTACCTGAAAAATACCTTTCCCAACACTTACAAGCCAAACGGTTATACAGCCTTAATCAAATTCGAAAAAATAAGCATAAGGAAAATTTTCAAAATTTTTCAAATTCTAGGCATAAATAGACCATTTGACTCACATTTGGCTCATTTTCACTTTGCTGAAGTGGAGAAGGAGCTTTGGAGAAAAAAATCCTTTCCTCGAAACCTGAGCAATCAGCCATCAAATCATGCCCAATCAATCAAGTAAGCTCTAAATTCATCCTGTTCATCAATTTCGTTCCATTTTGAGGTAAAAAATTTTAAATTTGACCATAGGAAAACTATTTTTTGATGAAACCCTATGCGCATACACGAGTTCATATGGACGAAACTGCATATGATATGCGACTGTGTATAAGAGAAGCCGCATATGCGCAGAGCGAAAATTTAAATTTTGAAATTAATCCATGATTTTAATTATGTTCTCAGGATGTCAATTAGCTGGAGGGAGCGTGAACATAGTGCCATCA